>JACEEZ010016248.1:0-20267 GCA_016584305.1 Chionoecetes opilio | reverse complement strand
GCCCTTTTAGAAAAAAATAGAGATAGAGATTAGTAGAGAACTTTTTTTTGGGGGGGGGGGAATTTTTATTGTTTTAAAAAAAAATTTTTGGGGTTTTTTTTTAAATTTTTTAAATTTTTCTTATTTGGAGTTTAATTATTTTAATAAAGGTTTATTTTTATAGTTTTCCCCAAATTTTTTTTTATGTTTATATTAAATGGGAATTAATTAGTTCGCCCCCCCCCCCCCCCCCCCCCCCCCCCTTTCTTTTTTCCCCCCTTTTTTTTCCCCCCCCCCTACAAATTGAAGTATACAATCCTTTTTTTTGAATAATTTGGACCTATAAGTACTTATTTTTACATTAAGCAAATAAATAGAAGAGAAAAGAGGGTATTTATTGTGAAAATAACGGTTATTGCAAGCTTTTTTCATAGTTTCTTGTAAACGTAGCTTTTTGTATATATAAAAGAGTTTTACTTATCATATTGCAAAACCCATAAAATGTAGGTTTTCAATGATATTGCTATTTATCGGTGATATAAGCTTTTTTTCCTAAAAAATTGAAGTAAAAATCCTTTTTTTTTAGAACATTTCACCTTTTAGTAGTTTACATTACTTTAAAGCTTAAATAAAGAGAAAGAGGTTTTTTTTTGGATATAAGGGTTATTGCAGGCTTTTTTAAGTTTCTTCAAACTGTAATTTTTTAAAAATATACAAGTTTTTACTTATTAATGCTAAAACCCCCATAAAATGTAAAAATTTTCAAGTTTTTAGCAGTTTCAGTGATAATGCTTTTTTCCCTACAAATTGAAGATAAAAACCCTCTTTTTTAGAATAATTTTGCACCTATAAGAGCTTACTTTACTTAAGCTATTAAATAAAGAGTAAGAGGTTATTTTTGTGATAAAAGGGTATATTGCAAGCTTTTTTCATAGTTTCTTTAAACTGTAAGTTTTTTGTATATATACAGTAGTTTTACTTTCATATTCTATAAAACCCAAAAAATTTAATTTTTTTCAATGTTTTTAGTATTTTATCAGTGAAGAGTTTTTTTTTCTACAAATTGAAGATATTTTTTTATTCTGTAGCTAAAACTTTTAATTTTTGCACAACTTTTTTTAAAAAATTTAATGCAAAAAATATGTTTTTTTCATAAATTTTTAGATTAAATTTTTAATCTTAAAAACAATGTTTTTTCAAAAATTTTTAAGTTTTTTTGAAATCCTAAAAAAATTAAAAATTTTTCATTTTTCAGATTTTACAACTAATTTTTCAATGTTAGAGCTAAAAATATAAATTTTCATGAAATTTAGGTATCAATTTTAAAATCTCAAAACAAGTTTTTTCAAGTTTTTTAATGTTTTTAAAAAGCCAAAAAAATGTCAAAATTGACATTTTTCGTTTTTACAAAACTATATATAACAATATTATGAGCTTAAAATAGTATTTTAATCAATTTATTTTCAATTTTTTCTAAAAACAACTTTTTTTTCAAGTGTTTTAATGTTTTTTTAAGGGGCTAAAAAAGTCGAAAATTGACTTATTCAGCTTTTTTTTTGAAGAAAAATTTAAAAAGTGGAATTATAGTTGTTTTCTTTAGAAATTGCATTTTAAAATATGTAAGTTAAATAGGAGTTTGAGACTCTATTTTGTGATCAATTGTATTTTAACGTGTTTTTCATAGTTTTTTTTTAATTGTAGTGTATTCATTAATAGAAGGAAATTTACCTTATGATAAGCTTTATCCCCCAAAATGTGTTTTTCAATGTTTTGCTAGTTTCGGTGATATATAGCTTTTTTCCAAATTGAAGTAAACAATCCTTTTTTTAAAATAATTTTGCATTAAAAGTAGTTTAATTACTTAAGCTAATAAATAAAGAGTAAGATTTATTTTTGTGAATAACGGATATTGAAAACCTTTTTTTTCATAGTTTTTGTAAACTGTAGCGTTTTGTAATATACAAGTAGTGTACTTATTATATTGCTATAAACCCAAAAATGTGTGTTTTAAATGTTGTAGCAGTTATCGTGAAAAATTAGCTTTTTTCCTACAAGAAGTATAAAATCTTTTTTTTTGAATAATTTGAACTATAAGTAGTTACTTTACTTAAGCTTTAAATAAAAGAGTCAAGGGGTTATTTATTGTGTATAAGGGTTTTTGCACGCGTTTTTTAGTTTTTTTCTAACTGTAGCGTTATTGTATAAAAACGGTAGTTTTTTTATTTTATATTGCTATAAACCAAAAATGTAGTTTTTCCCCCCCCCCCAATGATTTAAGCTAGTTATCAGTGATATATAGCTTTTTTCCTAAAAAATTGAAGTATAAAATCTCTTTTTAGAAAAATTTGCAACTAAAATAGTTTACTTTACTTTAAGCTTTTAAATGAAGAGAAAGAGGTTATTTTTGTGATATAAGGGTTAAATTGCAAGCGTTTTTCATAGTTTCTTGAAAACTGTACGTATTGAATTATACAAGTTTTTTATTATCATTTTGCTAAAACCCAAAAAAATGTAAGTTTTCAATGATTTTAGCATTTTATAGTGAAAAGTTGTTTTTTCTAAAAATTTAAAAGTATATTTCTTTAATTTCGGGTTTTAAAAATAGTTTTTTTATATTTGAACAACTATATTTAAAAAAATTAAATAGCAAAAAAATATGTTTTTTTTCAAAAAATTTAGATATCAATTTTAATCTTTAAAAAACAATGTTTTTTAAGTTTTTTAAGTTTTTTTGAAATGCTAAATAAGTAAAAATTGACATTTTCAGCACTTTACAAACTAGTTTTAAAATATTATGAGTTTAAAATAGTTTTTTCATAAAATTTTATGTATCAATTTTATTTTTAAAAAACAACGTTTTTTCAAGTTTTTTAAGTTTTTTTTGAAGGGAAAAAAAATGTCAAAAAATTGACATTTTTTCACCCCTTTTTTATGATAGGAAATTAAAAAATGTGGATTATAGTTTTTTTCTTTAAAAATTGCTATTTTGAACTACTGAATCTTAAATAGGAGTTGGATTATATTGGGATACAATGTATATTATGTTTTTTTAAAATTTTCTTTTTAAATTGTAGTGTTTTTTCTTTAATAAAAGGGAATTTTACCTTAGATAAGTTTTAAACCCCTAAAAAGTGTTTTTTTAAATGTTTTTACCTAGTTTCGGTGATATATAGTTTTTTCCTACAAATTGAAGTAAAAAATTTTTTTTTAGAATAATTTTGACCTATAAGAGCTTACTTACTTAAGCTAATAAATAGAAGAGAAGAGGTTATTTATTGTAAATACGGTATTTTGCAAGCTTTTTCATAGTTTCTTGTAAACTGTTGCGTTTTGTTTTAACAAAGATTTTTTTAATTATCAATTGCTAAAAAAACCCATAAATGTATTTTTTAAATGATTTTAGCTTTTTATCGGTGTATATAGTTTTTTTCCTACAAATTAAAAGTATAAAATCCTTTTTTTTAGAAAATTTTTGCCCCTAAAAGAGCTTACATTACATTAAGTAGAAAAATGAAGAGTAAGAGGTATTTATTGGGAAAAGGGAAATTTTGAAAGCTTTTTTCTGTTTTTTTCAAACGTAGGTTATGTATAAAAAAAGTATTTTTATTTATTATTGCTAAAAAACCCCAAAAAATGTAGTGTTTTCAATGTTTTTAGCTAGTTTTCATGATATATGCTTTTTTCCTAAAAATTGAATAAAAAATCCTTTTTTTAGAATAATTGCACCTATAAGTAGCTTACTTTACATTACGCTTTTAAATAGAAGAGTAAGGGGTTATTATTGTGATATAACGGTATTTGAAAGCTTTTTTTCATAGTTTCTTTAAATGTAGCGTTATTTATATATCAAGTATTTTATTATCATATTGCTATAAACCCAAAAAAATGTAGTTTTTTTTCAATGTTTTTAGTAGTTATCAGTGAAGAGTTGTTTTTTCTAAAAAATAAGTTATTTCTTTTACTGTAGCTAAAAGTTTTTTTATTTTTCTGCAAATTTTTTAAAAAATTAATAGTAAAAAATATTATTTTCATAAAATTTATTATAAATTTTTAATTTAAAAAACGTTTTTTAAAGTTTTTAATGTATTTGGAAACCCTTTAAAAAAAATGCAAAAAAATTTGACATTTTTCAGCCTTTTAAAGAAAATAGGTAGAGATTAGATAGAGAGATTAAAAAATGGGGGAATTTAAGCAAAAATAGCTTTTATATTTGCTACAACTTTTTTTTAAAAAAATTAATAGCTAAAAATTGTTTTTTTCATAAAATTTTAGATATAAATTTTTAAATCTTAAAAAAATTTTTTTTTCAAAAATTTTAATGTTTTTTGAAATCCCAAAAAATTTTTAAAATTTTTACATTTTTTCAGCACTTTTACACAACTATTTTTTACATGTTATGAGCTAAAAATAGAATTTTTCAGAAATTTAGGTATCAATTTTTTTCTTAAAACAACGTTTTTAAAGTGTTTTAATTATTTTTGAAAGCCTAAAAAAGTCGAAATTTTGACATATTCAGAACTTTTACACAATATATTTTCAAATTATGAGTTTAAAAATAGTTTTCATTAATTTATGTAAAAATTTTATTCTAAAAACAACTTTTTTTTAAAGGGTTTTTTTAATGTATTTTAAAGGGCTAAAAAATGCGAAAATTGACATTATTCACTTTTTTTGGGGATGAAAAATTTCAAAATGTGGAATTATAGTTTTTTTCGTTAGAAATTGCTATTTAAACTACTGTAAGCTTATAATAGGGTTTGGGGACTCTCTTTTTGTATACAATTGTATTTATAGGGTTTTTTTCATATTTTTCTTAATTGTAGTGTTATATCTTAATAAAAGGGTTTTATTTTGATAATGTTTATCCCCACAAAATGTGTTTTTCAAGTTTTTAGCTATTATCGGTGATATATAGGGTTTTCCTAAAAATTTGAAGTAAACAACCCTTTTTTTTTAAAATTTTTTGATTATAAGTGCTTACTTTACTTTAACTAATAAATAGAAGAGTAAGAGGTTATTTTTTGTGATTAAAACGGTATTTTGCAATTTTTTTCATTTTTCTGAAAAACTGTACGTTATTGTATATATACAGGTAGTGATCTTAATATTGCTATAAACCTAAAAGTAGTGTTTCAATTTTTGTAGCTATTTATCGGATAATAGCTTTTTTCCCTAAAAATTGAAGTATAAAACCCTTTTTAGAAAATTTGCACCTATAATAGCTTTTATTTTTAAGCATTAAATAGAAGGGGAAAGAGGTATTTTTTGTGATTAACGGTATTTGCAAGCGTTTTTTCATAGTTTCTTGTAAATGTGCTTTTATTGTATATATACAAGGGTTTTTTTATTTATCTATTGTTTAAACCCCCAAAAAATTAGTGTTTTAATGATATAGCTATTTATCGGGTATAAGTTTTTTCCACAAATTGAAGTATAAAATCCTTTTTTAGCATAATTTCCCAAAAGTAGCTTGCATTACTTAAGCTTTTAAATAGAAGATTAAGAGGTTTTTTTATTGTGATATAAGGGAATTGCAAGCGTTTTTATGGGTTTTCTTGTAAACTTAGCGTTATGTAATATGTATACATATACATGATTTTTACTTATCTATTGCTATAAACCCAAAAAATTATTTTTTAAATGATTTTAGAGTTATCGTGAAGAGGTTTTTCTACAAATTGAAGTATATTTTCCTTATATTCTGTAGCTAAATAGCTTTTTAATATTTGCTGCAAAACTATATTTTGTACAAATTAATAGCTAAAAATATGTATTTTTTTCAATAAAAATTTCTGTATCAATTTAATCTTAAACAACAACGTTTTTTCAAGTGTTTTAATGTATTTTTGAAAGCCCTAAAAAATGTCGAAATTTGACATTATCAGCACTTTTACACACTATATTTTCCAATATTATGGCTTACAATATGTATTTTTCATGTAATGTTATGTATCAATTTTATTCGTTAAAACAACGTTTTTTCAAGTGTTTTTAATGTATTTTTTGAAGGCTAAAAAATGTCGCAAATTGACATATTCAAGCCCTTTTAGAAGAAATAGAGAGATAGAGATTAGATATAAAATTTAAAATGTGGAATTATAGTTGTTTTCGTTAGAAATTGCTATTTTAAACTGCTTAAGCTTTATAGATTAGGAGTTTGAGACTCTATATTGTGTGATACAATTGTATATTATACGGGTTTTTCATAGTTTCTTCTATGTAGTGTTATATCATTAATAGAAGAATATACCTTATGAATAATTCTTTATACCCACAAAATGTGTTTTCTTTTCAATGTTTTAGCTAGTTAATGGTTGATATATAGCTGTAACCTACAAATTGAAGTATACATCCTTTTTAGAATAATTTGGCCTATAGTAGCTACAGTTACATTAAGCTATATAAATAGAAGAGTAGGAGGGTATTTATTGTGATATAACGGTATTTGCAATCGTTTTTCATAGTTTCTTCTAAACTGTACGTTATTGTATATATACAAGTAGTTTTTACTTATTATATTGCTATAACCCCCATAAAATGTAATAATTTTCAATGATTTTAGCTAGTTATCGGTGATATATAGCTGTTTTCCTACAATTGAAGTATACAATCCTCTTTTTAGATAAATTTGCACCTGCTTACATTACATTAAGCTATTAAATAAGGAGTAAGAGGTTATTTATTGTGATATAACGGTATAACATTGCAAGTCGTTTTTCCTAGTTTTCTGTAACTGGAGCGTTTTTGGTATATATACAAGTAGTTTTAACTTATCCATATTGCTATAAACCCATAAATGTAGTGTGTCAATGATCTTAGCTATTTATCGGTGATTACAGCTGTTTTTCCTCAAATTGAAGTGTAAATCCCTGTTAGAATAATTTGCACCTATAGTAGCTTACATTACATTAAGCTAATAAATAGAAGGGTAAGAAAGGTTATTTATTGTTAATAATACGGTATATTGCAAGCGTTTTTCCATAGTTTCTTCTAAACTGTTAGCGTTTATTGGTACAGGTAGTTTTACTTATTATATTGCTATAAACCCATAAAATGTTATTGTTTTTTTCCCCCCAATGATTTTAGCTAGTTATCAGTGATATATAGCCTGTTTTCCTACAAATAAGTACAAATCCTCTTTTAGAATAATATGGCCACCTATAAGTAATTTACATTACATAGCTATTAAATAGAAGAGTCCGAGGTTATTTATTGTGATATAACGGTATATTGTCTGCGTTTTTCATAGTTTCTTGTAAACTGTAGTCGTTATTTTAATATATACAAGTACTTTTACTATCATATGCATAACCGAAAAAATGTTAGTTGTTTCATGATTTTAGCTAGTTATCAGGAGAGTTGTTTTTTTCTACAAATTGAAGTATATTTCTTTAGCTGTGCTAAATAGCTTTTATATTTGCTGCAACGTATATTTTACAAGAATTAATTAGCTACTAAAAATATTATTTTTCATACATTTTTATGTATCATTTTAATCTTAAAAACAACGTTTTTTTCAAGTGTTTTTTATGTCGTTTTTTGAAACTAAAAAATGTCGAAATTTTGACATTTAATTTAGCACTTTTACAACAACTTTTTTACAATATTATGAGCTTAAAATAGTATGTTTCCATGTAATTTATTATCATTTTTATTCTTAAAAACAACGTTTTTTCAAGTGTTTTAATGTGATTTTTGCAGGCTAAAAAATGTCGAAAATTGCCATTATTCAGCCCTTTTAAAAGAATAGAGATAGAGAATTAGATTAGAAAATTCAAAATGTGGAATTATAGTTGTTTATCACCATTAAAATTTGCTCTTTTAAACTACTGTAAAGCTTTAATAGGAGTTTTTGAGACTCTATATTGTGATACAATTGTTATATTATACGTGTTTTTTTTCATAGTTTCTTCTTAAATGTATTTTGTATCATTAATAGCAGGAATATAACCTTATGATAATGCTTTATATCCCGACAAAATGTGTTCTTTTTCAATGTTTAGCTAGTTAATGGTGATATCTGCTGTCTTCTACAAAATTGAGTATACAAATCCTTTTTTTATGAGAATAAGTTGGACCTATACGTAGCTTACATTACATTAATCACATAATAGAAGAGTAAGATGGTATTTATTGTGATATAACGGTATATTGAAAATCGTTTTTTCATAGTTTTCTTCTAAAAGTAGCGTTATTGTATCAATACCCAGTATGTTTTACTTATTATATTGCTAGAAACCCATAAAATGTAATAATTCAATGATTTTAGCCTAGTTATCGGTGTATATAGCGTTTTCCCCTCAAATTGAAGTATAAAATGCCTCTTTTTAGAATAATTTGCACCTGCTTAACATTACATTAAGCTATTAAATTGAGGAGTAAGAGTTATTTAATTGTGATATAACGGTATAATTGCAAGCGTTTTTTCATAGTTTTCTTTGTAAACTGTAGCGTTTTTTGTATATATACACGTAGTTTTACTTATCATATTGCTATAAACCCATAAAGATTTATGTTTCAATGATCCTAGCTATTTATCGGTGATATACAGCTGTTTCCTACAAATTGAAGTGTAAAATCCTCTTTTTTAGATAATTTGCACTATAAGTAGCTTACATTACATTAAGCTATTAATGAAGAGTAATAGGTTATTTATTGTGATAATACAAGGTATATGTTCAAATGCGGTTGTTTCATAGTTTCTTGTAAACTTGTAGCGTTATTGTATATATACAAATTAGTTTTACTTATCTATTGCTTAACCCATAAAATGTATGTTTTCAATGATTTTAGCTAGTTATCAGTGAAGAGTGGTTATTTTCTAACAAATGAAGTATATTTCTTATATCTGTAGCTAATAGCTTTTTATGATTTGCTACAACTATATTTTACAAATTAATGCTAAAAATTGTTTTTTCTGAATTTTTTGATATCAATTTTATCTTAAAAACATGTTTTTTCAAAGAATTTTAATGTATTTTGTTGTTTTTTTTTGAAATGCTAAATAATTGTCAATTTTACATTATTCACACTTTTACACCACTTTTTTTACATGTTTATGAGCTAAAAATGAATTTTTCATGAAATTTAGGTATCAATTTTTAATCTAAAACAACGGTTTTCAAGTGTTTTAAATGTATTTTTTGAAAGCCTAAAAAATGTCGAAATTTGACATTATTCTCACTTTTACACAACTATATTTACAATATTATGCGCTTAAAATATGTATTTTTCATGTAATTTTATGTATCAATTTATTCTTAAAAACAAAACGTTTTTTCAAGTTTTAATGTATTTTTGAATAGCTAAAAATGTCGAAAATTGACCATTATTCAGCCATTTTAGAAGAAATAGAGATAGAGATGAGCTGAAGAAATTCAAAAATGTGTAATTATAGTTGTTTTCGTTTAGAAATTGCTATTTTAAAACTCTGTAGAGCTATATAGGAGTTTGAGACCTCTATATTGTGATACAATTGTATATTAACGTGTTTTTCATAGTTTCCTTCTTAATTGTAGTGTTATAATCATTAATAGACGGAATATACCTTATGATAATGCTTTATACCCACGAAAAATGTGTTCTTTTGCAATGGTTTTAGCTAGGTTAATGGTGATATATAGCTGTATTCCTTACAATTGAAGTATACAATCCGTTTTTTTTAAAATAATTTTGGACCGTATAAGTAGCTTAACACTACATTAGCTATCAAAATAGAAGAGTAGAGGGTATGTTATTGTGATATACGGTATATTGCAATCGTTTTTCATAGTTTCTTCTAACTGTACGTATTGTATAAATACAAGTAGTTTTTATCTTATATAATTGCTATAAACCCATAAAATGTAATAATTTTCAATGATTTTAGCTAGTTATCGGTGCTTATATAGCTGTTTTCCTACAAATTGAATTAGAAACTCCTCTTTTTTAGATAATTTGCACCTGCTTACATTACATTAAGCTATTAAATAGCGGCGTAAAAGAGGTTATTTTTGTGATATAACGGTAATATTGGCAGAGCGTTTTTCATAGTTTTTCTTGTCAACTGTAGCGTTTTGGTATATGACACGTAGTTTTAACTTATCATATGCTATGCAACCCATCAAATTGTGTTTTCCAATGATCTTAGCTATTTATCGGTGATATAACAGCTGTTTTCCCCTACAAATTGAAGTGTAAAATCCTCTTTTAAGAATAATTTGCACCTATAAGTAGCTTACATTACATAAGCTAATAAATAGAAAGAGTTAAGAGGTTATTTATTGTTATTAACGGTATATTGCAATCGTTTTTTCATAGTTTCTTCTAAACTGTAGCGTTATTGTATAGTATACAGGTTTTTTTACTTATTATATTGCTATAAACCCATAAATGTATGGTTTTTCAATGATTTTAGCTAGTTAATCAGTGATATATAGCTGTTTTCCTACAAATTGAAGTACAAAATCCCTCTTTTAGAATAATATGCACCTATAAGTCACTTATCATTACATGAAGCTAGTAAATATAGGAGTAAAAGTTTATTTATTGTGATTAACGGGGGTATATTGCATCGTTTTTCATTAGTTTCTTGTAAACTGTAGCGTTATTGTATTATACATTAGTTTACTTATCATATTGCTATAAACCCATAAAATGTAAGTGTTTTCATGATTTTAGCTTAGTTATCAGTGAAGAGTTGGTTATTTTCTCTAACAATTGACGGTATATTTCTTTATATATCTGTAGCTAAATAGCTTTTATTTTGCTACACTAATTTTACAAAATTACTAGCTAAAATATGTATTTTTTCATGAATATTTTGATTATCAATTTTAATCTTAAAACATGTTTTTCAAGAATTTTTACTGTTTTTTTGAATGCTAATAATGTCGAAATTTTACATTATTCAGCACTTTTACACAACTATATTTTAAATTTTATGAGCTAAAAAATGAATTTTTCATGAAATTTAAGGTATCAATATTAATCTTAAAAACAACGTATTTTTCAAGTTGTTTTATTATTTTTTGAAAGCCTAAAAAAATGTCGAAATTTTGACCTTATTCAGCACTTTTTACACAACTTAATTTTACAATATTAAGAGCTTAAAAATATGTATTTTCATGTAATTTATTATCAAATTTTATTCTTAAAAACAACGTTTTTTTCAAGTGTTTTAATGTATTTTTGAAGGCTAAAAAAATTTTTTTGTGTCAAAAATTGACATTATGCAGCCCTTTTTTAGGAAGAAATAGAGATAGTAGATTAGATAGAGAAATTCAAAATGTGGACTTATAGTTGTTTTCGTTAGAATTGCTATTTTAAACTACTGTAAGTTATATAGGAGTTGAGACTCTTATTGTGATACAATTGTAATATTATACGTGTTTTTCATAATTTCTTTCTTCTTATTGTAGTGTTAATAATCATTATAAGGAATTTACTTATGATATGCTTATACCCTCAAAATGTGTTCTTTTCAATGTTTTAGCTAGTTTTTATCGGTGATATATAGCTGTTTTCCTCAAATTGAAGCATACAATCCTTTTTTCAGAATAATTTTGACCTTAAGTAGCTACATTACATTAGCTAATAAATTGAAGAGTCAGAGTTATTTATTGTAATATAACCGTATATTGCAAGCGTTTTTCATAGTTTTCCTTGTAAACTGTTCGTTTATTGTATATACGAAGAGTTTTAATTATCCATTTGCTATAAACCATAAATGTAGTGTTTTCCACCCCAATGATATTACTATTTATCGTTGATATATAGTCTGTTTCCTACAGCCCGTCAGGGTGGCAAGGTTGGTAGAGACGTGAGTTCCCAATGTGCAGTCGTCCCTGTGCATTCGGTCAGCGTTCGAGTCCGCCTAGTTCATGCGGACGTTGCGGCGCTTTGTATAGTCAATAACCTTGTAGTTGGTACTTTGCAAAGTGTCTAGATAGGATGAAAATCTTATCTTCTCTGTCTTCCCCAAATGAGGTTAAAATCCTCTTTTTAGCATAAATTTGCAACTATAAGTAGGCTTACAATTACATTAAGCTATTAATAGAGAGTAAGAGGTTTATTTTATTGTGATATAACGGTATATTGCAAGCGTTTTTTTCCAAGTGTTTTTAATGTATTTTTGAAGGCTAAAAAATGTCGAAATTGAATATTCAGCCCTTAAGAAATAGAGATGAGATTAGATAGAGAAATTCAAAAATTTGGATATATAGTTGTTTTTCATTAGAATTGCTATTTTTAAACTACTGTAAGCTTATAATAGGAGTTTGGAGACTCTATATTTGTGATACATTGTATATTAATTTTGTTTTTTCATAGTTTCTTCTTAATTGTAGTGTTATATCATTAATAGAATGAAGATACTTATATAATGCTTTTAACCCACAAAAATGTGTTTCTTTTCAATGGTTTTAGCTAGTTAATGGTGATATATAGCTGTATTCCTACAATTGAAGTATCAATCCTTTTTTTATTTAGAATATTTGGACTATAAGTAGCTTACATTACATTAAGCTATATGATAGAAGAGTAAGAGTATTTTATTGTGATATAACGGTATAATTGCATCGTTTTTCATAGGTTTCTTCTAAACTGTGCGTTATTTTGTATAATACAATAGTTTAGCTTATTATATTGCTATAGAAAACCCATAAATGTAATAATTTCAATGATCTTAGCTATTTATCGGTGATATCCAGCTGTTTCCTACAAATGAAGTGTAAATCCTCTTTTTAGAATAAATTTGCACTCTATAAGTAGCTTACGATTACATTAAGCTAATAATAGAAGAGTAAGAAGGTTATTTATTTGTTATATAACGGTATATTGCAAGCGTTTTTCATAGTTTTTCTAAACTGTAGCGTTTATTGGGGTATATATACAAGTAGTTTTACTTATCATATTGCTATAAACCCATAAACTGTAGTGTTTTTCAATGATATTAGCTATTTATCGGTGATATATAGCTATTTTCCTACAATTGCAGTATAAAATCCTCTTTTTTAGAACATTTGCACCTATTAGTAGCTTACATTACATTAAAGCTATTTAAATAAGAGTAAGAGGTTATTTTTGTGCTATACGGTATATTGCAGGCGTTTTTTCATGTTCTTCTAAAATGTAGAGTTTTATTGTAAATATAACAAGTATTTTTAACTTATGAGATTGGCTATATAACCCATAAAATGTAGTGTTTTCAATGATATTAGCTATTTATCGGTGATATATAGCTGTTTTCCTACAAATTGAAGTATAAAATCCTCTTTTTTAGAATAATTTGCACCTATAAGTAGCTTCATTACATAAGCTAGTAATAAAGAGTAGAGGTTATTTATTGTGAATAACGGTATATTGCAAGCGTTTTATCAAATAGTTTTCTTCTTAACTGTAGCGTTATTGGTTATATACAGTAGTTTTTACTTAACTTATTATATTGCTATAAACCCATAAAATGTAGTGTTTTTTCATGCTTTTACTAGTTTATCATTGATATATAGCTGTTTTCCTACAAAATTGGAAGTTATATAACATCCCTCTTTTAGAATAATTTGCACGCTATAAGTAGCTTACTTACATTAAGTCTATTTAAATAGAAGAGTAGAGGTTATTTATTGTGAATATACGTAATATTGCAGCGTTTTCATAGTTTCTTTGTAAACTGTAGCGTTATTGTATATATACAAGTATTTTTACCCTTATCATATTGCTATAAACCCCAAAAATTTAGTGTTTTCAAATGTTTTTAACTGTTATCATGAAGAGGTTTTTTTCTACAAATTAAAGTAATTTCTTTTATATCTGTAGCTAAATACTTTTTATATTTTGCTGCAACTATGTTTTACAAAATTAATAGCTAAAAAATATGTATTTTTCATAAATTTATGTATCAATTTTATCTTAAACAACGTTTTTTCAATGTTTTCTGTATTTTTTGAAAGCCCTAAAAAATGTCAAATTTGACATTATTCAGCACTTTTACACAACTTATTTAACCATATTATGAAGCTTCATATGTATTTTTGCATGTAATTTTATGATCATTTTATTCTTAAAACAACGTTTTTTTTTCAAGTGTTTTAATTATTTTTTGAAGGGCTAAAAATGTCGAAATTGGCCATTATTCCTCTTTTTTCTATAGAGAAATTCAAAAGTGTGGAATTATAGTTGTTTTCGTTAGAATTGCTATTTTAAACTACTGTAGCTTATAATAGGAGTTTGAGACTCTAATATTGTGATACAATTTATATTATACCGTGTTTTTTCATAGTTTCTTCTTATTGTAGTTTTTTCTTAATAAAGGAAACTATACCTTATGATCTGCCTTTATACCCCACAAAATGTGTTCTTTTTCAAATGGTTTTAGCTAGTTAATGGTGGATATATAGCTGTATTCTTACAAATTGAAGTATACAATCCTTTTTTTAGAATAATTTGGCCTATAAGTAGCTTACATTAATTAAGCGAATAAATATAAGAGTAAGAGGGTATTTATTGTGATATAACGGTATATTGCAATTGTTTTTCATTAGTTTTTCTTTCTAAACGGTAGCGTTTATTGTATATATAAAGTAGTTTTTACTTAATTATATTGCTATAGAACCCATAAAATGTAATATTTCAATGATTTTAAGCTAGTTATCTGTGATATATAGCTTTGTTTTCCCCTAACATTGAAAGTATAAAATCCTCTTTTTAAATAATTTGCACCTGCTTACATTACATTAAGCTATTAAATAGAGGAGTAGAGGTTATTATTGTGATATAAAAAAAACCCGGGGGTTTTTTAAATTTTATTGCAAGCGTTTTTCATAGTTTTCTTGTAAACTGTAGCCGTTATTGTATATATACAGTATTTTACTTATCATATTGCTATAAACCATACAAATGTAGTGGTTTCAATGATCGTACTATTTATCGGTGATATACCTGTTTTCCACTACAAATTGAAGTGTAAATCCTCTTTTTAGAATAATATGCACCTATAAGTAACTTACATTACATTAAGCTATTAAATAGAAGAGTAGAGGTTATTTATTGTGATATAACGTTATTATTGCAAAAAGCGTTTCATAGTTTCCTTGTAAACTGTAGCGTTATTGTATATATACAAGTAGGTTTACTTATCATATTGCTATAAACCCATAAATGTAGGTGTTTTCAATATTTTGCTAGTTATCAGTGAGAGTGGTTATTTTCTACAAATTGAAGTTATATTTCCTTATATCTGTACCTGCTAAATAGCTTTTTATATTTGCTACAACTATATTTTACAAAATTAATATAGCTCAAAATATGGTATTTTTCATGAAATTTTGATATCAATTTTAATCTTAAAACATGTTTTTTCAGAATTTTATGTATTTTTTGAAATGCTAAATAAATGTCGAAATTTTACATTATTCCGCACTTTTTACACAACCTATAACTCATAATTCCAAATGTTTGGACTAAAAAATGAATTTTTCATGGAATTTAGGTATCAATTTTAATCTTAAAAACAACGTTTTTTTCAAGTGTTTTAATGTATTTTTGAAAGCCTAAAAAATGTCCGAAATTTGACATTATTCAGCACTTTTACCAACTATATTTACATATATTATGAGCTTAAAATATGTATTTTCATGTAATTTATGTATCAATTTTGTCTTAAAAAACAACGTTTTTTTTTCAAGTGTTTTTAATGTATTTTTGAAGGCGTAAAAATGTCGAAAATTGCCATTATTCAGCCCTTTTAGAAGAATAGAGAGCGAGCTTAGATGAGAACTTCAAATGTTGGGAATTATAGTTTGTTTTTCGTTTAGTAATTGCTATTTTAAACATACTGTTAAGCTTATAATAGGTGGTTGAGACTCTATATTGTGATACAATTGTATATTATAACGGTGTTTTTCAATAGTTTCTTCTTCTTAATTGTAGTGTTATATCATTAATAGAAGGAATATACCTTATATAATGCTTTTATAACCCACAAAATGTGTTCTTTTCAATGTTTTAGCTAGGTTTATTGGTGATATTAGCTGTATTCTACAAATTGAAGTATACACTCTGTTTTTTAAGAGATAATTTTGGACCTATAGTCGCTTACTTTACATAAAGCTAATAAATAGAAGAGTAAGAGGGTAGTTATTGTGAATAAACGGTATATTGCAATCGTTTTTCATAGTTTCTTCTAAACTGTAGCGTTTTGTATATATACCAGTAGTTTTTACTTATTACATTGCTATAACGCCATAAAAATGTAATAATTTCAATGATTTTAGCTAGTTATCGGTGATATCTAGCTGTTTTCCTACAAATTGAGTATAAATCTCTTTTTTAGAATAATTTTGCACCTGCCTTACATTACATTACGCTATTAAATAGAGGAGTAAGAGGTTATTTAATTGTGATCTACATACGGATATATTGCATGCGTTTTTCATAGTTTTCTTGTAAACTGAGCGTTTGTGTATATATACAAGTAGTTTTTACTTATCATTTGCTTAAACCCATAAATGTAGTGTTTTTCCAAATGATCCTTAGCTATTTATCGGTGATATACAGCTGTTTTTTCCTACAATTGAAGTGTTAAAATCCTCTTTTTAGAATAATTTTGCACCTATAAGTCGCTTAAATTACATTAAGCTAATAAATAGAAGAGTAAGAGGTTATTTTTTGTTATATAACGGTATATTGCAAGCGTTTTTCATAGTTTTCTTCGAACCTGTAGCGTTATTGTATCTATACAGGTGCTTTTACTTATTATATTGCTATAAACCCATAAAATGTAGTGTTTTCAATGATTTTAGCTAGTTATCATTGATATATAGCTGTTTTCCTACAAATAGAGGTATAAAATCCTCTTTTTAGAATAATAATGCACATACGTACTTACATTACATTAAAGCTATTAAATAAAGGTAAGAGTTTCTTTATTGTGAGTATACGGTATAGTTGCAGCGTTTTTCAATAGTTTCTTGTAACTTTGCGTTATTGTATATATACAAGTAGTTTTTTACTTATCAATATTGCTATAGAACCCATAAATGGTAGTGTTTTCAATGATTTTAGCTAGTTATCAGTGAAAGAGTGGGTTATTTTCTACAAATTGAAGTATTTTCTTTATATCTGTACTAAATAGCTTTTTATTTTGCTACACTAGATTTTACAAAATTATAGCTAACAATTATGTATTTTTCATGAAATTTTGATATCTATTTTAATCTTTAAAAAACCATGTTTTTTCAAGAATTTTAATGTATTTTCAAATGCTAAATAATGTGCGAAATTTTACATTATTCACACTTTTACACAACCCTATATTTTACATAAGGGGATTGAGCTAAAAAATGAATTTTTCTTGAATTTATGTATCAATTTAATCTTAAAACACTTTTTCAAGTGTTTTAATGTATTGTTTTGAAAGCCTACAAATGTCGAAATTTGACAGTAGTCGACACTTTTACACAACTATATTTTTACACTATTATGACTTAAAATATGTATTTTTCATGTAAATTTATGTATCTTTTTATTCTTAAAAACAACGTTTTTTCAAGTGTGTTATGGTATTTTAAGGGCTAAAAAATGTCGAAAATTGACATTATTCAGCCCTTTTAGAAGAAATAGAGAATAGAGATTAGATAGAAGAAATCAAAATGTTGGAATTATAGTTTGTTTTCCGTTAGAAATTGCTATTTTAAACTACTGTAACTTATAATCAGGAGTTTGAGACTCTATATTGTGATACAATTGTATATTATACGTGTTTTTCCACATTTCTTCTTAATTGTAGTTGTTATCATCATTAATAAAGGAATTACCTTATGCTAATGCTTTATACCATCAAAATGTGTCTTTTCAATGATTTTTAAGCTATTATCGTGATATCTAGCTGTTTTCCTACAATTGAAGTATACAATCCTTTTTTTTAGAATAATTTTGACCTATAAGTAGCTTACATTACATTCGCTATTAATAGTAAGAGTAAGGAGGTTATTTATTGTAATATAACCGTATATTCCATAGTTTTTTTTCATAGTTTCTGTAACTGTTGCGTTAATTGGTATATATACTAAAGAGTTTTAATTATCATATTGCATAACCCATAAAATGTAGTGTCTTCAATGATATTAGCTATTTATCGGTTGATATATAGGCGGTTTTCCTACAGCCAGGCAGGTGGCAAGGTTGGTAGAACGTGAGTTCGCAATGTGCAGCGTCCTTTGCATTCGGTTCAGATCGGTTCGATTCCGCCTAGTTCATCTGACGTGGAGGCGCTTTTGTATAGTTCAATAACCTTGTAGGTTGGTATCTTGCAAAGGGTCCTAGATAGATGAAAATCTTATCTTATCTGTTTTCCCTACAATTGAAGTATAAAATCCTCTTTTTAGGCATAATTTTTGCACCTATATAGCTTACATTACATAAATCTAGTAAATAGAAGAGTAAGAGGTTATTTATTGTGATATAACGTTAATATTGCCAAGCGTTTTTTCATCGTTGCTTGTAAACGCAGCGGTTATTATATATATAACAGTAACTTTTACTTATCATAATGCTATAAACCCAAAAAATGTATGTTTTCATGATTTTAGCTAGTTATTCAGTGAAGAGTGTTTTTTCTCAATTGGAAGTATATTTTCTTTATATCTGTAGCTAAATAGCTTTTTAATATTTGCTGCAAATATATTTTACACATTAATGCTTAAAAATGTATGTTTCATGTATTTTATGTATCAATTTTATTCTTAAAAACAAAAACGTTTTTTCAAGTGTTTTAATGTATTTTTGAAGGGCCTAAAAAAGTCGAAAATTGACATTATCAGCCCTTTTAGAAGAAAATAGGATCCAGATTTAGATAGAAAAATCAATGTGGATTTATGTTGTTTCGTTAGAAATTGCTATTTTAAACTACTGTAAGCTTATATAGGAGTTTGAGACTCTATATTGTGATACAATTTTGTATATTATAACTGTTTTTTCATAGTTTCTGTTTCTTCCTTAATTGTAGTGTTATATCATTAATAGAAAGGAATATACACCTTATGATAATGCTTTATACCCACAAAATTGTGTTCTTTTCAATGGTTTTAAGCCTAGTTTTTGGTGATATATAGCTGTATTGCTACAAATTGAGTATACAATCCTTTTTTTAGAATAATTTGGACCTATAATGCTTCCTTTAACATTAAGCTATAAATAGAAAGAGTAAGAGGGTATTTATTGTGATATAACGGTATATTGCAAGCGTTTTTCATAGTTTTTTTTGTAAAATGTAGCGTTATTGTATATATACAAGTATTTTACTTATCATATTGCTATAAACCCATAAACTGTAGTGTTTTCAATGATATTAGCTATTTATCGGTGATATATAGCTATTTTCCTACAAATTGAAGTTAAAATCCTCTTTTAGAACAATTTGCACCTATTAGTAAACTTACATTACATTAAGCTATTAAATAGAAGAGTAAAAGGTTATTTATTTTGTATAACGGTATATTGCAGGCGTTTTTTCATAGTTTCTTCTAAACTGTAGAGTTATTGTAAATATACAAGTATTTTACTTATTATATTGCTATAAAACCCATAAAATGTAGTGTTTTCAATGATATTAGCTATTTAAACGGTGATATATAGCTGTTTTTCCCACAAATTGAAGTATAAAATCCTCTTTTTAGAATAAATTTTCACCTATAAGTAGCTTACTTACTTAAGCTAGTAAATAGAAGAGGGAAGAGGTTATTTATTGTGGATTTAAAGGTATATTGCAAGCGTTTTTCATAGTTTCTTCTAAACTGTAGCGTTATTGTATATATACAGGTAGTTTTACTTATTATATTGCTATAAACCCAAAATGTAGTGTTTTTTTAATGATTTTAGCTAGTTATCAGTGATATATGCTGTTTTCCTACAAAATTTAAGTATAAATCCTCTTTTTAGAAAATTTGCACCTATAAGTAGCTTACATTACATTAAGCTATTAATAGAAAGTAAGAGGTTATTTATTGTGATATAACGGTATATTGCAAGCGTTTTTTTATAGTTTCTTGTAAACTGTAGCGTTATTGTATATATACAAGTACTTTTACTTATCATATTGCTATAAACCCAAAAAAAGTAGTGTTTTCAATGATTTTAGCTAGTTAAACATGAAAAGTTGTTTTTTCTACAAATTAAAGTAATTCTTTATATCTGTAGCTAAAAGCTTTTTATATTTGCTGCAACTATATTTTACAAAATTAAAAGCTAAAAATATGTATTTTTCATAAAATTTATGTATCAATTTTAATCTTAAAAACAACGTTTTTTAATGT
>JACEEZ010016247.1:5000-36163 GCA_016584305.1 Chionoecetes opilio | reverse complement strand
TTGTAAACATGACGTACTTTCACTTCGTTGTATGGCTTTATTTTTGAGCGAATACAATACATTATACTTCATTGGAAAGGAAATTTGTTCAGCTATGTCAGAATGTAGAAAAATCTTCTATGATGATAAGTTGATTTTGGCATATTATTTTTTGCCGCAAGGCAAGGCAAAGGCATTTATTTATTTATTTTCACTTCTAACTCGAGGTTTGTAAGTTATTTTCACACTAGCGTATTTTTTTTAACATTGTATGATATAGGAAATGATCTTAGCTTAAAAACGAAACATAATTGAACTTGATACCTACCTAATACCAAGGGATCCTCGCAGCCCTAAATACAACAACAAAGAGACGTAAAAGTCCGCGGTGGGGTAGTTGATATTGGCCGGACAGTAAATACTAGAGTAGGATAAACGTCCGTGGGTGGGTAATGGCCTCGGACTGTTGCGATTCCCGGACTTTTGCTGTTCCCGGACCAGTGCTCCCTCCTATTAGTTCGGGAAAACGAGGGTTGTGTGTATATGTATGTGTATATATATATATATATATATATATATATATATATATATATTATATATATATATATATATATATATATTATATATATATATATATATATATATAATATATATATATATAATCTCAGCTTGGCGAAAACACAGTATTGGCGGTAGGTTGGACACGGTACCAGAATCCCAATTTGGCGCTTCAAATTCACTTTTGGCGAGACGCGCGCTGACGTCACGGAATGGCTTCGGCCCAGAATACACCGCCCGCATGCAACCATGTTGATTGGTAATCAACAGATTACATGTATGGGAGAACACCCGACAAAGGCTTCACAGACAGCATCCACTGGGTGACTCCCAACTCAAGCTTAAGCGCAAGGTGTTTGTTATCTTCCTGGCAGCCATCTCGACGACTGCGCAGATTTTTGCTCCAAGTGACGGTACCTTTGGCGTTTCGCGCTAAGACTATGGCATCTAAATGTACTGGTGGTGGTGGTGGTGGTGGTTCGAGGAAGCCAGGTGACGATAAGAACAAGGGCAAAAAAGTGGAGTAACGAGAGTGGAGGAAAGGTACACACACAGCCACAACCACCACACTCACTCATCTCACCAGGCCTAACTCTAAATAATTCATGGCAAATAACATCTGTTATCTATTATCTATTGTCTTTTGTATTGCTGTTAATGTTTCACGTGTAATGTCTTTGCTTTTAATCAATTAAAGTACGAAAATGGAAGTGAAAAGGGTGAACTCGGGTGTCTTCAAAGACTAATGGATAGTTTTCCCAATTAAAGTATTATTCACGTTTGGCGAAATTCACTTTTGCCGATGGTTTGACAAAGACTAATTAAATCACCAAACGTGAGGGACCACTGTATGGGACACCTATCATCCAGACAGCCTGAAATCTACCATACGCCAAGAGAGAGGGTCCGGATTGTGCCATCGCATTCTACCTGCGACGAAGATAGCAGGGAACTGGAAAAGTTTCTTGCGGAATGATGAAAACAAGGAGTTGTTCAGATTCGTATCGCATATGGTGGTGGATGGTTTGAAAGGAAAGGAGATCTATGCAACTATTGGTGACAGCGTGCTAACATCACAACCAGATGCCGACATCAAGAAGCTGAGCCCATGTACACAAGAAGAAGCGGATACAAGAATCCTTTTACATGTCCTGGATGCCGTGAAAAGAGGGAGAAAACGGGTATTGATTCGAACTGTAGATACTGATATTGTGGTCTTGGCAATAGCACACTACTTTACCTACCAGTCCACAGTCTGGAGGAACTATGGATTGCCATTGGCACTGGTAAAAGTTATCGCTACCTTGCCATCCATAAAATTGCCACCGGCCTTGGCTGCAGGAAGTCCAAGTCTTTTGCCATCATTTCATGCTTTCACTGGCTGCGACACAGTGTCATTTTTTGTCTAAATGGGGAAAAAGAGAGCCTAGAAGGCTTGGGAGGCATACCCCAGCATCACGCAGACCTTTCATGCTTTTTGCTCATAGGCCATCTGTGGATGCTACTACTATGGAACTACCGAGCATAGAAAGATATGTTGCCATCCTCTATGACTGGACTACCGAGATAAAGACAGTAAATGACATGCGCCGACACTTGTACAGCAGACGCCTTCAAACAGCACCTAAAACGTGCATGTTTCAGGCTGGATACGTATGGAGTCAGGCACTTGTGCCCTACCCAGAACTTCCACCACTAGCTGATTGGGGCTGGATGAAAACCAGGGGTCCATTCTTGGACCCCAATTTTGACACAATACCACTGATACAGGAGGCATGTTCAGAGCTTACAAGCTGCCATTATAAGTCGGCCTGTAAAGGCAACTGTAAATGCTACAAGGCAAATCTGCCCTGCCATCACTGTGTGACTGTGATTGACAGTGCTTGTAGTACTACGCAACTGTGCGAGAGCCTCCGCCTTTCAAGTGCCCACAATATTTTAAGGTAAAACTGCAACTGTGTGTAATTTTTATTAATCAATAACATTTCATTGTCAGAGACCAATAAAACAATGTGTATCGCTTGGAATTAAAGTTTTACCTAAAATACTATGAGATTCAAGGAAATTGAAAACCATGGCGGTCATCTAGAAATTAAAGATGGCGGACGCCAATCTTTATGTAATTGATCCATTGGATTCAGAGACCATGAAAACATGAGGTAAGATACTGGAACTGTGGTGTTATTGCTCATAGTATAGAAGTTATTGAGGAAAAATAGGTCACAGAGGGCGGCATTTTTGAAATTCAATATGGCGGCCACCATGGGTTTCTGAATTTTTGGGCGCCCCTCAGGAAAACAATTGTATAGGTCCATACTACATCTGTGCCACATTTGGCGCTTTCCTGAAAAAATGAAAGATGATTTTTCTTAACCCGTTGAGCCCCGCCCAAAATGTATAATTTTGTAACGCCCAGACCTGTCAATTTTTACCTTTTTTTTCTCACGGAAATCTGTTAAACTCAGTTATTACACGTAAACCCCAAAAAATCACTCATCATAGCCATTTAGTAGTCAATAGGGGAGGGGGTTTCTACTTGCCGACCGTAGCTTTAAATCTCTCGCACGGCTTGTAATAGGGAAATAGGTGCGGCAGTGCCAAGTGTCCTTCAGCGTCAAGCATCAGCCATTGGTTCATATCACAAGTGTGTTGTACATGCTACTTATACACGTAGGAGTCACGACATAATGCACTTGTAATGTTGATGAGTGTAGCTATAGTTCTTTTAGTAACATAGATCTATTTTTTATGTGAAAGTTTGGCACAACGGCGGACTGCGTGCTGGTTACCATGGCGACGAAGCAGCTTCGGCCACCACTCCTCTATCTGTGGGGAGTGGTTTTCAACGGAGACAGGAGGTAATATAGGCAAGGACAAGCGAGGTATTTCAATGTACAGGGAGGTCCCGAAGATACGAGCAGTTAGGTTCCACCTGGCATACTCGTAAAGCGAAATCTCGTAACGAAACACATAACTAATGGTAAAATACAAGGAGGTCCGTTATACGAGCATTCGGTATACGATAATCCAATGATACGAGATGTGTAAATTAGGGTCTATTTTCAATATACGAGATCGAAAATCCAATGTGATACATTCAAACTGGGGTGAGTAAATTATCAAGTTCAAAATGCTCGCCCTACCACTCCCGGGCTGGACAAAGGGGGATTTGGTTGCCCCCAGTGAGGTCACCCCTAGCAAGCCGTGACCTGAAGGGTAATTAAGCATATGGCAGGGCCTGACATTTAGGGGTAATTAGCAGGTGTTCACCCCCAACCTTGGGACCGCAGTCAAGTCACCCCTAGCAAGGCATGACCTGAAGGGTAATTAAGCATATGGCTCGGCCTGACATTTAGGGGTAATTAGCAGTGTGCGGCCCCAACCTTGGGACAGCAGTCAGGTCACCCTAGCAAGGCGTGACCTGAAGGGTTAATTAAGCATATGGCTCGGCCTGACATTTAGGGGTAATTAGCAGGTGTGCGGCCCTCAACCTTGGGACCGCTACACTACCTTCTCTTGTATCACGCGGGCGTCCCTACATTACAACGTTCTTTTTTGCTTGTTATGCGTGTTTTATGTTTAATTAATGTGCAGTTATGTTATTTGTGTGGCTATTTTCTCTTTCAGAATGCTTTTTCTACAGAATAGGTAGTACAGTGTGGGTAATATAGATGCTGTGTTTGTTGTGTTTGCTATAGTTTATTTTAGCTTGAAAAACATGTCTTTTTTTTTTTGTCTTTTTTTTATTGATGGGGTCCTGGAACCAAACCTATATTTTACCATTAGTTATGTGTTTCGTTATACGAGATTTCGCTTTACGAGTATGCCAGGTGGAACCTAACTGCTCGTATCTTCGGACCTCTCTGTATAAGTTTGGTTCCAGGACCCCATCAATTTAAAAAAAAAAAAAAAAAAAAAAAAATAAGACTTTTTTTCAAACTAATATATACTATAGCAAACACAACAAACACACAGCGTCTATATTACCCACACTGTACTACCTATTCTGTAGAAAAAGCATTCTGAAAGAGAAAATAGCACACAAAATAACATAATTGCACATTAATTAAACATAAAAACATGCATAACACTCACAAGTGGTAATGTTGTGTGGGGAGACAGGAAGCTGGCAAGTAGCAAGCTGAAAGTCCCTGTTTGCTCTCTCCGAGGCTCAAGAGAAAACAGGGGTGACTGCGTTTGCAGGGCTGACTGGGTTACAGTTCTTCCTCCTCCCCTTGATCACTTGGGGAAGAGGAAAGATCCTCGGTGCTGCCGCGTGATACAATAGACTCGAGAGGGTAGGGTAGGTAAGGGACAAGAGAGGGGTGCGCAGACCTCTTCCACTGCCCACAAACTCGTCTCTGTGCATCTGAATCATTGTATATCGTCCAGGGATGTGAATTTTGTAGGCTACATTTGTCGTACCGAGCCACCAGAATTATCATATTTTCAGATTGATTACACTGGTTAACTACAAATGTATTGTCTAAGTTTTTTTTAGCTGATTTAGGACAATTTTTGATGTACTGAATTCAAAAATCACATTGATTTTGCTCAAACAGGTCAACTTTTGTTTCTATCACCACATGATGTTTTTTTACGTTTTTGTTTATATGTACGGTATTTTCTATATATATGAAATCGTCCTCCGTATACAAACACCGTACTTGCAGTAGTAATTCCACTAATCCAATAATTCCACCAATTCAGATAGTTCCAAGGGTGTGGTCCTAAACAATGTCACCAACTAGGAATTCTTCGGAATCACGATCCCTGGATTTTACATTACAGTCCTCTGTTGTTCTTCCTCTTCTTCTCTTCAACTTTTACTTCTTTACTTGAACACTTTTTTAAACCCACTGCAGTACTGCATCCCCCTTTGGGATACCTTGTGTTGTGTTGTGTGATATCTGCTATCGTCTTTCCCGATAAGCAGACTCCCCTTTTCTTGATTCATCATGCCTAGGATACTGCAGTAGCATAGAGGCTGCTACAGATCCTCGGTATACCCCCTACCCAAGCACTGATTAATTTCTTCCTACTGCTTGAATTTTGATGCAAAATTCTTTCTTATTTCTTTAAATAAACGAATTCTGAAGTGTTTACATGCGCCAATTCTTGACTAACTGGTATTTTTCTTTTGCAGGTGAATGAAATGGATTCGGCCAGAAGATCTTGCAAAAATAAGCCCGATGTATTCTGCTACATCTGCGGCGAATACACCGTTGTTCCTAACAGGAATCCAGTCACAAGTTCATAAAGCATGCTTACCATACTTATTTTGGTATGAAACTTGGTGACCAGGATAAAGCTTGGGCGCCACACATGGTATGCAAGACATGCACCGAGTATCTGCGTCGTTGGACCAAGGGCAAGAAGAGTTGTCTGAAGTTTGGAATTCCCATGGTTTGGAGGGAGCGACAAACCATGGCACTGACTGCTACTTCTGCGCTATTGATTTGGGCTGGGATCAACAAAAAGAACCGGAGCAGCCTCAAGTATCCTAATCTTGAATCAACGCGTCGTCCTGTAGCTCATTGTAATAAAATTCCAGTACCTGTCTTTGGAGAACTCCTGACATTAGTGACGAAGATTCCTCCAGTGTTGAAGAAAATGAAGAAGAAGTGGTTCTTGCGATGATGCTCCACATCCTTTTTCCCAAAAGGAGCTAAATGATCTAGTTCGCGATCGCAGCTTGTCAAAGTCCCCTGCCGAACTGTTGGCATCCAGATTGAAGGAAAAAAAAAACCTCTCTGACAGTGCTCGCATCACCTTCTACCGCAACAGACATCAAGAGTACCTCCATTTTTTTTCTGAAGAGAAGGACTTGGTGTGCTGTACAGATATTACGCAGCTTCTGCAAAAAGCTTGGAGTGCCACAGTACCAACCCGAAGATTGGAGACTGTTCATTGACAGCTGCAAGCGATCGCTGAAATGTGTTCTGCTGCACAACGGCAACCAGTTTGCCTCTGTACCCCTCGCTCACTCGACTACACTGAAGGAGAAGTATGAAGCGGTGAAGTACGTGCTGGAGAAAATTCGTTATGATCAGCATGAGTGGTTGATTTGTGTTGACCTGAGGATGGTGAACTTTTTGTTGGGACAACAGTCAGGGTCACCAAGTACCCGTGCTTTCTGTGCATGTGGGATAGTAGAGACCGAGCTCAGCATTACACGAAGAAGGACTGGCCTGTACGGGAGGGAAATTTGGGGCCTTGCAGAGCAAGGAACGTCATAAACAACCCTCTGGTGGACAGAGACAGGATACTTTTCCCACCGCTGCACATCAAGCTCAGCTTGATCAAACAGTTCACCAAAGCTCTGGACAAGGATGGTGGCTGCTTCACTTACTTGTGCCACGCTTTTCCAGGATTGACCATGGAGAAGTTGAAAGCTGGCATCTTTGACGGTCCTCAACTCCGTCAGCTCATCAGAGATCCAGTTTGAAAACTCAATGAACGAAATGGAACTGGAAGCGTGGAAGGCTTTTGTTCTGGTCGTGAAGAACTTTTTTGGGAACAAGGCCAGGAACTACGCAGAACTTGTCACCAATATGCTGACTGCTTTCAGAAACCTCGGATGCAGCATGAGCATCAAAATGCATTACTTATTCTCACATATGGATCGGTTTCTGAGAATCTGGGATCAATGAGCGACGAGCAAGGGGAGAGATTCCATCAGGACATGAAAGTGATGGAGAACAGGTTTCAGGGACGCTGGGATGTAGTCATGATGGCTGATTACTGTTGGACTCTGAAGAGAGACATCCCTGCCGCTGAGCATTCTAGGAGTTCGAAGAAACGGAAGTTCAAGCCCTGAATTTTGAACAATGATGACCTAACATCCAATTTACATGTACTTACCTTTATCAATGTCTATTCAATGTACACTAATCAATTTTTGTAACATTTAATTAATTAATTGTTAGAAAACAATTTTTTTTCTCTTAAAAACCTATTTCGGATGAGAAATATTAACAAAATCAACCGAAAATGTCACAAAAATGTAATCTATTTAGTCAGAAGATCGGATTTTTTTTTTATCGACTTAGCACAAAAACCTGACCTGATCGAGAGAAACGGATGTCATTTCGGATTCAGCGGTGCAAAATTGTCCTAAATCATTTGAAAAAACTTAGACGATTACTTTTTTTTTTTTTTGTAACCCAGTGTTATCGTACAACCTTAGGTAAAATAATATAGTCAGTAAATGACTTTATAATTTTAGTAAATAGCTTGTAATTTACTTTAGTAAATAACTTGGTAATTTTACTCACCCAGTTTGAATGTTGTAGCATTGGATTTTCGATCTCGTATATTGAAAATAGACCCTAATTACCCATCTCGTATCATCGGATTCTCGTATATCGAATGCTCGTATAACGGGACCTCCCTGTACTATGTGCCTCGTCAGGACATTGTTCTTCATCCAGTCCTCTCTTCTGCTTTTATTTCTTCTTCCCCGATGATTGTAGGAAGCTTAGTGGGTCATCCACATCTTCCTTGCCATCGCCATCGTCATCGTCATCATCAAGAGTAGACGGGGGTGGTGGTGGTGGTGGTGGTGGTGGAGAGTATGAGTGTGTACCCACGCTTCACTTTCTGACTCACCATGTGTGTGAATATTGAAACGCTATGACTGTTATGTACGGAGAAACAAGGTTGAAAAGTTGAGACGGCTGAGAGCCGTCAGTGGGGCTGAGCGTTACACACATATGCGACGGCGCAGAGCCGTCAGTGGGGTTGTACGGGTTAACTGCCTAACTAGTAGCTATCCACCCAAGCCCAGATTTAGGGCCAGGTACAACGGGCCTGTGCCCAGGGCCCCGCGCTTTCAGGGGGCCCCGCGCATCTGGTAACTACCAGAAATTATATTTAATATTTGCATCCCCCATCGTCCCACTAAGACTGTCTGAATAAAAACATAGCTTCATTATGATATTGGCTGTGATTAGGAAATATAAAGTTTTGTTATACTTTTTTTCCATTTCCAAATACAGGGAGGTCCCGAAGATACGAGCAGTTAGGTTCCATCTGGCATACCGTAAAGCGAAATCTCGTATACACGAAACACATAACTAATGGTAAAATATAGGTTTGGTTCCAGGACCCCATCAATTAAAAAAAAAAAAAAAAAAAAAAAAAAGGATATCTTTTTTCAAGCTAAAATAACCAAAGCAAACACAACAAACACACAGCGTCTATATTACCCACACTGTACTACCTATTCTGTAGAAAAAAGCATTCTGTAAGAGAAATAGCACACAAAATAACATAACTGCACATTAATTAAACATAAAACATGCATAACAAGCCAAAAAAGACATTGTACTGTAGGGGACGCCGCGTGATACAAGAGAAGGTAGTGTAGCAGTCCCAAGGTTGGGGCCGCACACCAGGCTAATTACCCCTAAATGTCAGGCCGCACCATATGCTTAATTACCCTTCAGGTCACGCCTTGCTAGGGGTGACCTGACTGCTGTCCCAAGGTGGGGCGCACACCTGCTAATTACCCTAAATGTCAGGCCGCGCCATATGCACACCTGCTAATTACCCCTAAATGTCAGGGCGCGCCATATGCTTAATTACCCTTCAGTCACGCCTTGCTAGGGGTGACCTGACTGCTGTCCCAAGGTTGGGGCCGCACACCTGCTAATTTCCCCTAAATGTCAGGCCGCGCCATATGCTTAATTTCCTTCAGGTCACGGCTTGCTAGGGGTGACCTGACTGGGGTCAACCAAATCCCCCTTTGTTCAGCCTGGGAGTGGTAGGGCTCGCATTTGAACTTGATAATTTTACTCACCCCAGTTTGAATGTCGTATCATTGGATTTTTGATCTCGTATATTGCAAATAGACCCTAATTTACACCTCTCGTATCATCGGATTCTCGTATACCGAATGCTCGTATAACGGGACCTCCCTGTATTGAATAATTTTTAATGCAGCAAACACATGTGTCAGGCTCAGCGTCTCAGCGGAGTCAGCTAGCATGAGCGTCACATTGGCCGGCTGGTTTAGCGTGCACTGACCACCTTATTTCTGAAGGTAAATTCTCATTACTCTATTGGTTCTTAATGCTACCTTAAGCAATCGGGTGCATTTGATATTTCGCTTCATATTATGACTATCATACTGTCACATAATAACTAGGCTAAGGAAAAAAAACACTACCAACAAAATAAGGGAGCTTGGATTATAGGCTATAGCATGTTTACATTACTACATGTAGGCTACAGTTATGTTTATCTTTAAGCATTCGTTTTTTTCAGTCATAGAAAGTAAGGATTACTAATATGAACCGAATATGGACAAAGTGCAATATGTTCACGTCTGGCTTGGATTCTTGTACAGGGAAGGTCCCGTTATACGACCATTCGATATACGAAAAATCAATGATACGAGCTGAGTAAATTAGGGTCTATTTCAATATACGAGGTCGAAAATTCAATGCTACGGCATTCAAACTGGGTTGAGTAAAATTACCAAGTTCAAAATGCACGCCCTACCATGTATGCATCTGGGCTGTATGATGATGTTGTGGTGGCACCAAGCTTGGGGCCGCACACCTGGCTAATTACCCTAAAGGCAAGCCAACACCTGACGTGGACCTGACTCGCTCCTGACCCAAATTCCTCCCGCACCTCCGTTGCTGGGTTCCCGCCCTGGCTTCCTAGACCAGCTTCTGGCAGTTACCTACCACCACAATGAGAGGAACACAGGGAGAGAGGAGTGGTGTTCCTCTCACTGTACTGGTGTGGTAGGTAACTGATCTAATACAGGACTCCCAGGCTGGACAAAGGGGGATTTTGGTTGACCCCAGTCAGGTCACCCCAAGCAAGGCGTGACCTGAAGGGTAATTAGCCAGGTGTGCGGCCTGAACTTTAGGGTAATTAGACAGGTGTGCGGCCCCAACCTTGGGACCACTAGTTTATTTAGCTTAAAAAACATGTCTTTGATGGGGTCCTGGAACCAAACCTATTTTACCATTAGTTAGTATTTCGCTATACGAGATTTCGCTTTACGAGTATGCCAGGTGGATCCTAACTGCTCGTATCTTCGGGACTTCCCTGTACTAATTTCTATTATAATAGTCCTACTATATGACATTATGAATCAGGTAATTAGTATGCATAGTAGCTCTCTTGATTATAGGAAGATCATAAGGGGCCCCGTGCCCTAGGGGCCCCATGTCCTAAGAGCCCCGCCTAGCCCCAATCCCCAGGGCCCCATGACATCTAAATCCGGCACTGGATCCACCTCCCAGGGCTGTAGTGCAGGGGATTGCGCTAGGCATACTTTATGCTGACGTCACCGTGCGCCTTAGTGACCACCGTTTACGTTGCATTACTTAACGCAAACCTTGCCTGAAGACGCTATCAGTGACGCCCGAGGTACAGTAGTACAGTAAACCTCTCTATTTTGAACTAATTGGGGGTACTCCTTGAGCCAAGGGGTGTTTTCATGTTTAAGAGGACTCTGAGATCACTCACCTGATTCTGATAGAGGACCACCTGGGCATAATATTACTAGGGTGGCTCATTTGAAACCTGGCCATAATCGCATAAACAACGGATTTGTCAAAATTATGCTTTCCGGAAATGGACCTCCGAATGACGGGTGAGCTTCTTTCGATCGCCATAGCACCTAAACAAATTCACTTACAGAAATGAATTACCACTCAGAAGAAAGCTTAACTTACCTGCTACAAGATTTAGCTAAAGTAAAGTAGATTACACAATGAAGTTTTCAGTAGGATCGTAAATACAAAGTTATATAAAAAAAATTGAAAAATCTTGGTTGTAATACACATAAAATAAAATAAAATATATGGAGTGACAAATCTCATTTTTCTTTTTTTTACTAGTTTATTACACATTATTAGAGAAGTTTTTAAAACTACCAAACAGAATAATGTAGGTCCATGTGAACAATTAGGGATAAATTAAAAGAAATTATGAATTTACTACAGGTTGCCATCACTAATCCGGCAACCACGGACCTTAGGACTGCCAGATTTTCAAAATTTCCGGATTATTGATGTTTTGTCCCCTGACTCCAGAAATTTCAACACCTTCACTTACACGAAGATTAAACCAGGTTATCAGCACTTAGTCCAGATCAGAACTTTTTCTTTCTGTCATGACTTCCTTACAAACATTGCTTTTTTGATCCACTATCAGTAAAGAACTTAGCACTTTTTCTTTGTTTTTTATATCATAGACTGTTGAAGAACCAATGCCGTACATTTCACAACCACTTCGCACAGACACACCACTATCAAGTTTTTTTAACAGTTCATCTTTCTCTGCGATCGACAACGAGCGATGTTTGCATTTTACGCCACTACTTTTATTCGCCGAATCCATGATGCAGCAGCAGATTTTAACAAAAATAAATATATATAACAAAAAATAAATGAAAAGGAATGCCTGTTTGCTGTCGGAAGCGTGAGCATACAGCTGATTCTGGGTACAGCGCCATCAATACAAACGGCGCCTCCCGAAAACAGTGGCACACCAACCCGGGAAATTTGAAACTTCGAAATTCATGCCGGAAAACTGATGGAACCGGATTATTGATTGCCGGATTAGTGATGGTCAGCATTCGGAAAGCACCAAAATGAGATTGACTTTCCATTGATAGAAGAGTTTCTAGTTAATGTGTACAAGTCTGGAACACAATGCAAACAATGGATGAGCTAAGATATCACCTCTTCCAACAGAGCAAAAAGTCTCTCCTTGACCTACCCCCCAGTAGTCGTTCTATCAAGGGGCATATTCTCAGGGCATTTTACAGGACGTACATGCAACTACACTGTCTGGAGAAAGTGTACCTTGATCCAAGGAATTTTGGCTACAGCGCGGCTGGTGGCATCCTTGAGCCGGAACGATGTCAGGTCTTACTGCCAGATGACTTCCCAATGCCATGTAAATGCATGTCCTGTGCCACTAAGCGATGTGTTTGTAGACAATATGAGCTATTTTGTTGTCAGTACTGCAGCTGCCAAGCTTCTGACAAAGGATGTAATAATCCATCTAGTAGATAAAGGATAGGTGCTGGATGATTATGTACTAAGTCCACACGCCTCGTGAAAATTGGACTCATCATTTCGTAAAATGGAACAATTTCCAATTATATTACATCCTTTTACTGTTGGGAACAAACAAACAAACAAACTATTGTAAGATTATTCATTCAGTTTCTCAGTGTAGAATCAAGTTTGATTTCCCTTATGTACTACTTAAGAGAGTGGACATAACATTTTTCCAATTTGGTCACCAAGACCATCCTTATTCATCACTACTGCTCTTAAAAACCTACTTTTCCTTCAAAAAGGAAGCTAAGATAAGCGAGACTTTTCTTTTTGTACTTCTCATGTCCTAAACTTGAGAGAAAGTGTAGTGGTATTTACCTCAGGTTTTAGTAAATTCATCATTTCTTTTAATTTGACCCTAAATGTTCACATGGACCTACATTATTCTGTTTGGTATTTTAAAAAACTTCTCTAATATGTAATAAACTAGTACAGACTTAAAAACAATGAGATTTGTCACTCCATATATTTTTTTTTTTTTTTTGTATTACAACCAAGATTTTTCAATTTTTTTTATATAACTTTGTATTTACGATCCTACTGAAAATGTTCATTGTGTAATCAACTTCACTTTAGCTAAATCTTGTAGCGGATAAGTTAAGCTTTCTTTTGAGTGGTAATTCATTTATGTAAGTGTCTTTGTTAGGTGCTATGGCGATCGAAAGGAGGCTCACCCATCATTCGGAGGGTCATTTCCGGAAAGCATAATTTTGACAAATCCGTTATTTATGAGATTATGCCAGGTTTCAGATGAGCCACCCTCGTTAATATTATGCCCAGGTGGTCCTCTATCAGAATCAGGCGAGTGATCTCGGGGCCCTCTCAAACATGAAAACACCCTTGGCTCCTGGTCTAGGGGAGACCTGGGTCGAATTAGCCGAAAGTCTGAATTATCCGATGGTTACCTTTAGCCCCTCCACACAATAAGAACTCACTAAAACATCCTAAAACAGCACAGATTGTAGTATTTGTACTCACTAAAACATGGCTAATACTGAAGTCTTGAAATGTAGTACTACTGTACACTGAGCACTCAGGCGTCACTAGCATCTTCAGGCAAGGGCTGCGTTAAGTAATGCAACGCGAACGGGTGCACACTGAGGCGCACGGTGACGTCAGCATAGAGTATGCCTAGCGGAAGCCCCCAAACTACAGCCCTGGGAGGTGGATCGCCACTGGGGTGCCAGCTTGTGCCACAATAAGGGTATGTACACATAGGGCAAAGAAAGACTCTCACTCTTCTTGACTCCTTCATATTTTATTCCTGCTGCTATAACTTCTGCTCCATCAAATACAGGGTCATCAGCAAGTTATTCGCAACAATAAGAATAGTCACAGAGATCAATTTCGGCAGCTGCTATCTCGGTAGCAATGTTTATTGTGAAGCATTCAATATCATTCAGTAGGGAGGGTGTGGGGGTGGTGACTGCTACTGAAAGCAAAAGTGGTGTCACTCTGGGACATGTAAGGTAAGGTCTTCAGTGCTTGAGGTGCTTCAGTGTTGGAGGTGAGGTGGAGGCTGGCTGACGAAGTGGATGGCACAGAGGAGGTGGAAGATCTGCAGAAAACTCCAACAATTCGAACAATGTGCAGACAATTCGAACTACCGTTCGGATTATGGAAAGCTGTTGAAAAATTTGAACTAGGCCTGAAACAGGTCAAATTATCTGAAGTTTGAATTATACGGGTTCGAATTAGAGAGGGTTTACTGTACTGCATTTCAAGACTTCAATATTAGCCATGTTTAGGTGAGTACAAGTACTACAATCTGTGCTGCTTTAGCATGTTTTAGTGAGTTCTTATTGTGTGGATGGACTAGAGGTAACCATCGGATGATTTGGACTTTCGGCTAATTCGACCCAGGTCTCCCCCCAATTAGTTCAAATTAGAGAGAGTTTACTGTGCATATGTAAGAACATGTATGCACGCATTTAAGTACATACCTCAATAAACCCTTGATAACACAAACACACATCTTTTGTGTTTTTTGGTCAAATACATGTATTGAATTTGTTTGAAATCTTTCATCTCATGACTCCTCCACAACCAGGCCCAAATGCCAGCGGTTTACCACAGCTATTTCATTTGCCTTCGTTAAAATGCCCATGGCTCACAGCCAAACAAAACAGTTGGAGCTACAATTCCCTCAAACATGCCCATCTTTGCTTCATAGATAGATCTCTCTTACTCCATACTCCCCTCAGTGGTCCCAAAACCTTAGCTCTTTCTCTCTCAATGTGGTATACCTCAGCCTCCATGGGTTACCTGCATCAATGTCAGTCAACTCCTAAATATTGAAACCTTTCCACCTGTTCTAGCATCTCGCCATTCAGCACTATATCAGCCCCTAAACCTCCTTCCCTACTACATCTCATCACTTTACTCTTAGCTACATTCACTTTCCGCTCTCTTCTGTTACACATTTTTCTTATTTGTGTAACTCGACTTTGTAGCTTCTCTCTATAGTATGTAGCAAGTGCTGTATTATTCTGCAAACAGGACAATCATTTTCCATTGTCTCTTGATTGTCATATCAAGTCTCACCCTATTTTCCTTGACCCTGATTTTCACCTTTACCACTTCACCCATATCGTGTTAAATATCTATAGAGACATGACACATCCCTGTCTCAGTCCAACCTTCACTGAGAAGTATTCCTCTTCTTCTCTACCCAAACTCACATATGCCTTATTTCCCTATAAAAACTGTCCACATATCTTAATAACTTCCTACCTCCCTCATACATCTGAAATATCTGACATATTGGCCTTGCTATAAATTTTGTCAAATGTTTGTTCAAGGTTCATAAATGCGTCGTACAGATTTCTTCCATTCCCGAGGTATTTCACACGTTTCCTTATAACAGATATATAGTAAAATAGTTTTCCAGCCTAGCATTTCTATTTTGATACTATAAGAGCACATAATAATGCTCTTGTGTATGCTCTGTCACATATTATGCTCTCTTGCTTCATGCAGTAAAGAGAAACCCTTTTTCTCATCTATGCTCAATTATATCTTTGCTACTTTATGTTTTCAAACAAATTCTGTGTTCTAAAAACTACAGTCATAAACTTAGGGAAGAAACAGGAGGATATAGCAAATGTGCTCACCATTACTCAGAGCGAGGCTGGGACGATCAACAGCTTCCCTCTGCTGATGGTTTTGTGGGAGTAGACGGAGTTATGTCCATGGTCTTGCACACCCACCCTGCAATGTCCACATCCTCATGCACAGCATTCTTTATCCATTCGTGGTTCTGTTGTGCGAGGATTAATATCAATATTGGTTAAAAAAGCACAAAACTGGTAATGGTGATAGTAGTGGGAATAATTATATTACTAGTGGTTATGGTAATAGTACAGTAGTAGTAGTAGTAGTAGTAGTAGTAGTAGTAGTAGTGTAGGTGTGTGTTGTTTGATTTAAATCAAGTTGATTTTAATCACTGATTTAAATCATGATTTAAATCATATGATTTATTTTTTAAATCACCGATTTAAATTATAACCTTATCATTATTTGAAAACGAGAGGGGAAAGAAGGAAAATTAAGCAAATGGGCTTTATGAACAATAATTGTATTATTGTAGTATAATTATATCATAATGAGACTAAATGAGTGGTGCAAGGGAATCCTCTGTGGCACTTTTAGATAGCAAATTGCCATGTGGCTGTTTTCACAGCAGAAATATTTTGTTCTCATTTATATATATATTTTTGTTGTACTGTACAAAAAGTCACATTGCTATAACCAAAAGTTGAATGTGCATGTTACTTTTGTTTACAAAAAGCCAAAGTGATATCAACCAAAGTTTAATGTGCATTATGATTATTAAACAAAAAATATAATTCTCGTTTAACCGCCGAAGTAATTTTTACTCCAACAAAAATTATATAATTTATTTATTTATTTATATCAATGTATAGTGTATAGTGGAATAAGCATTATTACGAAAAAGTATAGATAAATTTAAAGATACCCATAATAGTACAAATTCCTTTTTCATATGTAAATTCATCTGTATTTCATGTTATATGCATTTTTTATTCACTTATTCTATCTATTTTTAGTCATAAATATGCTAAAAAATATCCTGTAGTAGTTAGATTCATGTAGAACATCAAATTAATATAAATAAAAAAAATCGATATAAATCAATAAATCAGATTTTAATCAAATAAATAGGATTTTTTATTTTTTATTTAGAAAAAAAAAAAAAAAATCAACAACCCTGAGTAGTAGTAATACAGTACATTACGTAGTAGTATATCCTCAATAAACCGAACCTCGTTAAACCGAGTGCCGTGTTACCTTCAAATAAGATATACCGAACACTATCACATACATACATACATACACCCGTTGGCCATATGCAGCGATGGGTGAGTCAACCGAACATGTTGGCCGGCCCGTGCGTCCAAGTCTACAGTAAGTTCAGTAAAATTACCTTGTACAAAAAATATTTTACACTACAGTACTGTGTATAGCTAGCTTTGTTTGGACACTGATGACCGAACGCCGCCCCTCATAAACATAACGTCGTCGACGACGACGAGGAGAAAAAAAAGGACGCAGACGCCACAGCACACCAACTTCTAGAAGCTGTTTTAGCAAGAGATGAGATGTGAGATTTCCAGTTCAGATTTTTAGTAAAGGATAGTCCTAGAATGTTCATTGTAGAAGAAGGAGACAGTTGAGTGTCATTGAAGAAGAGGGGATAGTTATCTGGTAGGTTTGTCGAGTAGATAGGTGAAGAAATTGGGTTTTTGAGGCATTGAACAAAACAAGGTTTGCTTTGCCCCAATCAGAAATTATAGAAAGATCAGAAGTTAGGCGCTCGGTGGCATCTCTCCGTGAATCACTTAGTTCCTGTTGAGTTGGACGTCTAATAAACGACGTTGAAAAATGCAGGGTAGAATCATCAGCGTAGGAGTGGATAGGGCTTTGAGTTAGACTTAGAAGATCATTAATGAATAATAGAAAGAGAGTGGGTGATAGGACAGAACCCTGGGGAACACCACTATTGATAGATTTAGGAGAAGAACAATGTCCGTCTAAAGTAGCTGCAATAGAACGGTTTGAAAGGAAATTTAAAAATAAAGGGTACAGAGAGAAGGATAGAAACCGAATGAGGGTAGTTGGAAATTAAAGATTTGTGCCAGACTCTATCAAAAGCTTTTGATATGTCAAGGGCAACAGCAAAAGTTTCACCGAAACCCCTAAAGGGAGGATGACCAAGATTCAGTTAGGAAAGCTAGAAGATCGCCAGTAGATCGCCCTTTACGGAAACCGTACTGACGATCAGATAGAAGATTGTGAGCAGACAGATGCTTAAGAATCTTCTTATTAAGTATAGATTCAAAAACTTTAGAAAGGCAGGAAGTCAAAGCTATAGGACGGTAGTTGAAGGATTAGAACGGTCACCCTTCTTAGGAACAGGTTGGATGTGAGCAAACTTCCAGCAAGAAGGAAAAATTGGAAGTAGATAGACAAAGACGGAAAAGTTTGACCAGGCAAGGTGCAAGCACAGAAGCACAGTTTTTGAGAACAATAGGAGGGACTCCGTCAGGACCGTAAGCCTTCCGAGGATCTAGGCCAGAAAGGGCAAAGAAAACATCATTCTGAAGGATCTTAATGACAGGCATAATATAGTCAGAGGGTGGAGGAGAAGGAGGAACAAGCCCTTCATCAGCCAGAGTGGAATTTTTAGCAAATGTTTGAACGAAGAGTTCAGCTTTAGAAGTAGATGAGACAGCTGTGGAGCCATCTGGGTGAAGCATAGGAGGGAAAGATGAAGAAGAAAAATTGTTAAGAGATGTTATTAGCTAGATGCCAGAAGTCACGAGAGGAATTTGATTCAGAAAGATTTTGACATTTTCTATGAATGAAAGAGTTTTTGGTAAGTTGAAGTAAAGATTTGGCATGATTACGGGCAGAAATATAAAGGGCATGAGTTTCAGGAGATGGATGCTTACGGTACCGTTTGTGAGCCACCTCTCTATCTCGGACAGCATGAGAACAAGCAGAGTTAAACCAAGGTTGACGGGCTTTAGGATTAGAGAAAGTATGTGGAATGTACGCCTCCATGCCAGAGACTATGACCTCAGTTATGCGCTCTGCACAAAGAGATGGGTCTTTGACATGGAAGCAGTAATCATTCCATGGAAAATCAGAGTAGTACTGCCTTAGGTCTTCCCACTTAGCTGAGTTGAAGTGCCAGAAGCACCTCCGCTTAGGTGGGTCCCGAGACGGTACCGGAGCGATAGGACAGGTTACAGAAATAAGATTGTGATCGGAGAACCCAACGAGAGAATAGTTTCACAGAGTAAGCAGAAGGGTAGTAGTTAGGAAAAGATCAAGAATGTTGGGCGTGTCCCAGGCGGTCAGGAATACGGTAGGATGCTGCACCAGCTGCTCTAGGTCTTGGAGGATAGAAAAGTTGTAGGCTTGTTCACCAGGTTGGTCAGTGAAAGAAGATGATAGCCAAAGCTGGTGGTGAACATTGAAGTCCCCAAGAATGGAAATTTCAGCTAAAGGAAAATGAGATGAGATGTGCTCCACTTTTGATGTTAAATAGTCGAAGAATTTTACATAGTCAGAGGAGTTAGGTGAGAGATATACAGCACAGATAAATTTAGTAATAGAGTGACATTGAAGTCGAAGCAAGATGGTAGAAAATTCGGAAGATTCAAGGGCGTGGGCACGAGAGCAAGTGATGTCATTGCGCACATATACGCAACAGCCAGCTTTGGATTTAAAATTAGAATAGAGACAGTAAGAGGAGACAGAAAAAGGTCTGCTGTCAGTGCTCACAGCCAACTGAGTTTCGGTGAGGAAAAGAAGATGAGGTTTAAAGGAGGAGAGATGATCTTCTAAGTCGAACTCAAAGCCCTTTCCACTCCTACGCTGATGACTCTTATCTTGCATTTTTTAACATCGTTCACTAGACGTCTAACTCTACAGGAACTAAGTAATTCATGGAGGGATGCCATAGAGCGTCTAACTTCTCATCCTTCTGTAATTTCTAAATGGGGCAAAGCAAACCTTGTTTTGTTCAACGCTTCAAAACCCAATTTTTACACCTACATACCGTAAATGGCGGCGTACATGTTGACTCTTTGAGCCTGAATAAATCTCTCCAAAACTAGGAGTCGACTTATACGGCAAGGATAAAATACGAACCTTTACCACCGCGTGGCAAACAAGTGGATTAGCACTACTAACAATCGCTGTACACCACTTACAGTAACTCCAGCAGGTTACCACAAATATTTCCAACTGAAACTTGTGTTCGGTGAACTTACTTAACATATTCAACAAACAGATTCATATATAAATAATAAAATAATAATATAAATTCAGTTTATATCAACACAAAACCATAGACTGCTTCCAACAGCTGATACACAGATTGTAAACAACTGACCGTAACGCCACTGAACCGAAGCGGCCAGTCAGACAACTACATCAACACCAACTGCCTGGCTGCTCGCCGAGCGCCTAGCTGCACTGTCTGCCCAATTCATCGTACCTCACACTCTAACAATACAACCGGTAATTCAGATCTACAAATATATCGTGACCATACACTACTTTATAGGTATGTCAGGAGTCTCGCTGAGGATGTCGAGGGTCATTTGAACGCTAATGACCTCCGACCCCCTACCGAGCCCTGAAGAAGTTCCAAGTCTCCTTCTCGGGCGAGTGCTATTCGAACAGCAGATGGGCGCCTCGTGTCGGACATGGATGGGCAGATGTCTCGTTGGGCTGAGTACTTTGGGCAGTTGTTCACGGTGGACCCTCCAACTGAGCAGCTTCACACCACTGGGTTACAGGCAGTGGATGCCGATCCTCCCATTGACGAAACCGCACCCTCTCTTGACGAAGTCAGAGAGGCTGTAGCAAAGTTGAGGGGTGGAAAGGCAGCTGGTGTTTGTAATATCAGTGCGGAGCTCCTCAAAGCTGGGGGTGAGGCCATGATCCGCGGGTTGCATGCTGTCCTGACTGCCGTGTGGCAATCAGGTACCATTCCTCCTGACTGGAAAAGGGGGCTGGTCGTCCCTATCTGGAAAGGGAAAGGGGACCGTCAGGACTGCAACAATTACCGCGGTATTACACTGCTCAGCGTACCAGGCAAGGTGCTTGCCCATCTATTGCTGACACGGATTCGCAGTCATCTGGTGAAGCATCAGAGACCTCAGCAGTCTGGGTTCACGCCTGGTAAGTCAACAACGGACCGTATCCTAGCGCTTCCGTGTCCTGGTGGAACGCCGACGTGAGTTTCGACAGGGGATGCTTGCAGCCTATGTTGATCTCAAGAAGGCGTTTGACTCAGTGCATCGTGAGTCACTCTGGGATCTTCTGCGACTTCGAGGGATTCCTGCAAGGACTATTGGTTTGATAACTGGTTTGTATTCTGGGACTGAGAGTGCTGTGAAGTGTGGGGCAGGTGTATCCAGCTTCTTTCCTGTGAATACAGGAGTGAGGCAAGGGTGCGTCTTGCCCCATCACTTTTCAACGCTTGTATGGACTGGGTATTGGACAAGGTTGTAGATCAAAGTGATTGTGGAGCATCCGTCGGCAACAACAAGATCACTGATCTTGTTTTTGCATATGATGCAGTAATCTTTGCTGAGTCGCTGGAAGTCCTGGTGATGGCTCTCGAGGCGCTGCACGAGGAGGCAAAGCCTTTGGGACTTGAGGTCTCCTGGCTCAAGACCAAGGTCCAGGTGTTTGGAGACTTACTAGATGAAGCAGTACAGTCTGTTCATGCGTGTGGCGAGGACATTGAGATCTTGAAAAGTTTTACATACCTTGGTAGCGCAGTCCATAATGACGGCGGGTCACGTCAAGAAGTCTTACTGCGGATTGGCATAGCCCACGGTGTTATGGACTCGCTCAGCGGGAGTATTTGGCGTTGTCGGTACCTGTGCAGAAGGACAAAGATCCGGATCTTCAAGTCGCTTGTGATCCCTGTCTTACCATGGTTGTGAGACTNCCTCCTCCTCCTCCCCTTCCCCCCCCCCCCTTTTTTCCCCCCCCCAACTAAAAAAAAAGAATTAAATATTTTTTACCCCAAAGGGGCAACCCCCCCCCTCCTTCCCCCCAATTTTTTTTCCTAAAGGGAAACCCTTTCTTTGGGGGTTATTTTTTCTTTTTCCCTATTTTTTTTCCCCCTTCTCCCCTCAAAAATTCCCCTCATTTATCAAGCTCTATCTCTCCCCTGTTTTCCCGAATTTTTCCCACACTGTTTTCATATAGGTTTTCCTTTTTTCTTTCCTCCTCCTCTTCCCCCCTTTTTCCCCTCCTCCCGTCTTTCCTCCCCTTTTCCCCCTTTTCTCTCCTCTTCCCTCCCCTTTTTTTCCCCCCCCCTCTTTTTCCTTCTTTTCCCTCTCCCTTCTCTCTTTTTTCTCCTCTCCTTCACTTTCTCCTCCTCCTTTATTCTCTTTCTCTCCTTTTCTCTTCTTTTTCTCTCTTTCTCTCTCTCTCTCTCTCTTCTCTCCTCTCTCTCTCTCTCTCTCTCTCTTTTCCCATTCTCTCCTCTTTTCCCCCTTCTCTTCCTCCTTTCTCTCCTCCTCCTCCCCTTCCCCCTCCTCTCTTCCTTCTCCTTCTTCTCTCTTCCTCTCTTTTTCTCTCTCTCTTTCTTTTCTTTTCTCTCCCCTTCTTTCTCCCCTTTTTCTTCCCTTTCTCTTTCTCTCTCTCTCTCCTCTCTCTCTCTCTTTCTCTCTCTCTCCCCTTTCTCTCTTTCTCTCCTCTCTCTCTCTCTCCCCCTTCTTCCTCCTCTCTCTCTCTCTCTCTCCTCTCTCTCTCCCCCTTCTCTCCCCTCTCCTCCCTCTCTCTCTCTCTCTCTCTTCTCTCTCTCTGATAATGTAAACTTGCGTTCTTTTTTAACCCCTGTCACAAAAACATTCTTTGCTTGACAGAGAAAATTTAAAGTTTTTATTATCTTTTTTATTTTCCTTGCACGTAAAGGATGGCTGTTTACTTCCTGTTCCCCCCCAAAAACTGAAAGTGAAAGTATTTCCATTTACTTAGTATTTATAGTGTATAATATATTAGTTAGTAGTTTTTTTTTGTATAGTATATTATAGTATAAAAAGTATTGTCATCCATCTCCCACTATCACTTTCTTGCTGTTAGGTTTTTTTTTATAAGGTTTTTTTTTTTAGGGTTTTTTTGTTTCTTTTTTGTGTATTTTTGGTTTGTTTTGCTTTCTTGTGGTTTCTAGGGTTTTTTTTGCTTTCTTGTGGTTTCTAGGTTTTTTGTTGCTTTCTTTTTGGTTTTTTAGGGTTTTTTGTTTCTTTTTGTGTGTTTCTGGGTTTTTTTTGTTGCTTTTTTGTGGTTTTTTAGTTTTTTGTTGCTTTCTTGTGTGTTTCTAGGTTTGTTTTTAGCTTTCTTGTGTGTTTCTAGGTTTGTTTTTGCTTTTTTTGTGTATTTTTGGGTTTTTTGTTGCTTTCTTTTTGTGTTTCTAGGGTTTTTTGTTGCTTTTTTGTGTTTTTTCTAGGTCCTTTTTTGCTTTCTTGTGTGTTTCTAGGTTTTTGTTGCTTTCTCGTGTGTTTCTAGGGTTTGTTGTTACTTTCTTTTGGTTTCTAGGTTTTCCCTTTTTGCTTTTTGTGTTTTTTCTAGGTTTGTTTTGCTTTCTTGTGTGTTTCTAGTTTGTTGTTGCTTGCTTGTGTGTTTCAGGTTTTTTTTTACTTTCTCGTGTGTTTCTAGGGTTTCTTGTTGCTTTCTTGTGTGTTTCTAGTTTTTTTTTACTTTCTTGTGTTTTCTAGGTTGTTGTTTTTCTCGTGTGTTTCTAGGTTTTTTTTGCTTTCTTGTGTGTTTCTAGGTTGTTGTTGCTTGCTTTTGGGGTTTCTAGGTTTGTTGTTACTTTTTTCGTGTGTTTTTTAGGGGTTTGTTGTTTTCTTTCTTTGTGTTTTTCTAGGTTTGTTGTTACTTTTCCCGGTGTTTTTTTCTAGGGTTTTTTTTTTACTTTCTTGTGTGTTTCTAGGTTCCTTGTTGCTTTCTCGTGTGTTTCTAGGTTTGTTGTTGCTTTCTTGTGTGTTTCTAGGTTTGTTGTTGCTTGCTTGTGTGTTTCTAGGTTTGTTGTTGCTTTCTTGTGTGTTTCTAGGTTTGTTGTTGCTTGCTTGTGTGTTTCTAGGTTTGTTGTTGCTTTCTTGTGTGTTTCTAGGTTCCTTGTTGCTTGCTTGTGTGTTTCTAGGTTTCTTGTTGCTTTCTCGTGTGTTTCTAGGTTTGTTGTTGCTTTCTTGTGTGTTTCTAGGTTTGTTGTTGCTTTCTTGTGTGTTTCTAGGTTTGTTGTTGCTTGCTTGTGTGTTTCTAGGTTTGTTGTTGGTTGCTTGCTTTTCTTTCCTACTTTTGCTGTTAAGTTATGTTAAGAAAGTCACATCTTGGTTGATATGGACGTGTGAATGCATTTGTATCAGATGAATGTAACCCGTTGTCCGATTTTCACTTTTCCCTGGACACCTCGTTATCGATGTGAGTGTGTTTTTTTTTTTTTTTTTTTTTTTTTTTTTTTCATCACAGGGATCTGGCCAAGGGCACAACAAAAATGGCTAACACAAAGCCCGCTTAGTTGCCATCCCTTAAAGAAGCAGTAAGATTTAAAAAATAAAACAAAGGGTTAGGCCATTTAGTTCGGGAGGTGTCTGTTACTCTTCTTTTGAAAAGATTTTAAGTCATAGGAAAGTTGAAAAATAGAAAAAGGAAGAGATTCCAGATTTACCAGTTGAAAGGGATTTAAAGAGTAAAATACGATTAAATCTTTTCATTATGAGATGGACAGAATGGATGGGAATGAGTAGAAAGTCTTGTGCAGCGAGGCCGCGGGGTGGGGGAGCATGCAGTTAGCATTCCAGAAGAGCAGTGAGCATGAAAATAACGGTAGAAAAAAGCAAAGAAGCAACATTGCGGCGGTGATTTAAAATATTGAAGACAGTCAGTCAGAGGAGAGGAGTTGATGAGACGAAAAGCTTTGACTCAACCCTGTTTAGGAGAGCTGTATGAGTGGATCCTCCCCAAACATGTGAGACATACTCCATACATGGGCGGATAAGGCCCCTGTAGAGAGCAAGCAATTGGGAGGGAGAAAAAAAAAAAGGACGCAGACGCCACAGCACACCTAACTTCTTAGAAGCTGTTTAGCAAGAGATGAGATGTGAGATTTCCAGTTCAGATTTTTAGTAAAGGATAGTCCTAGAATGTTCATTGTAGAAGAAGGAGACAGTTGAGTGTCATTTGAAGAAGAGGGGATAGTTATCTGGTAGGTTTTTTTCGAGTAGATAGGTGAAGAAATTGGGTTTTTGAGACATTGAAAAAACAAGGTTTGCTTTGCCCCAATCAGAAATAATAGAAAGATCAGAAGTTAGGCGCTCGGTGGCATCTCTCCGTGAATCACTTAGTTCCTGTTGAGTTTTGGGCGTCTAATAACGACGTTGAAAAATGCAGGGTAGAATAATCAGCGTAGGAGTGGATAGGGCTTTGAGTTAGACTTAGAAGATCATTAATGAATAATAGAAAGAGAGTGGGTGATAGGACAGAACCCTGGGGAACACCACTATTGATAGATTTTAGAGAGAACAATGTCCGTCTACAGTAGCTGCAATAGAACGGTTTGAAAGGAAACTTAAAATGAAGGTAACAGAGAGAAGGATAGAAACCGAAAGAGAGGTAGTTGTGGGAAATTAAAGATTTGTGCCAGACTCTATCAAAAGCTTTTGATATGTCAAGGGCAACAGCAAAAGTTTCACCAAAACCCCGAAAGGAGGATGACCAAGATTCAGTTAGGAAAGCTAGAAGATCGCCAGTAGATCGCCCTTTACGGAAACCATACTGACGATCAGATAGAAGATTGTGAGCAGATAGATGCTTAAGAATCTTCTTATTAAGTATAGATTCAAAAACTTTAGAAAGGCAGGAAGTCAAAGCTATAGGACGGTAGTTTGAAGGATTAGAACGGTCACCCTTCTTAGGAACAGGTTGGATGTGAGCAAGCTTCCAGCAAGAAGGAAAGGTGGAAGTAGATAGACATAGACGGAAAAGTTTGACCAGGCAAGGTTCAAGCACAGAAGCACAGTTTTTGAGAACAATAGGAGGGACTCCGTCAGGACCGTAAGCCTTCCGAGGATCTAGGCCAGAAAGGGCAAAGAAAACATCATTCTGAAGGATCTTAATGACAGGCATAATATAGTCAGAGGGTGGAGGAGAAGGAGGAACAAGCCCTTCATCAGCCAGAGTGGAATTTTTAGCAAATGTTTGAGCGAAGAGTTCAGCTCTAGAAGTAGATGAGACAGCTGTGGAGCCATCTGGGTGAAGCATAGGAGGGAAAGATGAAGAAGAAAAATTGTTAGAGATGTTATTAGCTAGATGCCAGAAGTCACGAGAGGTTATTAGGGTAATCATTGTTAATTAGGATCGCACGTGTAGGGTAATGAAGGTATTATGTATGGCCTTCACTAACGTCACTTTATTCACTTAGAATATTATAGATAAGCGAAATTAGCTAATAAGGAAGAGACGCCACGAAGCTCAGTAATTTTGTTCTAGTAATGATTTCTCTCTTCTCTCTCTCTCTCTCTTCTCTCTCTCTCCCCTCTCTTCTCTCTCTCTCTCTTCCTCTCCTCCTCTCTCTCTCTCTCTCTCTCTCTCTTCTCTCTCCTCTCTCTCTCTCTCTCTCCTCCTCTCTCTTTTTACTCTCTCTCTCTCTCTCTATTTCATCTCCTTTCTTCTTTTTTCCCCTCCCTCTTCTATTTCACTTTTTTATCGTCATTTTACTCTTCTCTCTCTCTCTCTCTCTCTCTCTCCCCTCTCTCTTCTCTCTCTCTCTCTCTCTTCTCCTCTCTTCTTCTCTCTCTTCTCTCTCTCTCTCTCTTCTCTCCTCTCTTCTCTCCCCTCTCTCTCTCTCTCTCTCTCTCTCTCTTTTCCTTTTCTCTCTTTCTCTCTCTCTCCTCTCTCTTTCTCTCTCTCTCTCTCTCTCTCTCTCTCTCTCTCTCTCTCATTCTCTCTCTCTCTTTGATGGCACCAGTCTCTTGAATTCATAATCTTCGTAACGCATCTGTATTCATTCACATGAAACTTTAAACATTACATAAGTTACCTGTACTCATAACACTGTAGAGTCTGGGATGAGACTTGTTGGGAGAAAATGTGAAGCGGGTGCGCGGGGCCAAATAATAATAATAAATTTTGTTTTCACCCGAAGGCATACAGGAGAAAAAAAATAAAACAACAACATAATATACATTCATGAGGAAATGAACTTAACCCCTTCACGCCCAGATCTTTCCTTTGTTATATAAAATTGTCTGTTGCTAGCCATAAAAATACGAAAAGTAACTTAATATACCAAATTAGCTAGTGGTCAATGATACTAAACAGGTCATATCTATAAAATACTGCTGATATTCATTAAAATCGTCAAATGGTACCTAAATTACAATGAAAATTACGTTCTGGGCCTCAAAGGGTTAAGTACTAAAGCAAATAAAATATAATATATACATAGCGGAGTACATATACATAGTTGAACAATGTGTATATAGTACAGCTGTCTACATTGGCATGCCGGGAATGACACCACTGTCTTGGCTACCACTACAGCGCTTGACTCACGGGCTTGTAGTACAGTAAACCCTCTCTAATTCGAACTAATTGGGGGGAGACCTGGGTCGAATTAGCCGAAAGTCCGAATTATCCGATGGTTACCTCTAGCCCCTCCACACAATAATAAGTCACTCCATCATGCCAAAACAGCACAGATTTTATTACTTGTACTCACCAAAACCATTGTACTTATGCTATAATTATAAGTACACACACTTATAATACCATATTATAATAATAATAAAAACCCACAGATTACAATAGAACATATACACATAAGAACTCATAAACCATCAATTTCTTACTATTTAAAAGATTAGATTATACACCCAACAAAATTTTTTCACCTTGTAAAATCTTCTATCATACTCCTAAGTTAGCTATACCTTCCTACACACACACACGCACAGATTGAATTTCTCTCTCTCTCTCTCTCTCTCTCTCTTTTCTCTCTCTCTCTCTTTTTCTCTCTCTCTCTCTCTCTCCCCTCTCTTCTCTCTCTCTCTCTCTTTTCCTCTCTCTCTTTTCTCTCTATCTCTCTCTCTCCCCTCCCCTCTCTCTCTCTTCTCTCTCTATATATATATATATATATATATATATATAATATATATATAAAATATATATATTGCAAGAGTTATTTTTATTGCCAAACAATTTAACTTTTAAAGGAGTTTTTTTAATGCAGTTATATACTTTTTAATTTGAGTATTATTTTCTTATTATGGAGGCGGGGTATTATAATGGAAATTTAACGTATCTATGTATGTATGTATGTAGTATGTTTTGTATGTATGTATGTATGTATGTATGTAGATGTATGTAGGGTATGTATGTATGTAAGTATGTAGATATGCTGGTAAGTATGTAAAATATGCTGGGTTGCAATTTCTATTTTTTTCTTATGTTCAGTCTAACTTGCGATTTTCAAAGTAAAACTGATTTAAACAAAAAAGTATGATATATTAATATGCGTTGAAAATCATTTTAGAGTTAGTCCCTTCCCCTACACTGAGGTGGCAACACTGTCTCGCGTCTAAACTGACCTATCATGAATGGTTTCTGAATTATAAACTTATATATTTATATTCGCGTTCACCTCACAACTTGCTTCTCACACAGCAACACTTACTCATCAAAAGTTTTGTAAATAGATGGATCTACAATTGAAAACCCCGGCATTTCCACTTATGTATCGAAAAAAAAAATTGTCGGATTTCTGGCTGCTCAAAAATATTCCAAAATTTACGACGATAAATGTTTTTTTATTTTGCCGCAAAAAATATGAGTCGTAGAAGAAAGCTTATCGAAGTAACAAAAGGGTTTATCTTGAGGTGTGCTACATGCTGCAGTAATCGGTTTCTCAAAAAAAAAATGTCATGGTTGTTGAGAAAATTGATATTTTTTATAAATGTAGGAATATGCTATTTTTCGGTTATTTACCCAAACAATATTTTTTTGCTTTACGCCAAAAAGGTAGCCCTGATCTACTTCACATTTAATTCTCTATTATTGTTGCACTTATCTGCCATAGTTGTTTTAGTTATTGAAAAAAAAAGAAAAAAAAATCAAGGCATGGCCCTTGCCAAAAATTGCAATATTTTTTGAAAATAGATTTGCTTGAAAATTTGTTCCTTGCAGTTTTTAGGCATGCTGAACACGAATATAGAGTCAGTTTTCAGAAACAATGATTAGAAGTCCTATTTCAGCCAATTCAAAAAAAACATGATACTTTCAGATATTCCTTAAAAATCACAAATTAGACAAAAACTTACTACAATACATGAAAAAAATAATAGGGATTGCTAGATTGATCATTACTTCAATAAACGATCAGAAATAGTATTTTTAGTATTATTATTATTTTATTAAACCCTATTTTAGCCACCCATGCGATTGTCAAAGTACTTATAAAAACCTAGGAGTACTATAGCAATCCTTGTGGGACTTCTAATGCCCTCCCCTGACCCTGTAGGATGCGTGAAGGAGCGAAGAGGCCCCTGGGAAAGGGCTCTGAAGGATTGTATACAAAACGAAGTATACTTAAAAAGATAGTTCTTCCTCCCCCCATCCCTTTTTTCTCCTCCTTTAAAACTAAAGACTCCTCTTAAAAGGACTCCTTCTTAAAGGACTCCCCCCTTAAACCTAATAGCTAAACATAATAAATTATGAAGGTGATTTTTTCCTTCATCGTTCTCTCCTTACCTATCATACTGCTTTATGCCTCCGTCCCCCAGCCCATCTCTCCGGGTGTGGGCATCACCCTCCCACCCCTTATTGAAGTGAACTCTGTACTGGAAACGCTGCGAGAAATTCTCATTTAGACAGATGGAAAAAATACGAATATTCATTTTATACAAATTGTATTAGAGGCTTATCAGTATAGAAATTTAAGTAATGGGAGAAGGGGAAACACACACACACACACACCACACACCACACACACCACACCCCACACACACACCCCACACACACACACACACACACACACACCACACACACACACACACACACACCCCACACACACACACACACACAAACACACACACACACACACACACACACCCCACACACACACACACACACAACACACACACACACACACCACACACAACACACACCACACACACACACACCCCACACACACACAAAAACACACACACACACACACACAAAACACACCACACCACCACACACACAAAACACACACACCACACACACACACACACACACACACACACACACACACACACACACACACACACACACACACCCACACACACACAAAACACACACACACACACACACACCACACACACACACACAAAACACACACACACACACACACACACACACACACACCACACACACACACACAACAAAACACCACACCACACACACACACAACACACCCCACACACACAACACACACACAACACACACACACACACCACCACACACACACACACACACACACACACACACACACCACCCACACACCACACACACACACACACACACAACAACACACACACACACACACACAAACACACACACACCACCACACACACACACACACACACACACACACCACACACACACACACACAAACCACACACACAACACACACAACACCACATCACACACCACACACACACACACACACGGTGGTTCTGTGGGAATTAGTAGTTTCAGGCAACAGGTGATGCCTGGCACGCTGATGGCGCCAGCCACTAAATATAAACCGTCTGATCGTCCTCTTCGCCATCTGGTCTAGATGCTGTTGCTGGCAGCGCAGAGGTGGTAAGAGGCCAGCTTGGGGTGATCGGGTATTGTCGTAGGAACTTGTCTAGTGAGTTCTTGAAACGTTTCAAGGTTATGTTCCGTGAGTCACGCAGGTGTTTGGGCAGTGACATTTGAAGAGGTGTGGCCCTCTTATAGCTGACAAAGCGTTATTTTCTTGAGCGTCTTTCTTGACTATTGTACTTGCTCTGGTGGGTATATCTTTCAATATGGCAGAGCAGCACAAAACCCGTTCACGTGGGTGATGCTAGGACAGTAACATTCCAAGTTTACAGATTTTCGGTCACTATTTTGAAGAGTATAATATAGCGTACCGTTCTCCCATACGCCGTTCTAGTGAGGTAAAGGTCCGAGTTCATTAATCTTTTCCCAGTAGTCCAAATGTAGGACGTCAAATATTCTACCGAGTGAAAAGATCGTTTGTACTGCTTCAAAGTGGAATGCGTCTCTCCTGCTCGCCATGGACTCACAGCTGACAACAATACTCCAACAACGGTATCCGAGTGACTTGATTATTAATGTCAGCATAGGAATGCCTTTCACGTGTCCGGAAAGTGCCGAAGGATCCAGCCAGCTGGCTTCGTGCCTTTCTTGTACACCATTTTGTATATGTTGGATAAAGTTTCCCGT
>JACEEZ010016246.1:0-22172 GCA_016584305.1 Chionoecetes opilio | reverse complement strand
GACCTAATTTGTAAAAAATCGTCTCTATTTGTCGCAATAGATCTAGAATATTTCCCCTTAGTGGGCCCCTTGATTCTTGACTTGGAAAAGTTCCCCGGATTATATTTAACAATTCTTTGCACGCTGTCACCAGATTAAATCCCAGTCTATTTTTAAAGTTTAAAAAACTCCCCCACGATATCGATTTCCCTGCGGCCTTGTTTATTTCTTCCCATAAGGAGCTGAACCCTCTTTACATAAGTTGGAGGGCCTATACCTACCCCAAAAAACCTTTTTCTCATTTAAAAACTCAGTACCTACTGCCCTTTTCCCGAAAAAACCATCTTTTTAAAGTAAACCCCTGTCTTCATAAAAGGTCCAAAGAAAATAAGCAAAGGGACACAGGCACGGGTAAAAGGGCGGCCCCTCCTTACTTTGTCCTTGGTCGGGGTGGGGATGAGGCTCACTGGGGGCTTTCCCTTTGTCGAGAGCGCAGAGCAAGTCCCCAAGGAAGCACATCAACCATTCCAAAACGCACCGGCGGCAAGAAGCAACCAGCCTTCACAGCTATAAAGGGGAGGAGACCGCTTCCAGAGGAGTATTTTACCAAGGGACTCGTTATGGCCTGGCAGGAACTGTCTCCTTCGCTAGGTTTTTGGGCACCTACATTACCCGTCTTGCTTTTCCCCGTTTACAATAAATCTTCCTTCTACGCCCAAGATACACGAACTCGTGGATACTCCCAGCATGTGGGCGAGCCCCCCCAAATTTCCGTGGTCGATCGTAATCTGCGATCCAAGCTTTCTCCTAAACCAGTGTTTTTCCCTTTAATCCTTTACCGCCCTGTATGCTACTCATCGCTGTATTTGTCTCCGAATATAAGATTTACGTTAACTTTCTTTGGGAATTTTTTTCAATTGAAAAAATTTCCTTATTTTGGGGGGCTAAACATTCTATTTTTGTTCCAAAGGGCCCGTTGCCTCAGCACCAAGAATATGATTCACATCAACCTCACGCCTGTGTGGGAGACGCCTGCGGGGCCCCCGCACCGCCCCCACCTCCGACTTACTCTACAGGCCCCAAGAGTGTTCAGGAAAAAAGAAAATCCTTACAGCAAGCCTGGGCAGAGGAACACTCACCAGTCCACCGAGCCCTGGCGATCTCTTTGAGATGACCTCGCCTTTTTTGAAGCTGGGAAAGACTCCAAGTTAACAAATTTTGTATCTAAACAAGAAAGGGGGGTTCTGTGATTGATATGTTCTTCTCCGGTCTTGTGACCCTCTGCTTTTTTTACAGTATTTCTATTTCCACTGAAGCCAGAACATTCCTGTCGCGTTTTTTTTTCACCATTAACGCACTAGTGTTTCCGCGTCCTTCGGCAACGCCCCACACGCCCTCGATAAAAAGGTAATGAATCTTGCAGTGCATCTGCTGGAAATTGCAAACTAAACGCATTTCTTCTGTGATTCGATGAAATAGTATCCATTTTTTGTAACCCTTTTGATTCGGTATCCTTTAAAGCCACGATTCCGACAAACAAAAAATTTTTCAGCACGATTTTTTTGAAAATCAATTGGGCAAAAACCCTTTTTTTTTTCCAAATAGGCCTTCCTTCACGTTCTCGCTTTCATGTATTATTTCCTTTCTTTCTTCCTTTTATTTCTATTTTCACATTTAAAATTATATTAAAATTTCTTGTTGTTAAAATTTTCTTTTTCCAGCATTTGTTAAACAAATAACAGGGGTTTTTTCCCCCTTCCGAGGATGTTTTATGGCATCAAGTTGACAACGTGGGTTTTTTATAATTGGCCATCATGTTGTCGTGAGGCACTCACCTATTTTTTCCATCAGTCTCTTTACTGCTTTTGTTGTTTTTTACTCGGGAATTACTCTTTTAAGAACATATAAGAACTAAGATAAATATTTCTACAGCCCGGGATAACGGACTTTGTTCCTTGCCTTAAGTACGCGTTCCTTTCCCTAGATTGCTACAAGTCATAATAAAAAAAAAATTCCCTGCATTTTTTTGCAATTTTCTCATGTGCGTGTTTTGGCCCAAAATAGTGTTCGGGTTTTTATGTTACAAGGGCAAATCACACGCCGACTCACGCCTGTCTCCCCCTTCCCCCGTGCAGCAGCAACAGCTAAATTTCGTCCCAAAACCCTTACAAAAAACCCCGAAAAAAAAACCTCAGGCCAGGGAAAGGGATGCACGCCTGGCCTCGCCCATGCCACAACCACAACCCCTCCCCATCCCCACCCCACAAGCACAGCACACACAAAAAACAACACAACACAACACAACACAAACAAACAACACAACAAACACAACACAACACAACACACACAACACAACAAAACACGCACAAACTTTACAACACAAACAACAAAACACAGCACAAAAAACACAACACAACACAACAAAACACAACACAACCAACAAAAACAAAACACAACAAAAACACAACAAAACAAATACCAAACACACACTATGTTTCCGACCATCCAGAGTGTCTGCCCGTCTTTTGTTTATAAACACGAAAAATCAAAACGTGACTAAAAAACTTGGGCCAAAAAGGACTTGGGGGGGGAAAGAGAAAATAGAGAGAGAGGGGGAAAGAGAAAGGGAGGAGGGGGAGAGAAGAGAAGAGAGGGGGAGAGAGAGAGAAGAGAAAGGGAGAGAGAGAGGAGGAGGGGGAGGGGGGAAAGAGAGAGAAGAGAAAAGAGAAGAGAAGAGAAAAAGGAGAAAACATTTTTTAAAAATTCCGATTGTCTTTTCAAACTCATTTATCAGTGTAAATTTTGCTAGTAAAAAAATGCAATAATAATAAATATTTGGTGTGTGTTTTTAAGGGCCACACGATGCCCCAGCCCCAGCTGGACATAGTGGGACTGCTGCAGGTCTCCCCGCGCCCCGTCATGCTAGACCTTTCACGCTGGGCCGCGGCACCATCACCAGCGTGATGCCCACGTCCTTTAAAACGTGCCCGTTTTGTTTTTTGAGACGCGCGCCTATTTTGGCTTGCTCACGTCTGGATTCCTTGTGACGCACCTTATACGCCCCCCAACCCGGTGCTTCGGGGTGGCTGACGGTGAATTATGTTTTCCGGGACGCACTATTCCCCCAAGACATACGCTTTTGGTGCAGCCAAAAGGGTGATTTGTCGGGTAGGAAATGGGTTTTTTCGTTCATATCTGTCATTAATTAACCAAACCTAAATCTAACCTATATCAACCTAACCAAACCTACTTTATATATAAAAAGATATATTTTTTTTTTCCCCTTTTGCTTTGCATCCAAAATTTTTTTATAAAAGTTTTCCCAAATGCAAATTTTAAAAAGAAACCAAGGCCCTTTCCCCATATAAGATTTTTTTTTTTTTCGTAGATAATAATTTTTTAAAAGTGTGTAATGCATCGCCGTATGCTAGAAAAATAATTTTATATTTTTTTTGTTTAATTGAGACGGTAAATAGGGATGTGCATGTGAAACATTTTTATTAATTTATGTGTCAGGTAGATACAAAAGTGATATGCTAGTGCAGGACAAAATTAATGAAGATTGAAGAACACTAAAAAAAAACACTATTTCACTACCTAGCAAATCAAAAACGGTGCACTAACGCGTGTGCACTTGGGAAAGTGTTCCGGGACAACAAACCTGGTTTTTTTTCCATTTATGGAAAAGCACGATTGCCCGCTGCCACTGTGATCAACCTTGGTGAAAAAACTGCTGCGTTATCTTGCCTTTTTAAAGTATATTTTTAGCCAAAGTTGGTATTTTCTGGGCTTTTCATTAGTGTCTTTATTTAGCTCAGGATTCCCCTTTTTAGTTCAAATTTAATTTTTATAGACTTTAAGCACCTATATTAACCAGGATCCTTTGAAAAACTCACTTTTTAAAACAAGGAGCCGCCTTTGAAATCTCGCCATTATGTTGACTAAGTGTTTACCTTTTAACGGTCTGTTGAGTAGAAATATGAAGTTTTTAGTGAGTTGGTAGGCAGATTCTGCCAAGCATGTGTAAGGAATTTATTTTATCTCGATTTCAGCCACTTCATTCTTGATGTTTGGGGTTTTATCTTTTAAACTTTGGACAGGGGGGGGAAGGGGGTTTAATACTTTTTGGAAATTTTAGATACTATTTTAATTTTTTTTCTTCATTTTTGTCTATGAGAATTCGGCCAATAGATTACTACCAGAATGTGAAATGTATTTCTTTAAAACATATCCGTTTTCATTACTCCTCACGCAGCATTTTTCCCCTTTTCCCAGATGCTGGGTTCATATCCAAAAACCGTGATCCTCCTCCGTTCGCTTCAGTGAGACCTCCCAAGAAACCCCCGTCACCACCACCACCCCCACCACCGCCCCCACACCTCTGCGGCGCCTACACGGGCCTCCCCATCAGAAATAAACGCGTTTAGGGTGCTTTGCTTTGTTCACTTTATTCCTGTGCATAAAAGCCTCAAACACCACCCCCACAAAAGGGGGAAATTTTAAATTTTAAAAAATCACTGAAATTTTTTATTTTAATATATGATAATAGATCGTAATTTAAAAAAAATCAAATGGACCATTTCGGTTTTGATACTTACATGTACATGCCACCCCATTTTAAAAAATACAATGATTAGCGTCTTGATAAAATTCGCTAATTTAAACCCTTTTAACTCAGGGAAGGTCTTTGGGACTTTAAAATTTCAGTTGCATTCCTCTTTCGTTTTGATAAAACCCGATGGGGGCTGCCAGGAACGAAAAAATTTAAAAAATTTCATCCGGGGGAAAAAAACTGACATAAGCAGCAATAAATGTAAAAATTTGAAATTAGCAGCAGTAGTAGTAGTAGTAGTAGTAGTATAGTCGAAGTAGTTAGTAGTATAGAGTAGTATATTTGTAGTAGTAGTAGTAGTATAGTAGTAGAGTAGTAGTGTAGTAGTAGTAGTAGTTTTTAGTAGTATAAAAATATAGTAAGTAATAGTTTTGGGGAGGCGTTGGCCAGTGGGTTTTCCCTGCAAGTGGCGAGCTCGGTGCACCGGTTCGAGTCCCCCCAATGCCAGGTTCAGCAATTGTCGAGGGGAAACCCCCCAAGCGCCCCTAAAAATTTCCCTTTGATGGATAGTGCCAAAACACAAGAGGGCCCCCTTATGACCTCTTATCATGGCGGCATTATAAAAACCGACTGTGCATAGGCACAGGCATGATTTTTAAAAAAAGATTTAAGGGGCTCGGGGGTGGAGGGGGGGGAGGCAGTAGTTAGCAGGGGAAAAAAAAGAGTGGGCTTGCAAATAAACCCAGGTGATAGCAAAAGAAGCACCATTGGGCTGTGATTTAAAATTGAAGGAAATCAAATTTGAGGAAGGAACTGATGAGACGAAAGTCTGACTTTTTTTAGCAATCTGAGTGCACATGTTTCCAAAAACTCTTACTCCCAACACTTCTTTCTGAGAGGGGAAAAATTTGGTATTTTTGAGCTTACACTCGCAGGCCGAAGCTCAATTCTTCGATACAGTTTGAAAAAAACTAAAGGAAGTCAAAAATTCGCCATGACTCATTTACTCCCCTGCTATAATACATGCTGTACAAACGATGCTTACTAAGGAAAACTACGGTTACAGTACTTCTTGGACAATACTACTACGATTTCCCAAAATTTTCCAGCGTAGATTTGGTAAGAAAATGTCTGCTTTGATCAAATTGTTTAAAGTTTTTTTTTAATTTTCTTCTCTTAAAGTTTTTAAATTTTCTTCTACGCGATTTTAGGAAATACTTTTTTTTTTTTTTTCTACAACGCTCGCAGTTTTTTTATGGGAAAAGATTTTTTTGTTTGCTTTCACATTTTACGGACCAGGGAACCCACGTTTTTTTTTCATGAAAACCTTGCTAAACGTCTCATCAAGAGTTGGGATCAGGCATTTCACTGTATAAAAAAAATATCGGGATCTTTTATCAAAGGGCAAAGTCCAGCCTCTTTTCCCTTGACAATTTATTTCCAACCTTTGGTACCCCTTTTGGTTCAAAAAAAAGGTACTACAAAGAATACGCAAAAAACAATAGCTTAAAAGAAATTTCCAAAAGAAATTTTAGCTCAATATAATTTCTATTTTACTTGAAGTAAAAACATGACCCGAATAAAAGAAAAATACAAAAAACTTACATACCCTTAGCTACACGCCGGGGGGTTTTGTAATATTTGTGCAGGATTTTTCGGGCGCGTCTTCCCTAGAAATTTTGACAGATTTAATCATTTTTTCCCCCTGACCAAAAAAAAAAAAAGAAAAAAAAATTTTAACAAAAAAGGGCACGCGAAACAATCCGTCCGTTGAGTGTAGTGTCTTAAAAGAGCACCGCATCGACCGAATAAATGTCTTTCCAACATTAAAACAATAAAAAGTTTTAATCCATTTTGCTAAAAAAAAGCTTGGAATTTGACATAATATTATCATAAGTAAGAAAGTAGAAACAGTGGAAGAAATAAATAGAGAGAAAAATATGTCAGTTAGAAGATGGGTAACACACACACATACACACAGACACACACATACACACACACACACACACACACACACACACACACACACACACACACACACACACACACACACACACACACACACACACACACACACACACACACACACACAAACACACTCACGCACACACACACACGCACACACACACACACGATTAATGAAGACGAATTTAACTTTAAAAAATATCTTAAAAATTCCCCAAGTGTTTCCATGTATTTGGCTCCTACCAATAAAACTCACGTTGAAAAAGTCCTCAACACACTGAAATCAGATACGCCTGGGCATGATGACATATCTCCCAAAATACTAAAGCACGCCTCATCTTTAATATCTACTCCTCTGACCTATTTAATTAACCTTTCATTAAAATCTGGTACCTTTCCAGACCAATTAAAAAAAGCCAAAGTAATTCCTTTGTTCAAGTCAGGTGACAGAAGTGACTTAAATAATTATCGCCCCATTTCGATCCTTCCCGCATTTAATAAGATTTTTGAAAAAATAATTTCCTCTCTCCTAATCAATTACCTTGAAAAAAACAATCTTTTGACTGAACACCAGCATGGCTTCAGAGCACAGCATTCTACTGAGTCTGCAATACTACAGTTTGTCAACAATGTGTACACATCTTTGGAAGAAAAACTATATGTTATTGGTGTATTCATGGATTTATCAAAAGCATTTGATACCCTAGATCACAACATTTTACTTCACAAATTAGAACACTTAGGAATAAGAGGTGTACCATTGAAATTATTTCAGAGTTATCTCAGTGACAGAAAACAGAGTGTATATTGTAATCAGATTTACTCTCCATATGAATCCATATATAAAGGTGTACCACAAGGTTCTGTTTTAGGTCCGATTCTTTTTCTTATATATATTAATGACATTGTAAATGCTAGCACAAAATTTTCTTTTCTGATTTATGTTTGATGACACAACACTTTTACTCAAGGACAAAAATTTAGATTCACTATACACACATTTAATGCCAGAGCTAAACAACGTAAAATCATGGATTCAATCAAATAAATTAAAACTTAATATTTCACAAACAAATTCTATTCTATTTCAAAATAGGTCTGTCAATAACTCCATCCACCAATATTATTAGAGGGCAAAATTATAGAACAAGTCAATCATGCAAAATTTCTTGGTGTCACAATTGATGAAAACTTAAATTGGAGATATCACATTGATCAAACATGTTTGAAACTTTCTAAGATAACTGGCATCCTATACAGAGACCGCCATAACCTACCTACAGAGGCAATGATCAGCATTTATTATACTCTTTGTTACTCCCACCTCATATATTGTGTTTCTATATGGGCATGCACATGGCCCTCTTTTTTAAGTAAATTATAACACTGGTCGACAAAAAAAAATCGAAGATATGGTTCTGGACAAAATGAAGCTGATTATAGGTAAATTGACCCTGCTGAACTCGAATCTGATGTTCAATTAACTTTATCACGTCCAGTTTTTGAGAACCAGACGCAATTTATGAAAAAATATGGGTAAACTCAGCAGAAATAGGTTTCACCAATGTTTTCATTTTAAACTCTTAATCTTTTCTTTTCTCAAGCCTATTTAGGGCAGTGCAGTGTTTTTGAGTCAGTGTGGTTTGTGCAGTGAGCAGGGGAGGGTGTGCGCGCTGCGTATTGGCGAGGGGTTAGCAGGCTGTGTAGTACATTTTTACCTACTGATCGTACAGCTATTGACATATGTTTAAACATTTTCTTTTTCTTTGCAGATTTGATGTGTTTGATTTAGTGGAGTCGTAATTTTAGTTGGTTTACTGTATATAGTACCTTGTACCGGGCTGTGATGGAGCGCCGTAACTGTGTGAATGCATCGGACAGTTTTTGTTACATATGTGGAATTTTTACCCCTGACAGTCTGAAGAAACCTCTTACAAAGAATGTTAAAGCAGCTTATCTGCATTTCTTCAAGTGCCGTATAGGTGATCAAGATAAGAAGTGGGCCCCTCACGTAGCATGCAACCCCTGTGTGAACCACTTGAATGAATGGATGCGTGGCAAACGGCCATCAGGCATGGCATTCGGCATCCCAATGGTTTGGCGTGAACAAAAGGATCACAGTACTGACTGCTACTTCTGCCTCACTAACATCAAAGGATATTCTGTAAAAACGCGAGCTAAAATCAGGTATCCTGACGTACCTTCTGCCATCAGGCCTGTGCCACATGGTCCTGATCTCCCAGTTCCAAATGTTCCAATTGCAAGTGCTATAAGTGAATCAGATTCGAACGAGGAGGATAATCCCGTGGATACAGACTTTCAAGAAATGACAGACAACAGAGAGCCCAAATTCATCAGTCAGGAAATGCTACATGACCTTGCTAGGGACCTAGATCTACCCAAGGAGAAAAGTGAAGTCCTTGGATCTCGTCTCAAGGAATGGAATTTGCTACAAGAAGGAGTTCTCATCACCACGTTTCGTCGTAGACATAAAGAACTTTCAAGCTTCTTCAAGATGGAACACAAGCTCTGTTACTGCTTTGATGTTGACGCACTCATGGAACAACTTTGTGAGTCTCACACTTATGATAGGAGTGAGTGGCGGCTGTTCATAGATTCAGGGAAAAACACGCTAAAGGCCGTTCTTTTTGCATAAAGGAAATAAGCTTCCGAGTGTTCCAATTGCGCAGGGCCATGAAATGAGTGAAACTTATGAAACTATGAAGACTTTGTTATCTGCTGTTAAATATGAAGAACATCAGTGGAATCTGTGTGGGGCCTTAAGGTAATCTCCTTGCTTCTAGGACTCCAGTTAGGTTACACTAAACACATGTGTTTCTTTGTTTGTGGGACTCTACAGCGGACAGCAAACATTACAAACAAAAGGAATGGCCAGCACGACCGAAAGACTCACCTGTCAGGTTCAACTGTATGTACAAACCTCTTGTTGACAGTGAAAAAGGTGTATATATAAAGTCAAAATTACTGGGATTTGGCATATTTTCGGATATTTCCAAGATGTGGCACATTTTCGGATATATTTGTAACATAATTTAAGTATATTTTTTGCCAGATATGTACATTAGATCCTAATAAAGCCGCAGGCACCACCATAATTTAATTACGAGTAATATATATTAACGTAGGGGGATTGTTTCGATTAATTATAATTATATATAAGTATATAATATAATAGCTATTAAAATTTAAAATGCCGATATTTCAAAAAACTATACGTGCTAGAGAAAAGAAATGCCATTTTTGAAATCAGCAGCGAAAATGCTTCCCAACCCACACACAATGAACTCAGAACCATTTTTGGTGTCGACCATGAATTATATTTATCAATAGCACAAAATAAAAAAATCGGTGTATATTCTTCTTTAAAAAGTTTGATTCAACAGCAAAAGTATTCTCTGAAACAAAATATTTAAAATTCCCTGTTATTCACACATATTTTACATATAATTAACATTTCAAAAGTCAAGAACAAAACACAATATTTAAATTTGTTGAAAATGTTACCCATACAAGGAGTAATAATATAACCTTATTTGTCCAATATTTAGAACAACATTATTTAAAAACAGTGTTATCAGTTTGGTCCGAAACTGTTTAATGATATGCCTCTTGATAAAAAAAGTTACCCTTTACAACTACCAATTTAGTTAGATATAAAAAGAAATTAAAAAGTATTTACTTTATCAACAAAATATGTAATTATTATTTTATTACAAGTATAAATATTTATTTAGTGTATCATTTTTTTATTTTTATTTTTATTTGATCTTTATTTTTTATTTTTTTTATAATATTATTAACATTAATATTATTATTATATATATCTGTTATTATTATTATTACAATTATTTGTATTCTGCTACTACTGTAATTCCATTTATTACCCGTGTCATTATCGAATGTAGTTATCTTCAGTTTGGATTAATTTTCTATGTATGTAACTTTATTTAGACAAATAATAATTTAGCTAGTCTTTAAATTTCCACGCCCGCTAACAATACAGTAAAAATACATGTCCGTCATGGAGCTTCGGCTTGACTGACCGTGTCTAATGTTTATAAAACTTGTATATATTACAACATTGTCTTATTATTAGCAATAAAAAGTTTACTTACTTACTTACTTACTTACTTACTTACATACACGCACGCACGCACACACACACACAACACACACACACACACACACACACACAGACACACATACACACACACACATACTCGCACGCACACACACACACACGCACACACACACACACACACACACACACACACCCCACACACACACACACACACACACACACACACAGACACACACACACAAACCTCTATGATGGTTAGCGGATAGAGCTTGGAGATATTCTGTGGTTAGCCGGCTCGAATCACCGCTCGCTCCCGGGGATTTTTCACAAAAAAAATTTGGGCGGTTACTAACCGAGTTCCCAGGACCCCCCGAGGGGAGGTAAGGTCCCAACATTACACTAAGATCGGTCATAATGAGCTCCAGGCTCGCTCCGGGAGAATGAAGCTGCCAATCGCGAGTCCAGCTCCAGTGGACAAGACCTTGGGTGAATGAATGACACACACACACACACACACACACACACACACACACACACACACACACACACACACACACACACACACACACACACACACACACACACACACACACACACACACACACACACACACACACACACACACACACACACACACACACTCACACACACACATACACACCATACAACAAACACTTATATCGTAGATCATACGCGCTGAAATATACACAGGTTCACGCGTTCAATATTAATGCCACTTTACAAAGGTTAACTTGACAAAGTAAGCGACGACGCACCACGGATGGAGTGACAGAAGGGAAATAAATTGATAAAAAAAGTTGTATATCTGCACCACACACTCGCGCCTTTCACAGCCGTACGCTAAAATGTTTGGGTGAGTGTACGTGTCCCAAATCCTTTATTTTATCTGTGGTGGCAAGTTTGATATTGAAATTTTTTCCTTTTTAGGCTGAAAAATGGTAATGGCTAGATTGTTTTTTGGGTTTGAAGTAATGAAACCTGCGAAAAAGTTGTGTAGTTGTAGTAGGTAATAGTATTTAGTATAGTAATAGTAGTAGAGTAGTAATAGTAATAGTAGTAGAAAAAAAAAAAGGTAAACAAAAACCCAACCCACACCCCATCGGTCTTCGAAGCTCCAAAGGGGAGGGAAAACAGGAGATCGCGAATTAAAACCATGTCAAAAACCATGTTGAATAAAAAATGTGAAGAAAATACAGCTAGGGGGTTGGACCCCGGGTGGGTGAGAAAAGGGCCCCGAGTTCAAGTCCCCCCAAAGAGCCTGTAAATCTTCGATTGGCCGAAGGGGAAAAAACGCGCAGCTGCTTTCCTTTCTTTTCACTGCGTTTTCAAGTGCGGCGGATGAAAACCGGGTGGCACAGACCAAAAACGGGGGTTACCACCACGAAAACGGCCCTTTCACCTATAGATCACAGGGTTACATAAAAAATCCTGCCCCACTACCACCCACAAGGCCAACCAAACCCCGCCCTCCAGTGCACTCAGTTCAGGGCCCCCCCCCCCCCCCTGAGCCCTAAATAGTCCAGTCAAAATATGAAGGACCCCCCAAAAAATTCAAAGAAAAAAAAGTATATTTTTTAAACCCTTTATGCCTACTGAATACTGCCCAAGTTTATACTTAATTTTTTGAGGGGAACAGGGTTTTTTTCAGGCATTTGCTTTTTTGGTTACTTTTTCGGACTACCGAAAAATTGGAAATTAAAATATACAAAATTTCACTCTTAATAATACACAAAAAATTTTAATTATTTATTTAACCAGTTGGGGCCTGGTTAGGGAAGAAACTGTCCAAAATAATGAAAAAATATTATGCCTTCTTTTTTTTGCACATAAAAAAAATATGGGATTAAATTTATATTAAAATGTGACGCTTATCATTTAAACCCATTATTATGATCCCCCCTTAGCGTGAAATGCAGCAATAAAACTTGATTTATATATACCCCCCTCCCCAAAAATGTATTGCTAGTCTTTTTCGGGGAAACTACATTACCCGTAAAGGGATCCCGGGTTTAAAATTTGAGTGAGTGGTCTGGGAATTTTCGGTAAAAAATTTTTTTTTGACTAATAAAGTTGAAATTTAGTACTTTTAGTTAAATAGTCAAAAATATAGTTGATCTACATTTTAAAATAATTTTAAATTACAATTACAAACACAAGGGTCTTTATTTTGGGGATTTGGGGAACACTACCCCAAAACTATGGGTAAAAAAAAACCCAAAAAAAAAAAAAAAAAAAAAAACAAAAACAAAAAAAAAAATTCCCAAACCACCCAAAAAAAAAACAACAAGGCAGCCCAATTTCCGACAAACCAAACGTTCCCACTGAGCCCCCCTTGCATGAACATCTAACAAGCTTTAGGAGTACTCTGGTGCTCAGCAGGTCAGAATCCGGGGATCATCCTGGTGTCCTGATCTCCATCCCCAGTCAAGGGTTTGGGGAGTTTGTGCCCCTTTCACTCAGAACCTGGGAAACCCGTAGGCTGTGATATTTGGAAGTGAGTCGTTGGGGAAGTACCCTTTGGTGCAATGCTGTTTGTTTGTTGCCACCTTAGCTGAAATTTTACTATTTCCAATTTTTTAAATTGTCGAGGTTTTCCCCTCCGTACACACAAACCATTGCTCTGTCCCTGCAGCAATGATCTCATCCTGGTTTTGAGTATTCATTGCCGAAAATTGGGGGCCGCTTCCCGGAACATATCTTGGGCCCTTAAACCTTTTGATCCTTTGCCTTTGCCATCCCAAAGCCCTTTGGGGGTCGTGTCGCATCCCGGGTATGCAGGATGAAGAGAATTTTTTAAACACACAGTCCCCCCCGAAGCCTCTCGGACTTTGCCTTCCAAGTATTGTCTTGGATAAAGAACCCTTTGGGCTCCGACTTTAAGTAGAGATGGGCGCACTTTTCTTGCTGAATAATAGCCGTAGTACAACAAGTCAGGTTTTCCCCAAAACAAGAACAGTTTTTTGGAATTTTGAAGAATACGAACTGCAGTTGTTGCTATGAGTAGTCCGATTCCACTCGCATGAAGCACTTCACAATGAGATTTTTCCCATTTCTCCCAAAAAGGATGTTATGAATTTTGTTTGTTATTCGTTCCCGAAAAAACCCCTTCCTTCGACAGTAAGCGTCATGGTTTCAAAAAAAGTCCCTTCATGATGGCGCTACCCCCTTTTCTGATGAGCAAAATTTTTTCTTTTGGGGGGGCCCTTTGAGATAGCCATCAAACAGACGATGCATGCCCGTAGGGGCCTACAAAATATTCAGGTAGGGGTAAAGAATTTAGTATTTTCATGACTGCCACGGTATGCGCGCAATGGGCCCCGCCATTAGTACGTATTGTATATCGGATGGTTGTTATATCGGCAGTGCCAAGGTTTTGATTCGGGTAACGTGCTTTTTGGCGGAGAGCAAGGCTATTTAGTTCGAACAAAGAAGGAGGATATGCGCATAACTCACAAACGGTGTTTTGGATAAGTCCCCCAAATTTTCAGTGCCGCGATCACAAGTCTTGGAAGAGTAACTGGGGGGGTTTAATTGAGTCTCCTTTGGTGTCGTCATTCATTTCTCTGATCCATAGTTAGGGCGGGGACTTTCTTTTTGAGATTTTTCACCCGTTTACCATCTTCCCCCCAAGACCCTTTCTCCACGGTTTTGGGGCCATCAACATTGACCGTGTTTGGAAAAACTAAAACCATAAAAATTTTGTGAAGAGTATCGTTTTTCTTAAAAGGGGATCCCTCTCTGAAGAAACGCAAGCATTTTCGGGTAAGCTACATCATTTTTTTGTCTGATTTTTGATAGATCCTTGTGTTGTTCATTGTCACATACTCACTTTCAGTGAGGTGTTGGAGGGGCGTTTTTCCCCCTTGCACAGCGGGGCTAGCCATGCCCGGGGACTGAGGCTGTGCTCGTCTCCCTTCCACGGGTCAGCCCCCCCTGATGTCTTCAGGCCCCCATAAGTATTTCCATACTAAATCGTAGACGACCAGCCAGTATCTGTCGCCGTCGGACAAACTTGGGAACCTTGGGAAATTTTGAGTCTTCGGATGGTCTTCGGTAACTCTGCATAATTTTGCAGATAATGTGAAGGCACTTTGTGTATGCCTGTGTCCGGAAGCTGAAAGATATGGCGCATGGCCGCAGGACATGAAATAAAGCACCAACCCCTGTTTTTTTCAGATTTCAAAATAACGGTTTAATGTCCCCCATTTCCATGTATTGTAACACAGTTCGTTTCCCGTTGACCTTCTGGCATCAATAACATGCTTTATTTTGTTCCAATGCCTCCATCCCTTCGCGACTCGATGCTGACACGTTGGTCCCCCGCATCAGCCCGTCAAACACGTCCCCGCATCATTGAGTTGTTGGAAGTGTGGGCTCACTGTCCCCATCATTGGGGTAGGTTTCATTGAAATCCCCTTGGGAAACAAGTTTTGCTTTGAGTGCGGCGTAACGAGTAGAGGTCCAGTATAGCTCTAGACACGGCTTTGCCACTCATCATGTGGGTTTGAGTTTGCTAGAATTTGCAATTTCCAGAAGCTCTTTGATCCTGTCCGGACATAGGTGGAAATACACCCAAGAAAAATCATGAGTGTAGGAAATCCCCTAGTCTTAGAACAATCGAGGGGTTTGCTGTCCGCTGGCCGCTTTTGACTTGGTGAGAGTTTTTCCACCAAAGGGGGGTGATCAAATTCCTATCGGGGTTTACCCCATATCTCTGCGATGTTCCAAACAAAATGCAGTGTGGATTTTGATGCAGCCAAGTCATTTGGACTGGGGATCAATCATGGGAGAAACATTATTGATCCCAACCGGTTTTTCCCCCTTTGGTACCATCTGCACACCCCGCCAAGGGGTCGAGGTGATCGAACGTGAGCAAAAACCTTTCCAGAGGAGATCAACTTTTGACTGATTTTCGCAGGTCATAGACTCCGGAAGCTTCTCGAGAAAGGACTGCAGTCCCCCACATGCTGATGTGAATGGCGTATTTTTGTTTCCCCCCATTGTGCGATTCCTCTCTAGACAGCTTAGGGGCAATCTGAAGTGTCCGGACGTTTTGGGTTTCACACACGCAATGATGCCCCTGCCAGGGAAATTTTTCTCCCATTTAATGTGCAGAGTTCATGGTAAAACTGTCCCCAATATTGAATGAAATTCCAGGGGTTAAAACCAGGGAATCGTTCCACTTACTGCTGCCTGCGTCATACGTTTGCACCCCGTTATGAACAAGTATACCCATGTACAAAGCGTGTCTATGAAAATCGAACCAAATGGTGTGCTTTGGTACCAAGCCCAGAAAAAGGGGCTTGAAGGTCCAGGCCTCGTGGCTTGCTGATCGCCCGTCCCGAGTGAGCAGATTTTTTAAAAAAAATCTTTCCTTTCCCCACAAAGAGCATTTCCCGAAGAGCTTTAGTGCTTGGTAGGAATTGGTTTTCAGCATTGACAGGGACATGCGATAGTAGTGGGTAAATTCCTAAATTTAGATACCTGTTTTGTCACTTTTTAATGAGATCCGGCTTCTTTATCAGGCGCAATTTTTTTTGCTTCAGGATCCCCTTTTTTTGTTGACAAGAAGGCCCGAAGAATCGACGATGCCCACCCCCTAAATGTCAACATTTTGGGTTTTCCTTCATGTCTGCAATTATGATTTATCACCAAATTGATTGAGAAAGGTTTATCCCCCATGTATGAAAAACCATATCTCACGCCAGTGTTAAATAGGGAACCTCCCTTTTTTCCCCCTAAAAACATAATTGTGGGTTTTTTCCTCATCATTTTTCCTTTTAGGTACTTTGCAACCTTCAGGAACGCTTCATGTCTGATTTGGTCCTTAGGTCGACCCCAAATTCTGCTTTTTTTGGGGAAGGGCGCCCCTTCCCCATTTGGAAAATTTAGTGGTAAGTTTCTTTGTACGAAAGTTTTACTGCACACTTTTTGGGGATACCCCCTTTGCTGGTGTAGTCGCCAACAAATGCAATTTGTCCCATTTACTGACCCTTGTTAATCGATTTTCACAGGCAGTCGACACATGATTTTGGGAAATCGAATGTCTTAACATGGATCCTATGACCTTTTCCTCCCCCGGTACTTGTCGGATTACCCCAGAAAAAACCTGATTCGGTATCAAACGCTGAAACCCAAAAAACAAAGGGAAAAATCCCTTTGTCTGATCAGACAAACAGTTTTGCTTCAGAGAAAATTCAAGTCTTCACTACAGAACACCCCCGGCAAACGGGGAACTGCCCGTCCTGGATGGACTTGGGGCTTCTTCACCACGCCACTTCCCGCTTCTTTGATCCCGTAAAAAACCTTTTTCCCTCAGTGTATGGTTGGGTCAAGGGAGGGGTTTTTTACGAAGACGCAGCACCCATGTTGCTGAAAAAGGGGGAAAATTTTGGATTACATTTGTTTCCCCCTGTTTTCCGAATAAATGTACAGTTCAATACATGTTTTATAAAAAAAAAAAAAATACAAAATATACTCTCCAAGTTTTTTAAGTTTAAACGGGTTAAGTGGTTAAAGGCCCAAATTGGTCTAATGAAATGTTAAAAAAAAAAGAAATGTTTAAAAAAAAAAAAAAAAAAAAATTTATGTTAAAAAAAGTAAAAAAAAAAAAATTTGTTAAAACTTTAAATAAAAATAAAACCAAAAAAATCCTAAATTAAATATTACTCCTAACAAACAAATGACCGCAGCTTATACTCTCCCAAGTTTTTTTTTTTGGGGAAGTGGGTTTAAAGGCCCCAAATTGGTACTAATTTAAAAATTTTAAAAAAAAAATTGAAAAGTTAAAAAAAAAAATTTGTTGAAAATTTTAAAGTTAAAAAAAAGTTACAGAATTTTTTTTTTTAAAAATTTTAAATAAAAAAAAAAACCTTAAAAAAATCCACATTAAAATAAAATCCTTACATTTCCCTGACCGCAGCGGGAAAAGCCTCTGCACACCGATCCAATTTCTCACTGCAAGGTCCCTCAACTCTCGTTCACGGCCTCGTCAACTGAAAAAAAATAATTTATCCACTCATTTGAATTGGTTTTAATTTAATTTTGTTCTGGGGATCAACAGGTTTTATAAAAAAAATTGTTTTTTCTATTTTCAATTTTGGGGGTTAGGGGTAAAAAAGCGCTAAATTTATTGGACTACAAGTAAAAAAATAAAATAGCCTAAGGGGCTATAGGTCCAAAGTAGTAAAAAAAAAAAAATATATAAGTATTTATTATATTTTTGTACATAATTTTTGTGGTATCAACCTTGTTTTCATGGTAACAGTAATTAGGAATTTGGAAGAACCCCAAAAAGAGTTATAAATACGCAAATCTTTGAGACGCTATAAACCCAAAAGGCCAACAAAGGGGGTTTCAATTAAAAGGTTCTTTTGAAGGCTGAAGACATAGGAAAGAGGGAAAAGGAAAAGGGGAAAGGAAAATAGATAAAGAAATAGGGAAGAGAATGAGGGGAGAGAGAGTCTCTAATAAGGGGGGGACGAGAAGAGGTAATAAAATTTCGCCTACACCAACTTCCATATCAACCAGCGAGGGGTGAATATTGCTGCATAGGTATTCAGCAGTTTAGCGGTCCGAGGGGGGAGAGTAGGGGGAAGGATGAGGAGAAAAAGGGAAAAAGAAAATGAAAAAGGGTGAGGAAAGGGGGAGAGAGGAAGGCAGGAGAAGGAAAAGATTGCCCGGGGCCAGATCACTTCACGCCGTCACATACACCCCCCTGATTGACGTCGCACTAAGATAACCTTTGACCCGTACCCACACACGCCTGGGCCCCTCCCTGAAAAACAGAGGAGACAAAGATCAGAATATAGATATCCTCCGGGGGGCACACCTTTATGCGTCGCGGTGATAAGTGACTACGAGACTAGTATTGTTAAGTGCAGCGAGCGAGTTTCGCGGTATTCCTTCTAGGAACACCTCAGGATTGGGGGGAGGCTCACACTGCCGCCCAACACGCCGCGCCCTTCCTTTCCGCGCCCCCAACGTCCACCGATCCCCTTTGTCCCCCCGGGCAGGGTACTCAACTCTATGATGCCCCGAAATCCTGCAAAGCCCCCCCCAGTGGCTTTTTTCCCCCGGGGGGGAAGTGAAAATATCGATTTAAGACGTCCCCACAACACAACCCGCCCCTGTGGTCTCCGGGGCCACCCCGGGATGACGCGGCTAGGGCGGGGGGCGGGGGCCGGGCTAGGGGGGAGGTGAAACTTACGCGTACAACGCCCGTAGGACACCTGCACGTGAGTTCCCCTGGTTCCCCTGGGACCCCGGGGATGAAGAGACACCGCAGCAGGGTTTGAGGAACCCTTTAGTCAAATACGGCCCCCCAGGAGGCTACGCAGAGAATCAATCAACATTGGGGCATACGCCGGTGGGCGTGTCGCTCGCCCACCCTACGACGCCACTCCCGGGGGGCCCACGCCGAGTTTCCCCTGCAGGCTCCTTTCCCCAAAAAGCAGCCCAACAAGAAAATCAACTGCCCCACCACGAGCCTTGGGGCCCCCTTGGGCCCCCTCCACGCCGGATGTCTCTTACAATACAACCGATGGGAAGGGTCGGTTTAGGGTAGCGTGCCCCGCCCCTATAGCCCCAATTTGGGGTGACGGCTAGCAGGAATAGGCCCCGATTCAGTCTCAGGTTTCAATCGCTGATTTGACACAATATCCCCGCGATACCCCATGATTTTGCGAAGAACTTTTACCAAAGGGTTGATTGTCTTCAAGTCACTATTTAGTGTCCCTGTCTCACAACCATAGAGTAAAACGGATCACAAACGACTTGAAGATCCGGATCTTTTTTCTCCTGACAGGGCCCCACAACGCCAAATACTCCCGTGAGCGAGTCCATAACCCGTGGGGTATCCAAACCGTGTAAATTCTTGACGTGACCCCCGTCATTTGGACTGCGCTACCCAAAATATAAAACTTTCAAGATCTCAATTCCTCCCACCACGCATGAAAAGACTGTACTGCTTCATTAATAAGTCTCCAAATACGACCTTGGTCTTGAGCCAGGAGACCTCAAGTCCCAAAGGCTTTGCCTCCTCGTGCAGCGCCTCGAGAGCCATCACCAGGACCTCCAGCGACTCAGCAAAGATTACTGCATCATCGGCAAAAAAACAAGATCAGTGATCTTGGTGTTGCAGGACGGATGCTCCACAATCACTTTGATCTACAACCTTGTCCAATACCCAGTCCATACAAGCATTGAAAAGTGATGGGGCAAAGACGCACCCTTGCCTCACTCCTGTATTCACGGGAAAGAAGCTGGATACACCTGCCCCACACTTCACAGCACTCTCAGTCCCAGAATACAGACCAGTTATCAAACCAATAGTCCTTGCAGGAATCCCTCGAAGTCGCAGAAGATCCCAGAGTGACTCACGATGCACTGAGTCAAACGCCTTCTTGAGATCAACATAGGCTGCAAGCATTCCCCTGTCGAAACTCACGTCGGCGTTCCACCAGGACACGAAGCGCTAGGATGGTGGACGCAGCAGATGGTGATGTATTAATAATACATACAGTGCATGACCGGGGCAGGCGGGAGTATATTAGGGAGGTTAACGTTTTGTGAATATTGATGGCACGGAGAAAAGTTGTTATGTTAAATACAATCAGTAAACTCAGAAAATACAATCATACAATTTCCTATGAACCCGAAGCCTTGATTAGACAGGAACACAAAAATCATGCAACCATATAGGCACGAGAGAGAGAGAGAGAGAGAGAGAGAGAGAGAGAGAGAGAGAGAGAGGAGAGAGGAGAGATGAGAGAGAGAGAGAGAGAGAGAGAGAGAGAGAGAGAGAGAGAGAGAGGAGAGAGAGAGAGAGAGAGAGAGAGAGGAGAGAGAGAGGAGAGAGAGAGAGAGAGAGGAGAGAGAGAGAGAGAAGAGAGAGAGGAGAGAGAGAGAGAGAGAGAGAGAGAGAGAGAGAGAGAGAGAGAGAGAGAGAGAGAGAGAGAGAGAGAGAGAGAGGAGAGAGAGAGAGAGAGAGAGAGAGAGAGAGAGAGAGAAGAGAGGAGAGAGAGGAGAGAGAGAGAGAGATGAGAGGAGAGAGAGAGAGAGAGAGAGAGAGAGAGAGAGAGAGAGAGAGGAGAGAGAGAGAGAGAGAGAGAGAGAGAGAGAGAGAGAGAGAGAGAGAGATGAGAGAGAGGAGAGAGAGAGAGACGAGAGAGAGAGAGAGAGCGGAGAGAGAGAGAGAGAGAGAGAGTGAGACTGAGAGGAGAGAAAGAGAGCTCCAAGTCTGACCATAAACAGTTCACCCTCAATTTGTAAGTTTTCATCGTTTACACTGTCACGTATTCGAGTATTTTGTTAAGTGGTCATACATAACTTACGAGAAGAGTAAACATTCCGTCCAAGTGAGTGCATTACATGGTATGATCAGCTGGCACCTAATGCCGCTCTTGACACCATCTTGTCAGGCACGAGGATCAAGGAGTGGAGGGAGCTGAGTGTTTATCTTCTTTATCAAAAAGGATGAAAGGAACCAATAAGCACCTTTCAGCAAATTATCTATAACTGGATCGGTTCATACGCAACAAAAACTGTTGATTGCCTCTACAGCTACCACCAAACATATAATTTAATGACTTATCACAGGTATTCTCTATGATTTACATATATGATATGTAACACAAAAATAACGCAGTCCACAGTGTCATCACGTGTCCACCGCGGGAGGGTGATGAGTCTCGCCGTTCAATAAGCGGCAAGTGTGGTGGTCGCTGCCGAGGGGGATACACGCACCTCACATCGCACTGAGACAGAATATCACACTTAACCTCTTCAGAGGAACACAAAAGAGGCAACCGAGTAATCAAAGAAATCATTCTTGACAGCGTTCCCGAACAAACCATTCTTTTTGAAGTCAACCTGTGCATTCATCAAGCGTCCAAAGGAACATGTTAAGCCCCACGCCGCCTACTCCCGAAGGGGGAGGGAAATTGCGTACGCGGCTCAACGGGGGGGGTGTGTAATGTAGCTCCTGTTTTAGCGCCCCCCCCAAAACCCGCTGAGGTTCTATCCAATCGGTCGCTGGCGTGGCATGAAAACTAACCCTGTGCACCCCTACCTGTCGGGGGCCGGGTAGGGCGCATCTCCAAGTTCTACAGAAGGTAAGCGGGCAATGCCCGTTCGTGTCGTCGGAGATACGGGGAGCTTGGTTCCCCAGGCTAGCAATAGCCCCGGCTATGCCGGGGCGACCCTCCCTGTCCCCCCTAGAGTCCCTGGCTTGATACAGGTCCCCCAGGGGCCTCCTTAATCGCCTGCCCTATCATGCACTTGTCAATCACGTGAATACATCACCATCTGCTGCGTCGCCTTCAGGAAGACCTGTATGTGGTACCCCAGAGGTCCTAAGGCCCTGTTGTAGGTGCCTCGTAATGCCCCGGGGTTCCGAGGGGGAACCCAGGGGAAGCCTCCTGAAGGAGGTATCTAGTAGGGCGTCGTAGTCGCGTAGAGTTTCCACCTCCGGCCCACGCCCGCCCCTAGTGCCTGGCCCCCAGCGCCCAGTGGCTCCCAAGGGCCCTGAAGGAGGTGGGGAGTCTGCCCTGG
>JACEEZ010016245.1:22500-31786 GCA_016584305.1 Chionoecetes opilio | reverse complement strand
ACGGGACAGTTCTGGCAGGAACTCAGTCGACGCGGCCCCGGATCGTTCCCACGGGTGGTTCCCCAGGAGCCTGAGGGCCTTGCGTGATGACCCCGATCCCCCCACGTTACTCTTAGCTCTGCTTTATGTCCTCACGTTTTACGTTTTTCTTTTTCTCGTCAAAAAAAAAAAAAAAAAAAACCCGTTAATCTGTTAACTTGTAGTTAATTATGTATCCCATTTCAAACCCACTTATTCATTATCTATTGTTTACTCAGTTTTTTTTTTTTTTTTAACGCATATTTGTTTTCTTCTCTGTGTCTTGTCTTATTTCAAATTTTTATATGTATATACTCATGTCTTTTAACTTACCTGTTCACTTCATCCTATAATTATTATGTGATTATATCCTTGTTTTTATGTTACTTAAAAAATATTTAGATTGAAATTTTTTTCTTTTTTTTGTGTGTGTGAATGTTTTTGTGAATGTTTTAACTAAAATCAGCAAGCGGACCGCCCGGCCACTTTATTCTATTTCTGTATTTCTATATTTCTGTACTTGGTATTCTTGCCCCCCCCCCTCTTTGTAACTTCCCCCACCTTTTCTCTCAATAAACTTGAAACTTGAACCGACGAGGGCCAACCATCACAGCCCTCAAGTGAACCTCCAGAGCCTACCATCCGAGCCTGGGTCACCACTGCCTAAAGGCGCTATAGGCACAAATGTAAAAAAAAATTTTTTTTTTTTTTTTTTATATAATATATATATATACATATTTATATATATATTATAACATATATATACATATATATATTATATATATATATATATATATATTATATATATATATATATATATATATATTAATATATATATATATATATATATATATACCTATATATATACATACGTATATATAGGTAAATATAATATATATATAATATATATATATATTATATATATATATATATATATATATATATTTATATATATATATATATATATATATATATATATAATATATATATATATTATACGTATATATATATATAATATATATTATTTTAATATATTATATATTCTATATATATATATATATATTTATACGTATATATATATATATATATATAAATATATATATATATATATTACTATATATATATATATTCTTATATATATATATAATATTATATATATATATATATATATATAATATATATTATATATATATCTATATATATATATAGATCGGAAGTTAGGTGGCAGGTAAGACGTCGAGACAGCTTCGTTGTCGTCATGCCGATGTAGGATGAGGGGAGGACTTCACAGTTTCCTCTTTTGCAAGTGATCCTATATACGACATGGGACTTTTCGTATATAGGTCACTTGCGAAAGAGGAAACTGTGAAGTCCTCCCCTCATCCTACATCGGCATGACGGACAACGAAGGTCTCAACGTCTACCTGCCACCTAATTTCCGGAGCCCAAAAAGTCACCTATTAGAAAAAACATCGCATCATCACCACAAAAACATTTTTTAGAAGAAAATACAGAATTGGTCGACATGTCTGCAGATGTGCGGCGACTCCAATTCTAGAACCCACTATATATAAAAGACATCAATCCCAAGCTTAATGTACAGGCAAAAGACCTACAAGCTCTACCAAGCATGAAAAGAACAAAGGCTAATAACAACCTACTCAAGAGAAACAAAGCGAGGAGTCAACAACCAATAAGCGTCGCTCACTCACGGAGACAAAAATCAACGAGGAGCAGAAGTTATCTATCAATCAGCGCCGCCCACTAGCGCGCGCGGCAGCCAGACTTCTATAATAATAAAAGCGAAAGTGTGTCTGTCTGTCTGTCTGTCTGTTTGTGTGTGTGTGTGTGTGGTGTGGTATAGGTTCCGCCCCCCCGTGGCGCAATCCCCTTTCATATGGGAACATTTTTGGAACCAGGTCGACACAGGGGGAAGGTTTTAAGCCCACTTATGAGATGACCGAACACCTTTTTTTTTTCTTCTTTTAAGCAGCCTATTAGCGAGAATTGTGAAAAAAAAAGTGGGTTGCGAGAATTGAGGAAACCTTGATGTGGGTGAGGGTAATGGGTGAGTGAATGGGTGGGGTGATGGGTAATGGGTGTGGGGTGAGGGTGAGTGAATGGGTTGGGGGTGATGGGTGATGGGTGAGGGAATAGGGGGGGGGTGATGGGTAATGGGTGAGTGAATGGGTGGGGGGAATACTTTACATTTCTACATCCATGATTTCAGGAAAGTTAGAAGGGGCTATCCTGGAGAGCCCGTGTTTGGTGGGCCGAAGGCCCACCAAACACAGGTGGTGGGCCGAAGGGCCCACCAATACCCCTCCGCAGGAGCTAGCCAAAAAGTCCGCCCGGAGGGCGGCTTTTGCGGCTAGTCACCCAATAAATAGCGCTTCACGCCACAACTAAAACATACAGTTGCACGTCGCTCTTCACAAAGAAAGGACCTCACCCCGCGCTCCCCAGCTCACCTCCTACCTTTTTGGGCCAGACGTTCAGTTCGCCCTCATAGGTTTGCCCTTTGAACTTCCCTCTGACTCTAGCCCTGCTATAGGGGCTTGCTGCTCCTGTCAGGGAGCTGCATGAGACAAGTTTCAGTAGTTGTCTGGTGGCCTGGCCCCGCTGTTCCGCTGCGCACTCCTACGTGGTGTGCCAGCCTGGGGCCTGCCTTTTTTTTTGTACGTTTGGTTGTTTGTTGGTTGGGTTTGTGTCGTTTTTTCGGGTTGTTGTGCTCAGGAGTTTGGCCGCAGCCTCTGGCTCTGTCTCTATCCCTAGGGCCGGGCTGCTCCTGTCAGGGAGTTGCAGGGGGAGGGGAGATTCAGGTCGTCTGGCGGCGCGGTACCTGAGCACCGGGGGGGCTGCCTGCCCAGTGACCGCCTTGTGGTTTGCCTTGTTAAAAATAGTACAGTAATAAAAATAATAATAAGTATTTAATATAATTATTTTAAATATAAGTAGATTAAATATACCACACTGCTCGACTCTTTTGTCTCGTGCGTTGTCATAGTTTTGAATGTTGCTTGCCGACACACTGCACTGTTACTTGCCCGCTGTGTTTCTGCCTCGGTAGACATGTTTGTTGTGTTGCTGTTGGGCTGTTTTCCTGCCTCGGCAGTTGTTTTTTGTGTTGCTGTTAGCTGTGTTCCGCCGCGGCAGTCTGTTTGTGTACCCGGCGGTCGCTGGCGAAGGCCAGTGACAAAAAGGGGCCCTTAGAGAGTTGGTTATGGGAAGCACCGAGGGTAGGGCATAGCTCGGGACAAATAGGTAAGACCCTCACGGGGCAGCAGGTCGGGACCTACGACGCCTATTAGTAGGCGGGGCCACGATACGACTTAGCGGTAGGATTAGCGTAAGCAGGGCTCTGCTCGAAGCGTCTCTTTGGTAGGAAGTATAGTAATAGGTTTTCTTTCCAATATGATAGATTAAACATGGCGAGATTTAAAAAATAAAGCACAAGTCATCACAAGACCGGCCGTACAAAAATAGACCTCTTAGAGATACTCTCAAAAACACAGCATCTAAGCAACAAAAATCATCCCAATAAATGAAGGCTTCATTGTAATAAGAAAACTGACAGCGATGTAGACTTAATTTTCGGTAAAGACACTAAATGCCAATTAAACAGCGCATCCTTTGTACCATGTTCCACCACGAACTAAAAGCTATAAGATCAGTTAATCTTAAACCAGGGTGGATGACCAATTTACGCCAACGAAAAGGATGACTTAATAGAAAAAATTAATAAAACAAAATACATGAATAGGGGAAGAAGATGTAGATGACCTGTACAAATTCCCCATTTTCGAACACAAAAAATAACATTCCCCCAGACAAACATAGCAAGAAAGCCCTAAATTCAGGAATTCTACTATTTTCTATTCTGTGCCAGTAACCTAATCAAAGGAGGGGAATATACCTATAATCTCATGTATGAGATGCTACATGATAGAAGACCCTATACAAGCCAATGCACATAACCAAAAGATTACAAAATATGCTCAGAATGCACTCCTGGCAACCAGTGTATAAGTGCGACAAAAAAATGCATAAATTGCGAGGGACCACGTAGAACCTTAGCAATGAAATGCCCTTTAAAGAAAAAGCCCATTGAAAGTAAAAGGAAAGTTAACAATGACAAAGAGACTAACAAAAAAACATACACTGAAATCATAAAGTCAAATACTAAAGAAACAGACCTTAACATTAACTTAGAAAAAGATACACCAGCAAAAATACTGACCTGCATGACATGGCAAAACATCGCAGAACCAGGCACATATGAGGATACCCTTAACAAGACAAAAAAATTAAATAACTTACCAGATATCAAATACCTGAAATTCCAAATAGCAAAATCATCTTAGTATGGCTAGCAATATACAAGAAGAAACAGAAAACTATGGGGATGGAAAACATACTGAACACCACAAGAAATGCCAAACAAGACACAACCAACTTTACACAACATACACAGAATTAAAGGAAAAGATTTAGGCTTGCAATAATTACCTCAACTTCACAGGTTGGCCGGAACATAACTTAAACTTAAGAATAATAAGTGAAGCACTAGAAGAAAAAAAATATAAATGGGCTTACACCAACCCTAGATATGAAGAACAGGAAATACTACAATTAATATCAAACAACAAAATTGACTTAGAAAATTGCTGGAGAGTTCCAGAGGATGAAAATTCAGGAAATAAGATCAGGGTTACATGAAATACAAAAAACGCCACCACCACCAAAACATCAAAAGAAGGGAAGACACCAAAGCAAGTAACGCACAAAATTGGATACAATTAGAATATTACAGCACAAAATTTGCCCATTTAAAAACAAACAAATACAAATTTTAAAATTAAATACAAAGACATAGATCCAGATTTATTCTTATTAATAGTCAAGGTTTAAAAAATGATGAATCACTTTAAAAAATTCAATTATACCACCATACAAATCAATACTAGTAATGAAAAGCACGATGGTAGTGCAATCCTGATCAAAAACAATATCAAACATACAATAAGAGATGATTACATCACAGATATATACAAATAACAATAGACACAGACACAGGACCAAAAAATATAGTTCAACATATCTTCCACCACGCAGACCTTATCTTCCTATCCCCGATTTTCATAGGATAGATCAAATAACATACCAACTTATATTTTAGGAGATTTAAATGCTAAACATAGGATCCTTGGAGACAATTATGACAATTTCAGTAGGAAAGGGACTGAAACTTCTTTTAGATAACAAGAAAAATTAATCATATTGGCCCAGATCATCATATTTATATAAAAAAGTAACACTCAAACTACACCCGATATTATAATTGCAACAATAAAACATATCATAAAACTACACAATGGAAGCAGGACCCCCATGACAAACCCCAGACCCCATACCTATAATATGCACTATATCATCTCAAGCTATCAAATTAGCAACGCCACCAAAACTTAACTTTAATAAAGCAGATTGGGATCTAATACAACAACAAATAACAAATAACATTCACACAGCAAAACTTACCAATTTAAAGCCTCCAAAACAACAAATAGACTCAGCTCTCAATTCTTGGTACGAAAACTATAATAAAAAGCAATGGAGGACTATGTACCCAAGTCAAAAAACCAAAACAATTTTCCAAAACATTATTAAATAAGACTGTTAAAAGTATACAAAAATTATTATGTAAATTAATAAAAGGAGCCAAAGAAAAGGGTGACAAGGGGCAAGTTTTTTGCTTTTAAACAATTAAGAAAAAGCTTAATAGAAGAATGCAAAAAACAAATAACATAAATTTGGGAAGATAAAATTCTGCAAAATCAAAAAAAAATATAAGACACCTAGGGAATTGTGGCAAAATATTAAGCAGTTGAAAGGAAACAAAGATAATACTTCACCATACATTATCTATAATAACAAGAAGCATATACTTAGAGGAGGGGAAGGAGGAAATATTTAGAAATATATGGAAGGAAATGATTTACATCAGTCCACAAGAAAACATACATTTTGACAGACAAAATGAAATTATTGTAAACAATTACATCACAGAAAAATACTAATAGGATTACAAATTACAATCACTCTGACCTAAGAAGATTAGATGAAAACAACTACATGACAAAGGTAATAACAAGGCAAGAAATTGAAAATATACTAAAAAGATGCAAAACAATGCTCCTGGCAAAGTAAAATCAACAAACCCAAACATTTCCAAAATACCCGATAATGCCATAGAAACATATATGAGGGTACTTACCATTCCTTCTCTATGGGATACTTCCCAAACCCAAAATTTTAAACACGCATCAATAAAACTAATACCCAAACCCAATAAAGCAAGCACAAATCCAACCAACTATAGACCATATCTTACTAGAGGTCCCAGGAAAAAAATTTTGAAAATTAATAAACCACAGACTAAAGAATTATTTAGAAATAAACAATAAATTACCCGACACTCAACACGGATTCAGAAACTCAAGGGGCACTGACTCTACCCTTGCCATAACACTTTAGAAAATAGCACATCACCCAGCAAGAAAAAATCAATGTTACATAGTACTTCGTGACGTATCAAAAAACAAGTAAAAATGTTATCACTAAATAAAGCCTGACATCATTTCGAGATATATGTACATTCCTTGATAGAAGAACAGCAAATATCACAATGAAATGGGTCCAAGGACTACATTTTGGAAATAAGGAGCGGTGTTCCGCAAGGAAGTGCGCTCTCTCCAACCCTCTACACAATATACACATCAATATCCCCACATCTTACATGGATGCCTTAACATCATGTATGCCCATGATATAACACAAATCATCACACACCAAAGCAAATCGAAAAAGAATGATGGCGAAGTAAGTAGAAACAGAAAAAAACAAACCTAACAAATTATGAGAAAAAATGGAAAATTCAAACAAACACCACTAAATTAAGATAATTCCTTTAACAGCTAGGAAAACACATCCGGTCTCAATAGCAGGAAACATCATTTCCCTACTCTAGGCAGGGAGAGATTTTAGGATTAAAACTAAACACAAGAGGAATTCTTCCACACGTCAAACACACCACCAATAAAGCAAACCAAGGGATTGAACATGATCAAAAGATTTAATAGCCCTTTCCAAAAGATATAAAAGTACATCTAGTTAAGGCCTAATAATACCAATACTAGAATAGCCATCGTACCCCTGCTCACATTATCAAGAACGAACTTGCTCAAACTTCAATAATTCAAAACAAGGCTCTTCGCTTTGCTCTAGAAGAAAATACCCATACAATATTAAAACTGAACAAATGCTAAACTTGCTAAATTAAAACCAATAAATATCAGACTTTTTGAAAAGGCAATAAGAACAAGAGAACCATAACGAACATAATCAAAAATAAACACTACCTAGAAATAATAGGAGAAAGAGACAATTAAAGAGCATGGATGGTTTCAGAAACCTTTCCAAAAAAACCGCCAATTTTGCAGGATTAAGAAGACCCTGGAGGTTATTAATAACAGGGGGTGGGATGGGGGGGGAAGAATTTCCCCAGGGTAAGGACAGGGCGAAAGACAGCTGGAAAGGCCCAAATTTTGAAGGATTAGGAAGGCACCTGGAGTTAATTAGAGCGGTTAGACATGGAAGTGAGGTCGGGGCTGAGGAGGTAATTAGAGCAGTTAGACATGGAAGTGAGGTCGGGGCATAGGAGGATTATACCTTATTTGTAAAGAATATAATTGACGGACAGAAAAGAAATATTCCTTATAGGGAAATAAGGTCCAGAATGAGTGATCCAAAATGGATAACCACTAATTTAAAAACACAACATTGGAGTAAAAAGAAACATTTATTTAACCCCTTCACTGCGGATATCAAATTCATAGGCCTACCCCCTTGTGCGGCAGGTTTAATTAAATATAAAATAATAAAATTTATCATATTTTAAAGTGCTAAATGATAGGATGCTCATTCCATACCAGAAAATCTATGTTTCGTCTTGGTGGAGGCTACCAGCTAAGTGAAGAGTTACGTCAAAGTGCAGCAACAGGGCCGTGACCGTGCTGCCAGGCGGCACAATGAAACTACTTACTACTCAACATAATACAGCTTATTTTGGTACATAAATGCTTCATTCATGCATTCATTCATCATTCATACTTCTGTTTTATATCCATCAAGAATATATTGAATATCTTGACTATTTAGCCTCGCATTGAAGTAGAGGGCGCGGCAGCGTCAACACGTCGTACTGTACCGCTTGACCTTTTTAGTCACACTAACTCACTCAAGCAGAAAAAGAGGTTCTATTATATCGCAACACTTGACACTGTTGCCATACAAGCCTATCACAACGAATATTTACCCATAATATCATTGAGCGCGCAGTTTAAATACAGAAACCATGTATGTACCAGCCGCAGTGAACCCTTAAATACCTGAGAGACCGTATTTGTACCAGCCGCAGAGAAGGGGTTAAGGTTCAAGGCAGGATTGGTAAGCAAAGAACAGTATAACGTGATAGCAAGGACAGTGAAGAAATTAACTCTAGTTGCTAAGAACAATTATGAGATTAAAATAGCAGGACAGGCGAAAAGTGACCCAAAGGGGCTCTATCAGTTATATAAAACCAAGAAAAGGGAATAGTGCGGCCGTTAAGGTCAGGACAGGGTGAGGTCTTAAATACGGATGCGGATATGTGTAAAAGTCTAAATTATTATTTCTTACGTGTTTTACGGAGGAGGATACACAGACGATACCTAATAGTGAACAGATGCTCAAAGGAAGCGATGAGGAGGAACTCAAAGATATTGTGATAACTAGAGAAATAGTGGACGAGGGTATAAATAAAATGAAGAATTTTAAATCGCCAGGACCAGATTAAGTGTATCCCAGGGTATTAAAGGAATGCAAGGAGGGGTTAGTGAGTCGTTAGTGCACATTTTTAGGAAATCGGTTGTGATAGGCGATGTGCCATTATTGTGGAGGAAAGGAAATGTTGTTCCCAAATTTAAGAAGGGAGACAGAGGACTAAAGTCAAATTATCGACCCGTAAGTCTAACGTCAGTGGTGGGTAAATTATCGGAATCTATTATTGCAAACACATTAGAGAGCACTTAGAAAAACATAGTTTGATCAATGATTCACAACATGGATTCACCAAGGGTAGGTCATGTCTCACACAATTTATTGAGTTTATATAGGAGAGTTTATGAGACGGCAGATAATGATAAGGATTATTATATAATATATCTGG
>JACEEZ010016245.1:15000-17500 GCA_016584305.1 Chionoecetes opilio | reverse complement strand
GTAAATAAAAATACATTAGACATACATTAACTCTTATTTGTTTCTCGGATAGTGAATAGTTCCTGCATAAATGAGTTAAGAGACGAAATATAACCTTCTGTGCCAAAATTTCTTCCTTTGCGCCTGTAGCTTCCTTTCCCCCATTCGTGGAGTAAACATTTTACAAGCCTATATGGCAGATTCACCAATCTATTTTGTACCAAAGAATAAATTCGGCATAAATAGGTGTCCAAGCTCGCTTCGCTCGTCTAGATCAACATGTGGCATGTTTCTTTAGTAATATTATTTTACTGGTTACTTTACTTTTAGTAGACAGACAGTATTTTAAGGTGAGGGTATTTAAAAGTTGACTTTAGCCTGTGCGAGCTTGGACACGTTCCACATCTTTAGTGTGGACGTCTATTTCCTAGTATAACAATATATATAATAAAATTATATACACATATGTATATATATATATATGTATATATATATATATATATATATATATATATATATATATATATATATATATATATTATTTCATATATATATATATATATATATTCATATATATATAGTATCTATGGGCAGGAGATTTTCTCTGAGACAGATCTCGTTAAAAGTGATAGCTAGTTCAGCGTTTATATCTTATTAAAGATATTTTCTCTGTCTTAAGAGTGTCCTTTTCTCTTTTGTGATCACTTTTATGACTTCGCCGTAGATTGTCATTTTTGCTGTATCGCGATTTCTGGTCTAAGAACACTTCTTCAGCAGCATGTGGAAGATGTTTTCTCCTCAGTTGAGCATGATTTAGCTGTGGAGTGAAGCGCTATTTATGTTGAAGTCTGGCTGCCGTGCAGCCTTGTGGGCGGCGCAGATTGGTAGATAGCTTCTGCTTCTCGTTGATTTTTGTCTCCGTGAGTGGGCGACGCTTATTGGTTGTTGACTCCTCGCTTTGTTTTTCTGTGAGTAGGCTGTTATTAGCCTTTGTTCTTTTCATGCTTGGTAGAGCTTGTAGGTCGTTGCCTGCGCGTTAAGCCTGGGATTGATGTCTTTTATGTATAGTTCTTCTAGAATTGGAAATCGCCGCACATCTGCACACATGTCGACCAATTCTGTATTTTCTTCTAAAATGTTCTTGTGATGATGATGTCATGTTTTTCTAATAGATGACTTTTTGGGGCTCCGGAAGTTAGGTGGCAAGTAAGGCGTCGAGACAGCTTCGTTGTCGTCATGCCGATGTAGGATGAGGGGAGGACTTCACAGTTTCCTCTTTTGCAAGTGATCCTATATACGACATGGGACTTTTGTTTTGTCTCCTTCGTCTGGCTTGGGCTGTTACGGAGAAGGAGGTTGCTGGTGTTCTTGTTTTTGTAATAAATTTGTAATTTTATTCTCCTCTCTGGGTCTGCAGGTTTCACATTACGGTTGACGATTTGTGCTATTATTCTTTCTTCTTCCTGGTGAGCGGTGGAGAAGAAAGCCCGGTAGAAGATAGTTATATCCTGACTTTTTTTTGTGGCGTTAGGGTCCTACCAGTTATCCATGATTTTCTTAGTCTGACGGTTGATGTCTCTCTCGCTGAAGCCGTTGCTGATGAGGACTTGAGTGGATCGCTCGATTTATGTGTGCCTAAGTTGCCATGTACTGCAGTGTGTGAGAGCTCTTCTGATATAAGCACCGATTGTAGAGTCTTTATATCTCTGCGGGCATTCGCTTTCTCCGTTGAGGCAGTGTCCGGTGTTCGTTGGCTTCACGTAGACGTTTGTGATGAATGATTCTTCATTTCTCTTCTGCGTTACAATGACTCCGATGAACGGCATTGATTTGTTTCTGAGGCTGCTTCTATGTTGAAGGTGTGGCCTGAAGTATCTTGATGCAGAGCTTCAGCTGTTCTGGCTTCATAGTGACTTTTGCGTTTTGATAAGATGTCATCGGGGGGGATGTAGCGGCAATATATTTTCGGGCTTGCTTAATTTCTTGAATACTTCTTCTTCTTACGCAGCCGCATGAAGAAGTTGGCCAGCAATACTCCTAAGGGAAAGCCCATATCGGACGCCGTGACTTTTGTTGATATGTGTTTGCGCTCGGGGTAGAGGTAAAATGTGGCTATCTTTAGTGCAGCATTCGAAGATCGCACGTAGTCAGTTCCGGAATCGTCAAGCGGGGGGATAGAGTCATTTTATACACCTGGTCTATATAGAGTTGATGTGACGGTCCAACGGTACGTTTGGTGAAGAGGGACTCGACATCAAGCCGAATCGATTGCACCTCTGGCGTGTAGGTCTTGAGTATGTCGAGAAACTCTGATGCTGATTGAATGCTGTAGGCATTGGTTGTTATGGAGTCAATAGCAGCCCAGCGTCTTTGCGAGGTGGTACGTCGGCGTCGGTCTTTGGGATATTATAGGACGTAAGTTTATTGCCGCGGCTTGTGTGTCTTGATATTGCCGTACAGTATCCCATGCCGTATTCACCAGAGAGCTCTCCAAATTTGATGGTGGTGGCTGGCGAATCTC
>JACEEZ010016245.1:0-10000 GCA_016584305.1 Chionoecetes opilio | reverse complement strand
TATATAATATAATATATTATATATATATGACATATTTATATGAATGTATATCTTCTATATATATTACACACGAGTAAATATCATATCTATGCTTATATATATATCTAATATATATATCTCTATTATATATAGATAATATATAATATATAGTATATATCTCTAATATATATACACACACAAGTATATATATATATATTAATAATATATGATATAAATATATATATATATATATATATATATATATAGTATATTATAGCGTTACAAGTGATGAGCTAGTTCAGCGTCTATTAGTCTTTTTAAAGATATTTCACTCTTCTTAAGAGTGTCTTATTCTCTTCTGTATCACTTTTATGACTCGCCGTAGCTTGTCATTTTTCTGTATTGTCGATTTCGTGTCTTAGATCACTTCTTCAACAGCATGTGGAAGATTTTTTCTACCTCGTTGTGAGGTGAGCATGATTTAGTCTTGGATGAAGCGCTATTATTGATGTAGTCCTGTGCCGCGCACCTATGTGGGCAGGCGCTGATTGGTAAGATAGCTTCTGACGTCTCGTTGATTTTTGTCTCCCGTGAGTGGGCGACGCTTATGGTTTTTGACTCTCGCTTTGTTTCTGCTGGAGTAAGCTGTTATTAGCCTTTTGTTCTTTTCATCATTGGGATGAGCTTGTGAGGTCGTTTTGCTGCAGCGTTAAGCCTGGGCTTGTAGGTTCTTTTTATGTATAGGTGCTCTAGAACCTGGAGAATCGCCGCACATCTGCACACATGGCGACCAATTCTGTTTTTTCTTCTAAAATGTTCTTGTGATGATGATGTCATGTTTTTTCTAATAGTGGCATTTTTGGGGCTCCGGAAGTTAGGTGGCAAGTAGGCGTCGAGACAGGCTTCGTTGTTTTCATGCCGATGTAGGATGAGGGGATGACTTCACAGTTCCTCTTTTGGCAAGTGATACATGGACTTTTTATACGACATTGGATCGTCGTATTCACCGAGAGATTCTGCCAGCACCACCATCAAATTTGGAGAGCTCTCTGGTGAATACGGCATGGGATACTGCTACGGCAATTCGCAGACACACAAGCCGGGGCAAAAACTTCGTCCCTATAATATCCAAATACCCGACGCCGACGTGACCAGCCTCGCAAAGAAGCTGTGTGCTTTGAGGTTTGTGTTGACTCCTACACCCCTATGCCTACAGCCCTTCAATCAGGCATCAGAGGTTTCTCGACCATACTCAAGACCTACAACGCCCAGAGGTGCAAATCGCTTTCGCTTGATGTCGGTCGCCTCTTCCACCAACGTAGCTCGTTGACCGTACATAAACTATATCACGCCAGTGTATAACAATGACTCTATCCCCCCGCTTGACGTTCCGGAACCTGTATACGTGGACTCTTCGATGCTGCACTAAAGAACACCTTTTACCTCTCCCCGAGCGAACACTATCAACAAATATACGGCGTCGCTATGGCTTTCCCTTATGAGTATTGCTGGCAAACTCTTCATGCTTCGTAGAGAATAAGTATTCAGATAATTAGCAAGGCCCGACATATATTTGGTCCGCTACATCGATGACATCTTTATCAAAACGAAAGTCCCTATGAAGTCAGAACAGCTGAAGCTCTGCCTACAGAACTTCAGCACACTTCAACATAGAACGTCGTCTCAGACAAATCATGCCGGTCATGATCTTCCTGTACGCTGAAGGAATAATCATTCATAAAACGTCTACGTGAAGCCAACGAACACCGGCACGCCCTCACGGAGAAGGCGAATGCCCGCAGATATCTAAAGACCTCTATCAATCGTGGCTTATATCAGAATGCTCTCACACACTGCAGTACTGGCAACTTAGGCACACCTAAATCGAGCGATCCTACTCAAGTCCTCATCAGCAACGGCTTCCAGCGAGGAGCAAGACATCACCGGTCAGACTAAGAAAATCGATGGATAACTGTTATGGACCTAACGCCACAAAAAAAATCATGATATAACTATCTCTACCGGGCTTTCTTCTCCACCGCTCACCAGAGGAAGAAAAATAATAGCAACAATCGTCAACGTAGATGTTGAACGCGGCTAGACCTCAAGAGGAGAATAAAATTTCAAATTATTACAAAACTAAGACACAGCAACCTCCTTCTCCGTAACAGCCCAACCTAGACGAAGAGACAAAACAAGTCCCATGTCGTAATATAAGGATCACTTGCAAAAGAGGAAACTGTGAAGTCCCTCCCTCATCTTACATCGGTCATGACGACAACGAAGCTGTCTGACGCCTTACTTGCCACCTACTTCCGGAGGTCCCAAAAAGGCCCATCTATTAGAAAACATGACATCATCATCACAAGACATTTTTATGCAAAAAATACAGAATTGGTTCGACATGTGTGCAGAATGTGCGGCGATTCCAATTCTTAGAAAGAACTAACATAAAAGCATCAATCCGCAGCTTAACGCGCAGGCAACGACCTCAAGCTCTACCAAGGCATGAAAGACAAATGCTAATAACAGCCTGCTTCAGCGAAAACAAGCGAGGAGTCAACACCATAAGCGTCGGCCCACTCACGAAGACAAAAATCAACGTAGAAGGCAGAGCTATCTACAATCCTGCGCCTCCCCAAGGCTGCACGGCAAGCCAGAGCTTCACATAAAGAGCGCTTCACTCCACAGCTAAATCATGCTCAACTGAGGAGAAAACATCTTCCACATGCTGCTGAAGAAGTGTTCTTAGACCAGGAAATCGCGATAACAGCAAAATGACAATCTACGGCGAAGTCATAAAATTGTCACAAAGAGAAAAAGACACTCTTAAGACAGAGAAAATATCTTTAATAAGGATAATCAACGCTGAACTAGCTATCACTTTTAAAGCGAGTCTGTCTCAGAGAAAATCTCCTGCCCATATATAGCTATATATATTGAATATCTATATTATATATATTGATATATATATAATATAATATATATATATATAGTAATATATATTATATATATAGATATATACATCTATAATCGCATATCTATTATATACATATGTGTATATCATTTTATATATATATATTTTCTACTAGGAAATAGACGTCCACACTAAGATGTTGAACGTGTCCAAGCGTCGCACAGGCTAAAGTCAACTTTTTTAAATACCCTCACCTTAATCTGTCTGTCTACTAAAAGTAAAGTACCAGTAAAATATATTACTAGAAAACAGGCCTACATGTTGATCTAGACGATCATAAGCGAGCTTGGCACCTATTTTGCCGAATTTATTCTTTGTGACAAATGGATGGTGAATCCCTGCCATATAGGCTTGTAAATGTTTTTACTTACCACGAATGGGAAAGGAAGCTACAGGCGCAAGGAAGAATTTGGCAGCGAAGTTATATTTCGTCTCTTAACTCATTTATGCAGGAACTATTCACTATCCGAGAAACAAATAAGTAAGTGTATGTCGAATGTATTTATTTATTTAGGCAGATTATACTGCGTAAAACTGCTTATTTGTCATAATAGTTCCTACGCTACGTTGTCAGGCATCAGCGTTCAGGAACCAGTCGGGCTCCATGTTTACTTATTATCCAGATTAACAGACATATAAGAGTTGCAAATAAGCTGAGTTTTCCGCTAGAGAAACTCATAACATGTAAGAAAATTAAAGCTAGCTCACTTCCCTTTAATTTTAGGATAGAAGTGAATTAACACGTAGGAAAATTAGAAGTTAGCTCCCTTCGCATATAGACTTATTTAATGGAAATGGCAGATTTATAAAAAAAAAAAAAAAACGAATTAATCCCTTATTTATGTGACCATTATTAGTGCTCATGAGAGTACTTGCTATTGATAAATATAGGGTGGAACTATAATACATTGGCCGCCATTATTAGCCCTTTCAGGCGTAATATTCTCTCCTGAATAATATGGGACCTCTATGTTTAATGCCAGTAATGGAATATTTGACGTGTTTTCGTAGTGCTCACGCTGCATACTATCAGAGACTACCGGGGGGGGGGGGGGGAGGTTTATCCGCTTGATGCGCTGAGCCTAGTTCGAGTCGGCGCGCTTCCCATAGGGGGATTAGCTTCTAGGACCACTGTGCCGCGCGCCGTACCGTGGCCGCGGCGGTGACGGGCTGACGCCGTATCGTGGACGAGAACTGCGCGTTCGCTCTTAGGGTCAGACACAACACTGGGGGCTAACACCTCACTCTTACCGCTCTCTCGCTTTACCACATACACCACCGCTGTCACTACACACCTGGAGCTGCCTCGCAACACACCTTCGCTGTGTATCACCGTAAATATATGACTTGGAAGTTTCGACCGGTGTCGTCGAAAAAGTATTCCGTCGAACTTCCTGTTTCCCATGCCTAACACGCCACCCACAAACCACACACACTATCACAACCCTCCATACATCCTGACCCATACATACACCCTAAAATACAGCCCACACACACCCTAATATCGTAACACCGGATACAGTTGATTCGGGCACGCCAGTGAATCAGCCTGCCTATATTAATGCATACCTAAGCATGCACTTATGCATAACCTTATAGGTATTAATGAAACCTAACCAAACCTTAACCACAAAGTATAGCCTTAACCTAACTTTTAACCACAAAGTTATACCTACCTAACCTTAACCACAAAGTATACCTACCTAACTTAACCACAAAGTATACTACACCTTAATCCTCACCTTAACGCACAAAGGTATGACCTAACCTAACGCTAACCTTAACCACAAACGTATACCTAACCTAACTAACCTTAACCCAAGTATACCTACTCTACTAGACCTTAACCACAAAGTATACCTAGCCTAACCTAACCTTAACCACAAGTATACTTACCTAACCTTAACCACAAGTATACTACTAACCTTACCTATCAAAGTATACTAACCTAACCTTAACCACAAGTATATCTACCTAACCTAACCTTACACAAAGTATACCTAACCTAATCTAACCTACTTCTAACCTTAACCACAAAGTATACTCTAACCTAACCTAATGCTAACCTTAACCACAAAGTATACTGTCTGCTGGTTAGTATGCATGTTACTATAGGCGGCCTGTTTCAACTGGCGCCCCGAATCAACGATTACCCTAACACACCCCCTACATCACCTAACACATCCTAAAACACAACCAACACACACACAAACCCTTCAAACATCCCATACGAAACCCTTCACATCCTTACACACACCACCCACAACCCCACACACACTATCACAACCCGTACACACACAATCTTGACACATACCACACCCTTAACATATTCCGACTACACCCTGACACCCCTGATTCCGCCTTAGCATACCCCCACACACAGATTCCCACATCCCTTACACACCCCCACACACGCACATAAAAATATTTAACATGAACTCAATGGTTTCTTTTTCCCAGCTTTATGCCTTTTTTCTTTCCCTTTCGAAGCCAAAACTATGTCGTTCAAACTGAACTTCGACTTGGCAACACTTTTATGGCCTGCACAGTGCACAGGCCAAATAAACAGTTTTACCGTATAATCTTAAATAAAATCCATTAGACATACATTAACTCTTGATTTGTTTCTTATTAGGTGAATTTTCCTGCACTAATTAGTTCAGATACGAAATATAACCTTTTTTTCAAATTTCTTTATCTACGCCTGTATACCCGTTCCACAAAAGTTGTCACAAGAGAAAGAAGAAGTTCCTGGAAACCATTTACAAGCCTATATGACACCTGATTTCGGCTGAGATAGGTGTCGCTTAATAGCAATAGCTGCGCTTCGCTAGCTTGGACCATAATATAAATATTATATTATATTTATATATATATATATGTTATAAATATATTGTATATATATATAATACTATATGGGTATAATGTGTATATATAATTGCTATATGGTATAATATATATATATCTATATATATCTATCTATATTATATCTATATATTATATATAATATAAGCGAAAGTGTGTGTGTGTGTGGTGTGTGTGGTGTGTGTGTGTGTGTGTGTGTGTGTGTGGCGCGCGCTATAGGTTCCTGCCCCCGTGGCGCCATCCCATCATATGGCAATTTTGAACCAGGTTGACCAGGGGAAGGGTTTGTAAGCCCACTTATGGATGTCCGATCACTTTTTTTTTTTCTTTTTTTTAGCACCCTATTAGCGAGAATTGTGAAAAAAAGTGGGTTGCGAGATTGAGGAAGACCTGATGTGGGGTGGGTTTTGATGAAACTCATTTGATGGTGGGTGATGGGTAATGGGTAATTGGGTGTGGGGTGAGTGAATAGGGGGGGGTGTATGGGTTGTGGGGATGGTGAGGGGAGTAGGTGGGTGATGGGTAAGGGTTGTGAATGGTGTGTGGTGATGGGTATGTGTGAGTGAATGGGTGGGGGGTGATGGGTAATGGGATGAGTGAATGGGTGGTGGGTGATGGGTAATGGGGTGAGTGAATGGGTTGGGGTGATGTGAATGGGTTGGCTTTAGTTCTACATACTTTCTACTCCATGATTTCAGGAAAGTTAGAAGGTGCTATCTGGAGAGTCGTGGCTTGGTTTGCCGAGGCCCACCAATAGCGCGCTCCGCGATCTAGCCAAAAAGTCCTCGCAAGGCGGGCGGCTTTGCGGCTATATATATAATAATTTTTTTTTTTTTTTTTTTACATATGTGTCTATAGGCCTGTAGGCAGTGGTGATCCAGGGATTCAGATGGTAGTCCTCTGGATGTTCACTTGAGGGGTGTGATCTCGTTGGTCCTCGCCGTGGTGGCGCAGGCAGGATTTTTATAGTGACGCCTGTTATTAAAGCTCCATGCCGCCCACCTGTGTCCTCCGATGCACTCGCAATCGAAGGTAGTAGATATGGACGGGCATGTGGGGGTTCTAGGCCACTCGACGGTGCAGAAAGTTTTTGGTTTTTCTTCGGGATCTGTGACTCGGGTCGCCGAGACGCCAGTCTGAGCACGCGTACCACTCCGCTACCGCTCCCCCGTATATATATATATTATTACATATATATATATATATATATACATTATATATATCATATATATATATTATATATTACACTATATATATATTATATATAATCTAGATATATATATAGATATACAGATATATAATATATATATAAGTACATATATATATATATTATATATATGCATATATGTGTATATTTTATATATATATATAGATATATATTTAACATATATATTTATATACATAGCGTTATATATATATATACATATATACATATATTATATATGTATACTATATATATTTATTTACATTATATATATATATATATACATATTATATATATGTATAGTATATATTTTATTTACATTATATATATTATATAACATATATATCTGATAGTTATATATACTATTTTATTTACATATCTAAATTATTACTATACATATATATAATATATATATTAGAACATAAGAACCATAAGGCAGATAGGGAGCTACAAGAAGGCCCGAGGCCTACACGTGGTAAGTCCTGTGCACCTAACACTACTATATCCACCTTTCATCCCATCCATGAACTATCCACCCCTTCTTTAAAGCTCCCTAATGATCCGCACTACTATCCCCTGTCGACTGAGACCATTCCATTCATCACCACCCTTTTGTGAACGCAGTTTTTTCCCTATTTCATTTCTAAATCTACGCTTTTCAGCTTGAATCCGTTACTTCTTGCTCTACCCTGGTTAAAAGTCGTTAGGAACTTTTTCCTACCTCTGCCTTTTTAAATCTTTATCCACTTACTCTTCTATCAGATCTGCCCTTACTCTGCGTCTCTGCGAGTAAGTGTAAGCTTACTAACTTCAAAATCTCTCATAACGAACAGTTATCGCATCGCCTTGTATGCATTTTGGTCATCCTTCTCTGCACTGTTTCTAACAATGCTTATATCACCTGTAATTTGGATACCAAAACTGACCGCATAGTCGAGGTGAGGCCTGACTAGAGGGGCCAGATACAGCTGAACAATTTTTTGGCCTCATACCTTGTTTCCTAGGTCGGAGGTCTGGGCTCACCCATCCTCCAAGATCTTTTTTTTTACCTTCTATGCTTATCATCTATACATTGCTTATGGTTGTATCTATTACCAGGGTTTTTTCTACCAACATTCATAGGCTGCACTTATAAATATTAAATTCCATCTGCCATACTGCTGCCCACACTCGTTAGTTTTATCTAAGTCTCGCCTGGCAATATGTTTACTCAACTGTTCCATAATCCCTACCTACCTTATATCACCAGCAAACTTGCTGATATCACTGCTATCTCTCCCTATCCAAGTCGTTGATGTTAAATCAAAAGCTAGTAATGGACAAAAAACAGACCCTTGGGACTCGCACTTGTCACCAGTCCCCATTCAGATTTAGAACCATTAATGTAACCCTTTGTTGCCTATTACGTAGCATGCTCTGCTCCAATTAAGAAAGCTTCCCATCTATTTCTCATGAGCCTTAACCTTATTTAAGGTCGCTCGTGTGACTTTGTCAAATGCCTCACTAAGTCCGATATATTATATAATAATGCCTTATCATTATCTGCCGTCTCATATACCTCCTAGATAAACTCAATAAATTGGTGAAGTACAGACCTACCCTTGGTTAATCCATGTTGTGATCATTGATCAACTATGTTTTTCTAAGTGCTCTCTAATGTGTTTTGGGCAATAATAGATTGCGCGATACTTTACCCACCACTGACGTTTAGACTTACTGGGTCGAATAGTTGACTTTAGTCTCTCAGTCTCCTTCTTAATTTGGGAACAACATTTCCTTTCCTCCACAATAAGGGGGGGTGTATCAAACCCATTTTTAAAAGTACAAATCCTAAACCCCCCCGTTCCTTTTAAATTTGGGGGTTTTTTTTGGCGATTTTTAAAAATTTTCCCTTTTTTTTTAACCCCCCACTTTTTTTAGTTTAAAAAACTTTTTCCTTCATTTGCTTCCGAATTTTTATATTTGGGATTCCTTTTACTTCCCCCAAAAAAAAATTAAAAAAAAATTTCTTTTAAATATTCGATCCTTTAAAACTTCCCCGGGCCTTAAGGGAATTCCCTTTTTTTTAATAAATAAACCCCCTTGGGGACTTTTGTCTTTTTTTTTTTTTTTAAATGAAAATTTTTTCCCCCCCATCACAATTTTTTTTTTTCCCAAACTCCAACCTTTAAACCCCCTCCGGGGGTTTAAAAAACCCTAAATTTCCCCAAAAAACATTTTTTTTTTTTAAACTCCCCCAGAATTTTTTAAAAAGTTTTTTTGGTTGATGGAAAGGCAATGGCGAAAATAATTTTTGGGGTTTTTTTAAAAAAAGGGGCCAAAAGGGGGTTTTAAAACCCCCCGGGTCACTTCATGGAAATAGTAAAATTTTAAAATATTCTTTATGGATTAAAAAAAGGATGATAAGAAAAAAACTTTATTCCCCTCCCCGAAGGGGTTTTTAAGAGTTTCAGGGGGGGGGGAGGCCCTTTTTGCATTTTTTAACCTTTTTTAGCGGACCTCCCCCAAAAGGAAAAAGATTTTTGGTAGGAATGAGCATTAAAAATTTTTCATTTAAAAAAATTAAAAATTTTTTTTTTTATTTTTAATTAAAAGGGCCAGGGGTTTCCTTGAATTTTATAATTGGGGGGAAAAAAAATTTTTTTTTAAATTTTTTTTTTTAAATTATTTATAAAAAAAATAATTTTTTTTTTTTCCCCAAAAAATTTTCTTTTTGGAATTTATTTTTTACAAAAAAAAATCCTTACCCCCCCACTTATTCTAATCTTTAAATTTTAATACTTATTCAACCCTTAATTAACTCCTCCCAAACCTCATTAATTTTTTTTTTACGAAAACTTCCCCCCCCTTCCCCCTTTTTTCTGGGGAAATTTTTTTTTTTTCCCCTTTTTCCCATTTTTTTCCCCCTTTTTATTTTAATATTATTTTATTTTTTTTAAAATTTTAAAAAAGGTTTTTTTTTTTTTTTTTTTAAT
>JACEEZ010016244.1:0-29416 GCA_016584305.1 Chionoecetes opilio | reverse complement strand
AATTTCCTTTCAACAATTTCCTTAAAACACTTCCGTCTTCTTTGCTGTTTCACAAAGCTTTTCCCCAAATTTTCATTTCCCTTTAAAAACAAACTAGTTCAAAGTTTAAATTTCACCAAAAACCAAGGGAATTCCCCACTTTAACCCCCCGGGGAAACCCCTCATAAACTTATTACAAATGTTTTTCCCCCAAAACAAATTTTTTCCCTCTAAACCTTTTTTCCTTAAACCGGGGTGTTCCGGCTTCCTGAAACTTGCCTCAAAGTTTTCCCTTCCCCCCCTTCCTTCCTTTGGGCCCTGGAAAAAGTTATTACCAGTTAAAAAATTTAACCCAAATTAAATACAACCTAACCCCCCAAACCTAATAAAAATACCCCCTTTTAACGAAAAAAAAATCCACATTCTGAACCCCGTAATTCCTTTTTCCACCGGGGCTAAAAGTTTTTGCCCCTTTCCCCTTTAACGGGGCCTGGGGCCCCACCCTTTAAAAAAGGAAAACCCCCCTCATCCCCAAACCCAGGGACAGGCGGGGAATAGGAAAAAAGGCAACTTTTAAAAAAACCGGCACCACCAACGTTTTTAAAAAACCGGGAACCAGGGAAAAAGGTTTGAACCCAACCCCGCGTTAAAACGGGCAACAGGGCACAGCGCTGCATACGGGAAACCGGGCACACCCGCTGCATCCCGGGCCCAACCGGGGGCACAGCGCGGGTTACCCCCAAACCCAGGGCACAGCGCTGCTTTACCGGCGCCCAGGGCACAGCGCTGCATCCCGGGGCGACCGGGGGAACAGCGTGTTTACCGGCAACCAGGGCACGGGGTGCATACGGGCCCAACCAGGGCACAGCGCTGCATCCCGGCAACCGGGGCACAGCGCTGCATCCGGGGAAAAACCAGGGCACAGCGCTTTTCCCGGGAAAACCCGGGCCCCGCGCTGCATACCGGCAAACACCTTTGGGCCCCGGGGCCCCCGCTTTCCGGGAAAACCAGGGCACAGCGCTGCATATGGCAACCGGGGCACAGCGCTGCATACGGCAAAAGGGCACAGCCTCCCATCCCCGGGAAAACCAGGGCAAAACCCCCCCAGCGCTGCTTTTACGGAAACCCAGGGCAAAAGGGGCTGCATCCCGGCAACAGGGCACAGCGCTGCATCCCGGAAAACCAGGGCAAAAGCGCTGATCCCGGAAAAAGGGCCCACAGCGCTGAAACCCGGGGGAACCGGGGCCCACGGGCGCTGCATACCGGAAAAGGGCAAAAGCGCTGCATCCCGGCGACCGGGGGCACAGCGCTGCTCCCGGAAAACCAAAGGGCAAAAGGCTGTTTTTCCCGGCAACCAGGGCCCAGCGGCTCCCCACCGGGAATTACCGGCAAAAAGGGCACAGCGCGGGCATACCGGCAAACCCAGGGCCCCGCGCGGTACCGGAACCCCGGGGCACAGCGCTGGCCCGGAAAAACCGGGGCCCACAGCGCTCCATACCGGCAAAAGGGCCCAGCCCCCGCATACCGGCGACCGGGGCCCAAGCCCCTGTTTTCCCGGAAAAACCAGGGCACAGCGCTGAATCCCGGGCGCCCAGGGCACACCCGCTCCCTTACCGGCAAAAGGGCACAGCGCTGCATCCCGGCCCCAGGGCACAGCGCGGGTTACCGGCAACCCAGGGCACACCCGCTGCAACCGGAAAACCGGGGCCCACAGCGCTGCAACCGGGCCCCAAAGGGAACAGCGCGATACCGGCAACCAGGGCACAGCGTTTCCCAACCGGCCCCCGGGCACAGCGCTGCATACGGCAACCAGGGCACAGCGCTGAATACCGGCCCCAGGGACACCCCGGGGTTACCGGCCCCAGGGCACAGCGCTCTACCAAAAAACCGGGGCACAGCGTGCTTACCGGCAACCGGGGCCCCAGCCCCGCATACCGGCGCCCGGGGCCACAGCGTGTGTCCCGGAAACCCAGGGCACAGCGCTAATACCGGCCCCAGGGCACAGCGCTGCTTTCCCGGCAACCAGGGCCACAGCGTTTGAAATACCGGCAACCAGGGCACAGCGCGTGACCGGCAACCAGGGCACACCCGTCATACCGGCACTAGGGCACAGCGCTGCATCCCGGCCCCCGGGCAAGCGTGAATTCCCGGAAAACCAGGGGCAAAAGGTTTGCCTCCCGGCGCCCCGGGCCCCCAGCGTTTTCAAAACCGGAAATAGGGAAAAGGGGGTTTCATAGGAAAACCAGGGCACAGCGCTGCATCCCAAAAACCCAGGGCCCCAGCCTCCCTCCCCAAAAAACCCCCCCCTTTCCAAATTAAAAATAAAAAAAAAAAACCCCCAACCCCAAAACAAATTTAAAACCCGGAAAACCAGGGCACAGCGCTGCATACCGGAAAACCAAAGGGCACAGCGCGAAATACATGAAAACCGGGGGCACAGCGCTGCATACCGGAAACCAGGGCACAGCGCGGTTTCCCGGGCAACCAGGGCACAGCGCTGGGGTCCCGGAAAAAATTAGGGCAAAAGCGCTGCATACTGGCAACCGGGGCACAGCGTGAACCCGGCAAACCGGGGCCCACAGCGTGCATCCCGGAAAACCCCCAGGGCCCCAAGCGCTGCATACCGGAAAACCGGGGGCACAGGCGCATACCGGCAACCAGGGCACAGCGGGGCATCCCGGGGGACCAGGGCACAGCGCTTTTGTCCCGGAAACCAGGGCACAGCGCTACATACGGCAACCGGGCCCCAAGCGAGCATACCGGCAAAAAGGGCACAGGCTGAAATTCCCGGCGAAGGGCCAGCGCTGTTTTCCCGGAAACCCAGGGCACACCCGGAATCCCCCCCCCCCCCGGGGGACTGGGGCACAGCGCTGCCTTTACCGGCGACAGGGCACAGCGCTGCATACCGGCAACCGGGGGCCACAGCTTTGGGCATACCGGCCCCAGGGAACAGGTTCAAAACCCGGCAAATAGGGCACAGCGCTCCCTTTACTGGAAACCCGGGGCCCCCCAGCGCTGCTTTCCCGGCAACCGGGGCACAGCGTTTGCATACCGGAAACCGGGGCCCCAAGGTGAAAACCGGAAACCCGGGCAAAAGCGCTGCAACCGGCAAACCAGGGACAGCGCTGCATCCCGGGCAACCGGGCACGCGCTGTGTCCCGGAAACCCCGGGGCACAGGCTGTGTGGCAAATAGGGCACAGCGTGCATACTGGCAACCAGGGCCCCGCCCCTGAAATACCGGAAAACCGGGGCACAGCGCTGAAATCCCGGCCCAACCCAGGGACAGCGTTGCATCCCCGGCAACCGGGGCACAGCGTGCTTTAACCGGCAACCAGGGCACAGGTGCATTAACCGGCAACCAGGGAAAGCGCGGGCCATACCGGAACCCGGGGGCACAGCGCTGCATCCCGGCGCCCCAGGGCACGCGGGGGGAATTACCGGAAAATGGGGGAAAGCGCTGCCATACCGGCAAACCAGGGCCCCAGCGCGCATCCCGGCAAGGGGGGCCCACAGCGTGCTTTACCGGCAACCAGGGCAAAAGGTGAAACCCGGGAAAAGGGCACAGGCTGTCCCCCGGAACCCAGGGGCACAGGGCTGAATGCCGGGCGACTAGGGCACAGCGCTTCCCACCTGGCAACCTGGGCACAGCGTTTGCATCCCGGCGCCCCAGGGCCCCCGGGCGTTTGCTTTACTGGCGACCCAGAGCACACCCCGTTTTGTGCCCCGGAAACCCCGGGGACACGGGCGCTGCATCCCCGGCCCCCCCAAGGGAAACAGCGCTGCTTTCCCGGAAAAAGGGCCCCAGCGGGGCTTTACCGGCAAACGGGGACGCGCTGCATCCCCGGAAACCCCGGGGCACAGCGCCGTTACCGGAAACCCCAGGGAAAAGCGCTCCCAACCGGAACCCCCCCGGGGGGGGCACAGCGCTGTGTACCGGAAACCGGGGGCACAGCGCTGTGTCCCGGGCCCAAATAGGGCCCCGCGCGTTTACTGGAAACCCCAGGGACAGCGCTGCATACCGGAAACCCGGGGAAACAGCGCTGCAAAACCCAAAAAACCAGGGCACAGCGCTGCTTTCCCGGGCAACCGGGGCAAAAGCGCTGCAAAACCGGCAACCAGGGCACAGCGCGGCATCCCGGCGCCCCGGGACAGCGTTTGTGTCCCGGGCCCCCCCGGGGAAACGGGGCGCTCCCATACCGGAAAACCAGGGCACAGCGCTGCTTTACCGGAAACCGGGGCCCACAGCGCTGCATACCGGCAAACCAGGGCACAGCGCTGTGTACCGGAAACCGGGGCCCCAGCGCTGCATACCGGGGGGACAGGGCACAGCGCCCCATACCGGCACCAGGGCACAGCGCTGCATCCGGCAACCGGGGGACAGCGTGCATCCCGGGCGCCCAAGGGCACAGGCTTCCCCAATCCCGGGGAAAATGGGGCACAGCGCTGCATACTGGAAACCCCAGGGCACAGCGCTCAACCGGAAACCCAGGGAAACAGCGCGGGCATACCGGAAAACCGGGGCCCCCAGCGCGGCATCCCGGGGCAACCAGGGGAAACACCCCGCGCATCCCAAAAACCCCAGGGCCCCCAGCGCTCCCTTTCCCGGCAACCAGGGCACACCCGCTGGTACCGGAAAACCGGGGGCACGCGCTTGTGTACCGGAAAAATAGGGCCCCGCGCTGAAATACTGGAAAACCGGGGCCATTTGCTGCAAAACCGGAAACCGGGGCACACCCCTGCTACCGGAAAAACCCAGGGCACACCCGCTGCTTTCCGGCAACCAGGGCACAGCCCCCTGCATACCGGCAACCAGGGCACAGCGCTGCATACCGGCAACCGGGGCACAGCGCTGCATCCCGGGCCGGCCCGGGGCCCACGGGCGTTTGCTTTCCGGCAAATAGGGCACAGCGTTCCCTACTGGAAAAACCGGGGCACAGCGCTGCTTTACCGGAAAACCGGGGGGCACAGCGTTTGCATCCCCCCCCGGAAAACCGGGGCCCCAGCGCTGCATACCGGAAACCCAGGGCAAAAGCCCCCGCATCCCGGGAAACCAGGGCACAGCGCGGAAATCCCGGCAACCAGGGCACAGCGCTTTTGTCCCGGGGAAACCCAAAGGGCACAGCGCTTTTGTCCCGGAAAAATGGGGCCCACAGCGCTGCATACTGGAAAACCCGGGGGCACAGCGTGCATACCAAAAACCGGGGCCCACAGCGCTGCATCCCGGGAAAACCCGGCCCACAGGGCGCATCCCGGAAACCCGGGGCCCCACAGCGCTGCTTTCCCGGAAAACCGGGGCCAAGGGCTGCTCCCCGGCGACCGGGCACAGCGCGGGTCCGGGGGCAACAGGGCACAGCGCTACATCCCGGGGAAACCCGGGGGCCACAGCGCTGAAACCCAAAAACCCCGGGGGCCCACAGCGCTGCTTTACCGGCGAAGGGCACAGCGCTGTGTCCCGGGGCAACCGGGGGCCACAGCGTGCATACCGGCAAACGGGGCACAGCGTTTTGGCATCCCGGCGCCCAGGGCACAGCGCTCATACCGGAACCCCAAGGGAAACAGCGCTGCATACCGGCGACCGGGGAACAGCGTTTCATCCCGGGCCCAAATAGGGCACAGCGTGCATACTGGCAAAAAGGGCCCCCGCGCTGCATTCCCGGGGAAAACCAGGGCACAGCGTGCATCCCGGCAACCGGGGCACAGCGCTGCATACCGGCAACCAGGGCAAAAGGCTGCATAACCGGCAACCAGGGCACAGGGGCTGCATCCCGGCAACCAGGGCACAGCGCTGGTCCCGGAAACCCAGGGCACACCCGCTGTGTCCCGGCAAATGGGGAACAGCGCTGAAACTGGCAACCGGGGCACAGCGCTGCATCCCGGAACCAGGGCACAGCGCTGAATACCGGCAACCAGGGCACAGCGTGCTCCCGGAAACCAGGGCACAGCGCTGCATACCGGAAAACCAGGGACGGGGCCCGCTGCATACGGAAACCCCGGGGCCACAGCGTGCATACCGGCGCCCAGGGCACAGCGCTGCTTCCCGGCAAATAGGCACAGCGCTGCATACCGGCGCCCGGGGCACAGCGCGGTTTAACCGGCAACCAGGGCACGGGCCCCCTGCATACCGGCGCCCAAAGGGCCCCCAGCGCTGCATACCGGGCGCCCCAGGGCACAGGGGCTGTGTTCCCGGGGCAAAAAAGGGGAAAAGCGTGCTTTGCCGGCGACAAAGGGCACGCGCTGCATACTGGAAACCCGGGGGCACAGCGCGGGCATACCGGCGCCCAAGGGCACAGCGGGCATATGGGGGACCGGGGCACAGCGCTGTGAAACCGGAAACCCCGGACACAGCGCTGCATACCGGCAAACCAGGGCACAGCCCCGCATCCCGGCAACCGGGGGCACAGCGTGAATACCGGCGACCAGGGCACAGCGTTTGTTTACCGGCAACCAGGGAAAGCGCGGCAAAAGGGAAAAAAAACCAGGGAAAAGGGCGCGAAAACCCGGGGGACCAGGGAAAGCGCTGCTTTTAAACCGGCAACCGGGGCACAGCCCCTGCATCCCGGCAACCGGGGGCACAGGCTGCATCCCGGGCCCCCCCAGGGCACAGCGCTGGTCCCAAAAAACCAGGGACAGCGCAAACCTTCCCGGCAACCGGGGGCACGCGCGGGCATACCGGAAAACCGGGGCACAGCGCTGCTTTCAGGGGCGACCAGGGCACAGCGCTGTGTCCCGGGGAAACCCAGGGCACAGCGCTGCTCCCGGCGACTGGGGCACAGGCTGCATCCCGGGCCCGACCAGGGCCCCAGCGCTGATACCGGAAAAACCCAGGGCACAGCGCGGGGCATACCGGCAAACCCGGGGCAAAAGCGCTTCTTTCCCGGCAAATGGGGCCCAACGCGCGGGCATACTGGAAACCCAGGGCACAGCGCTGCATCCCGGGAAAACCGGGCACAGCGCTGCTCCCCGGCAACCAGGGCACAGCGCTGCAAAAGGGAAAAACCCAGGGCCCCCCAGCGCTGAAACCCCGGCAACCAGGGAAAAGCGCTGCTTTACGGCAACCAGGGCCCCAGCGTTTTACCGGAAACCCAGGGCAAGCGCTGGGGCCCGGAAAAATAGGGCCCAGCGCGCAACTGGAAACCCAAGGGCCAGCGCTGCAAAACCGGAACCAGGGCACAGCGCTCCCATACCGGAAACCCCGGGAACAGCGCGCATCCCGGCAACCGGGGCCAGCGCGGCCCCCCGGGCCCAAAAGGGGGCCCCAGCGCTGCATCCGGCAAATAGGGCACAGCGTGCATCCCGGCGACCGGGGCCCAAAAGCGCTGCATCCCGGCAACCAGGGCACAGCGCTCCCTACCGGGGGAACCAGGGCACAGCGCGCATACCGGGGGACCAGGGCACAGCGCTGGTACCGGCAACCAGGGCACAGCGCTGCACCCCGGGGGCCCTAGGGCAAAAGCGCGCATATGGCAACCTGGGCACAGCGCTCCCCCCCCGGGCCCGGGGAAACAGCGTTGATACGGGGCGACCGGGGCAAGGGGGGGGTGTCCCGGGGCCAACCCGGACACGGCGCTCCCATACCGGCGCCCGGGGCCCACAGCGCTGTGTACCGGGAACCAGGGCAAAAAGGGTTTGCATCCCAGTGCCCGGGGCCCAACCACCTGTTTTCCCGGAACCGGACACAGGTTTTGTACCGGCAAAAAGGGGCCCAAAAGCGCGGGCATACCGGCGACCAGGGAAAAGCCTTTTTGTCCCCGGGAAAACCAGGGCCCAGCGTTTCCCTACCGGAAACCCCAGGGCACACCCGCTGCATACCGGGGGCCCCAGGGCACCCCCGCGGGTGTACCGGAAAAACCGGGGCCCACAGCGGGAATCCCGGAAACCCGGGGCCCACAGCGCTGCAAAACCGGCCCGCCCAAAGGGCACACCCGCTCCCCATTACCGGCGCCCAAAGGGCACAGCGCTGTGTCCCGGGGCCCAACCCCAAGGGCACAGCGTGAAAACCCCGGGCCCCCCAGGGCACAGCGCTGCTTTACCGGCGAACGGGGCACAGCGCTGGTCCGGCCCCCCGGGCCCAAAACCCGTGCTACCGGCGACCGGGGCCCACAGCGCTGCTTTAAAAAGGGGAAAAAAAGGGGCCAACACGTGTGTCGGAAACCAGGGCACAGCGCGGGCCTTTCCCGGGACCAGGGAACAGCGCTGTGTACCGGAAACCCAAGGAAACCACCCGCTGCATCCCGGGCGAAAGGGCACAGCGCGCATACCGGCGACCGGGCACAGCGCTATGAAACGGCAACCCGGGAAACAGCGCGGTTTCCCGGGAACCCCCCGGGCCAAAAGCGTTGCCTTTTCCCGGCCCAACCAGGGCACAGGGCTGCTTTCCCCGGGAACCCAGGGCACAGCCCCTGAATACCGGCGACCAGGGCACAGCGCTGTGTACCGGCATCCCGGGCACAGCGCTCCCATACCAAAAACCCAAGGGGCAAGCGCTCCCTACCGGCACCGGGGGCCCCAGCGCTGGTCCCGGCAACCCGGGCAAAAGCCCCTTTTGTACTGGAAAACCAGGGCACAACGCGGCCCCCCGGGCCCAACCCGGGCACAGCCTGTGTACGGAAAACCGGGGCCACAAGGTTTGTGAAACCGGAAACCCCAGGGCACAGCGCGTGTACCGGAAACCCCAGGGCACAGCGCGTGTACCGGAAAACCAGGGAAAAGGGCGCTGTGTCCCCGGAAACCGGGGGCACAGCGCGGGGGAGCTCCTGGGGCCTGCCATAAGGTGAAGGATCATACCCCGGCACAGGTCAGCCCCGGGCCCAGAAAGGGGGGAACGGGCCTGCGTGACTGAAATTTCATTATTTATATGAATAATTATCACTGCCTCTAATCCCTAGCTCATCCTCAAAAACCAGATTAATAGTGTAAAAGGAATTCCCCCCTTTTTCAAAACCTCCCAAACACTTTTTAGATAAATGGGAAGTCCCAATACAAAAAGATTTTGTTATGCTTTTAATTAATGTTATAGGAAAAATTTACACAATTTAAAAAACCTGCACATTTTAATTTTGATGCGGTTCATTAACAATAAATTTTAAAAGTTAAGGCCCCGTAGGTCATGTCAACCCATAGTATTTTTTTCTTCACAACTACTCAAAAAATAGAGGAAATAAAAATGCAATCGCACACAAACATTTTTAGTAGGGTTAAGACCCTAAATGAATTGTGCATTAAAATATATATTATATATATTATATTATTAATATATAAAATATATATAAAATATATAAAAATGTACTGAATATTTATATATATAAAATATTTTATTTATATATATTATATATATTATATAAATATATAAAATATATATATATAATAATTTTTAATATATATATAATACAATGTGGAGGCTCTCGAACTCTCAATCTCCTATTTATTTCAGAAAAAGGTCGGTCCAAAAGGGGAGGGTGGAAAGGGGCCCCCCCACGCCGAGGAAGGGGGGCCGCCGGGGCTTCGGGTCTTGGTTGGTGGTTCCCCCATGAAGATTCTTGGTCTGGTGGTCTCCCTCGTTTTTTGGTCTCCATGAAGAGTCTTGGTTTGGTGGCTCCCTCCATGAAGATTTTTGGTTGGTGGTCTCCCCATGAAGTTTGTTGGTCTGGGGTCTCCCTCCCCTCTGGTTTCCCAGAAGAATTGGTTGGGGGTTTCCCCTCCCCCCCTCCATGAAGTTTGTTGGTCTGGTGGTCTCCTCCATGAAGATTGTTGGGGGTGTCTCCCTCGCCTTTTGGTCCTCCATGAAGATTCTTGGTCTGGTGGTTTTACTCTCCATAAGGTGGGGTTTGGGGTGCCGTCGACCGTTGTTCACCTGAAAATTAAAGAACAATTTTAAAAGCAGGTGTATTTGTTTTGCCGAGCAAAAACATGTTCATCAAAGTGTAGTAGTTGGGGAAAATGTTTTATTTTCAGCACCCAACACATTTAGGGCAGAATACTACTTGAAGAGTACAAGAAGAACACAGGGCAAAGGGTAGTGTCAAGAAGTATAGGACCGAAGGAAAACACGGGATGAGGAAAAAATCCTAGCTACAATTATTTTGTTTAAATTACCATAAATGTGTAAGTCACCATGGTTAACAGTTCCCCCCCCGGGGTTTTGGGGTGAATCAACTAGGGGTTAACCTTGAGACCCAAAAGAAATTTCCTTGTAATTGGGTCCCTTTTAGATTTATTTTTAGCGACTATATAAGAATATTTTAAATATGGCTTTTTAATTATTACCTTTAAACAAATTTGGGAATTCATTTACTTTTTGAAATTTTATGGCTAACAAAATACAATTTTTATAACAAAGGAAAGATCGGGCGTGAAGGGGTTAAAATCTCTTCCCCCTCTTCCCCCACTTTCTTTACAAAACCCAAAGGTTCCCAAAAGCCCCCAAAGTAGCCGCTGGTGACAAAGGTCCAAAGTATAGTTATGTATAAAGGAAAATTGCATCAGCAACGGCAGCCACAGCTCAACAAACCTTGGTGTTGCCTTGGGTGCAGATTTTGAAAAGGGGAAAGACTTTTTGACATTGTTTTCCCAGAAAGAAACGGTCTGGGGGGCCCTTCATGACCTCAATCACCCACAATCCTCTGCGGACGCTTTTATGAGTTCCAAAGTACTAGCAAAACCCTTTCAATAAAGTTTTAAAAAAAATACTGAAAAAAACTATCCCAACATATTACTGATCACTTTTACGACTTTTAAATACTTAGATAACGTTACAGGTCAAAAATTATTGGGCAAACGTCAATAGGTAAGGCGTGTGAATGAAAAAAGGGGAAAGGTTTAGGTTTCGAAGCAGCGTTGAGAGATTTGGCGCTTGAGTAATGGTAGAGACACAGTCGAGGGCGGCCAGCGCTCAGACAGGGGGTTGCAAGGAGGCACCCGGGGGGAGGAAAAAAGACGTTTTTGCAGGGCAGCGGGGAGGAGGCAGAGCATGACTTTTGGCCAAACAAGCTTATTTTGGCTGTTGTAATATTTTGCTGGTAATTTGGTAGAGAGAAAAAGGGGAGGGATGGTAATGTTTAGTGAGAGGAAAATGAGTGGGGGAATCTAAGGGGGCCATGCCCCCCACCCTTGAAAGCTTACTGGCCCACCCCTGAGGTCTAATCAATTTAACCTTTTCTCTTTAATGGCTATCCCTCGGCCCCCAATTGTGTCCACCTTTGGTAACAGTCACCATGTCCTGGTGGCCTGCTGGGAGGGGAGGGGGAAGTTACGTGGGGTTTTGGGGTGTAAAATAAATACCGGGTGCATAAATATTAATTACAAATAAAATAAAACCCCTTTAAAAATATTTGTTTACCCTTCGAATTCCTTCTTATGTCATGAATAACCGTGGACTGCCATTTTGCTGAAGAAAAATAAAAAAAAAAGTCGAAGCGAGTGTTAAATTTCTAAAAGAAACTAAACTTATTACCTCGTGAAAAATCTTTTTTCACTCCCTACACAAAAAAAGGATTCCCCGGGCAGGGGGTTTTAATCTAAACCAAGGGGTGCGAAAAAAAGACCCCAAATAGACATCATAGTCTGGTTGTTGAGCGCCCCGCCAGACTGTCAACAACCGAGTTGATTGCATTAAGACTTTTTGCCGACCCCGTTTGGGTTTGGGGTTTTTTGGGGCAGCAAAATAGCTATCCAGTCTTCCTTCCTTCAATAGACATCAGAGTCTGGTGTTGAGCACCCTCTCCCACCCGCTGGGAAAAACCCAGAGTATGATGTGCTATGACGACCATTTTTCCGACCCCCTTGATTAGGGTTTAGGGGGCAGCGAGGGGTATCATTTTTCCTTCAATAAAAACTTATAAGGCCGGGGGTTGTTCAGCAGCGGTGGTGAAGCTGCTCTTCCTCTTCACTCTCGTCCCATAGTGCTCCCTAGCTCCCCCTTTTGCCATTTTATCTCCCTACCATTTTTCCCATATGACTATACCATTTTAGTATTACGTTCTGCTCTCTCTCAACAGGTTTCCCGGTTGCCACCCTTCTCTGCATTGTTCCTACTTTATAAAAACTCAGGGTAAGTAATCTTAGAAATTTATATTTACAGAAAAAGTCTTTCCTCAACATTAAAAAACAATAGTGCCAGGTGATAGTTTTGTAGAAATTTTTAAACATTAAAACCCATCAGTTAAATTTTTTAATCTAATAGGAATGAAAACATAAAAACAACTTTAACCTGAATTGTTATTATTTGAACCAGTACTTTAAAAGCAGGGGCTGGTACCCAAATTGGTGGATTGATTTGTTGTTGTGGTGGTGGGGTGGTATGGAGTAGTTAGTGGTGGATTTGTGATGCTTGAAACAGCCGGTACATGAGGACGAGAGCGGCGAGGTGAGGACGAGAACAGACCCCTTTAAGAGAGAATGGCGGTAATGGTGGTGGTGGTGTGGGGCGGCGGGGCCCAGTGTCCCCCTCCCAGCGATACGGGCCACGGCGGTGGTGGGGGGGCAGGAAAGGTTAAAACTTTGTACAGTGACAGAGGTCGCCGCGGGTGGGGGGTACCGGGGCGCAAATTTTTTTTTTTCTTAGAGTTTGCAAAGTTTGGGGGCCCCCTTACGCATGGTTTGTAGACGAAACAAACCCAAAAAGATTCTTGAAAAAACCTCATTGTGTTTCCCACACAAAGTTACCAAAAATTTCGTTAACCTAAACCTACCTAACCTAACCAAACCCTTTTGAAAAACCTGGGGGGAAAAAAAAAATCGAAACCGGGGGGGAAAGTGTCTTGTATGGGTGGCCCCCAGAAGGAGTAACCAAGAACAGACTAATATTTTTTAGTTATTTATAAGTTTAAAGGAGTGTGGGACCAATCTAAGATGAATAGTTGCTGTACGTGGGGGGATAGTGTAGGTTTCACCGAAGCACCTTTGACTAGGGGGTAAGGGTTAAGGGGGGCCCAGTCAATAGAGGGGGTTGGTTGCTAATGGTAGTATGATGGTTTCTCAAAAAACCACTTGGTCCCCACCCCAGGACACACGTAGAGCAGTGGTGGTTGTAGTGGTAGTTTTGGGATAACAAACCGCTTTCCAAGCCAAACAGGCTCCCCAGGCATTATTAATCCTCCATTTGGTTTTGGGAAAAAAACCATGCAACAAACAAGGAAAAGTGATCTGACCAGTGTCTTGCGAATCAAACATACGAAGTGGTTTCCCAGAATTTTCCTAACTGGGGGCATGATCCCTTATCGGGTAGCCTACAGCGAACCCCAAAGAGCAGATTTACGGAACACATTTGGGCCACCGTGACAGGGTGTGAGGGGAGGGGGGGGGGGGGGACACTATAGCCATAATAAATACAAAAATCTCTTTCATCCCCACCCCCCGCCTCCTCCCCCCCACTGTCATATCAAAGAGTGGCAGTGAGACCCCTTTCCCCCTACACCAATGAACGGGGGACATTAAAAATTTTTCGATCCATTTCCATCACAATCAAGTCTATGACAAAAAAAACCCAATGTTTTGTCAAATTGTCAATAGAGAAAACCTGAAAAAAACTAAACCCAATTGGGGGTAACAAAAGCAGAAACAAAATTTCAGCCCCCCCTTCCCGACCCCCACCCCCCTTTCCCTAAAAACGCCCCCCTTTGGGCCTACTCATGTAACGAACAAAAACGCCCTCCCCTTCCTTCCCCCCAAAAAACCTTTCCACACCTCCCTTCCCGTTCCTCACACCTCACTTCAGTTCCTCCTACTAAAAACCCCCGTGCCCCCCAGGTCTCCCCCCCGGACTCTCCAGTTGAGACCATGGCTAGATCGAGGAGTACCGTCAGTTCAAGACATGCCCCCTTTCCCCTCTTCACAAACCGCCTCATCACCCTACCTTCTGTCTCAACCCTCAGTCCAGCTGAGATACATCCTTTTCCTCCCACCTTCCCCCACCCCTTTTCCTCTAATGACCCCAAACTCCCCCCCGGGCCCCTCCTTTACCCACCTTCCCCATTTTTTCCCCCCGCGACCCCCCCTAGTCCTCTCCCTCTTCTTCAAACCCCTTTTGCCCTTTTCCCGCTGCAAAGTCTCTTTTTAAACTTACCCCTTCCCCCGGCTGTACAAAAGATCCCTTTTGTCTAACCATCCCCATCCCCCCCCCTTTTTTCGCCCCCCTGCCCCTGGGACTGTACTTCACCACTACACTTATCCCCTACCTGATACCTGACCCTGCTAACCCTCTACTCCGACCGTACCTTTCCTTTTATTATCCCCCGCTAACCTTACACCTTGTTGTTCTTCATTGGAACTTTCACGCTTCCCCCCCACAGAACAAGACCTTTGTCCCCTTATTTTTGGGTATAAGGTCAAGTTTCTGATCACAGAAATTTTTCTTTACTAACCCCCTGCCCCATTTCCAATTATGATCATTTTTCCCCAAAAAATACACATCCTTCCCCATCTAACCCTATTGCTAAAACGTTCCATTCCTTTTCCCTTCCCTCACCGTTTCACCCCTTTCTGTGACCCCCCCCCTTTTATTAGCTTGCCATAGTGCCCTATGACCTCCGAGTCTGGCCCATTTTCCCTTTTTAGCATTTTAAAACAATCAATCAAGAATTCCAGCAAGAATCAAACATTTGAAACCCCAAAAAAAAGGTTGTGATTTTTCTGGAGTAAAATAATAAATGATAAAATAAATAGCACAGAGCACTTCCCAAACCTGAAGACAAACATTGGACTTCAGTTTTTAAAATCAGTAAAGGGAAAGAAAATTTTATAGTTTTTTTCCACCCCAAATCATCCAGTGGGTATAATTCAAAAGGGTGAAGGGCCCGGGGGGGGAAGCCTCGTACTAAACTAAAAATAAGTATAAATGTGGAGTGGGAGGGCCCCCTTTCCTTACTGCCTGTACGCCAAATTAATTCAGTAGCGGAAAAAATTTTTGAGATTTTTGTTGATTCTCACTAATTTAAGGGCTGATTTCACTCATTTTAAAATCTTTCCCGGCTTTTCCCCTTGGCAAGGGGGTAGAGTAGAAGGGGGCCCTCACTGAGTTAGAAAGTATTGGCCGGAGGGAAAAAAAAGTTTTAAAACATTTTCTGAAAAACCAAGTGAGTTTTAAGGTATAATAGATGAATTGGCACCATTTGGGGATTTTGAATTTTTGAAAGTAGTTTAGTGGCAGAAAAATAGTTGTAGTATTCCAATTGGGCTTGTCCGTGCATTCAAATGTCTAATAAACTTATTTTATTGTAACTAAAAATTTTAACATCAATAATCACCCATCTATCGTATGCAGTCGGGGTTTTGGGGATAGGGAGAATATAAATACTTTTTTCATACTTGTTGTCAAACAGACTCATGTAACGCACCTGCGACCAAAATACATTATCTGCCAAGAAATTTGGGAGGCTGCGCCCCCACAGACCGTGACTCTGAGCCAGCCAGGGAGGGAAATGATATAAAATAAATGATTTAAAAAATTTACAGATAACACAGCCAATCATTCTCGGCCCGCCGTGTTAGGGGTGTGGTGCTGGGGCAAGTGATTTTGGGGGCCGGGGCCCTAGGGAGCCCGGGCGAAGGCGGGCGGGGGGAGACAGCCCAGGGAAAAAGAGCCCGGCGAGGTTTTTAAACGTCTTTATGGCAGCACTAGAGCTTTCCCCCTGGCTGCTTTTCACATTCCCTCGTTGTGTGAGGATGAGAACACAAACCCCAGGGCCCTGCACACAAGTGTTCAGTGACCGACCCAACTGTTTCTTTTCCCGGCCACTTTTAAACAACCCACCTAAGTGGGGAGGCGCACAGAGGTGCAGTCACTGAAAATTTCCGTTTGGGGATCTCACAGTTTCCTGTCCCCCTTGCCCCCCACACTTCCCCCCTTTGTAATCTGGGTCCCCTTGGGAGGCAAAACCCCCCGGAACATGCTGTCTCGGCGTGGGGACAAGGGTTTTAGGAAGGGTGTACACGCGTATGTACAGTGCATTTATGCCACGCTACACGACATGCAGGGAAAAAGGGGTGGTGGAATGCTGAGGAACAGAAACCCCTTTAAAAATTTGGGAAAACAAAAAAATGAATGACAAAACCATTTTAAATAGTGGCCCTATGTGACATGCAGATTTTTAACACAAGTTACAGCAAATCAATAGTCGGGAGGCGGTAGCGAAGGGTTTAGTGCTTCGACGGCGTTCCGGGACCCGAGTTCGATCCCCGAAGAAACCCAAAAACCCTTTCGGCACGTGGGCCTAAGAAACCCACATGCCCTGCCCCTCAAATCTACCTTCGATTTGGGGTGCTCGGAGGACACAGGGGGGGGCCAGAGCCTTTAATCACAGGCGCACTATAAAAATCCGCCCGCCCAACCCCGGTGGAGGACCAAACCTCACAGCCCTCAAGTGAACCTCCAGAGCCTACCATCCGAGCCTGGGTCACCACTGCCTACAGGGGCTATAGGCCAAAGTAGAAATGCACGACCATTCCATACTAATAATGGAAATTTAATTTCACAACTGTGCAAGTGGAAAAGTTACCCCGCATAATCATAATGAAAGAAAATTTCATTTTTAACGAGGGGGGGGTTGCGTGGAGCGGAGGGGGCTGGGGGGCCCAGGATAAGATAATAGATACTTTGATCCATTTAGACTCTTTCAGGTACCAACTACAAGGTTATTTAATACAAAGCCCACCACGCCCGGACGAATTGGGGCCTAGAACCGCTGACCGAATGCAGGGACTCTGCAGCATAGAACACTTACCAACCGCGCACCCTAACGGGGGCCCAGTTCCCAGTGACTGGGGCGGCCTGGGGGGGTACACAGGGGCAAGGTCAAAAAATCGGTACAGAAGCCCAACAAGGTGCAGGTGGGCACACGACACACTAAAAAAAGCAACCCCCACGTCACATTCAGTTTTCTGCCACACGCACGCACCCTCTTTCGTCACAACTGGTTTTGGGGCCCCGGGGGGGGGGAAAAAAGCGGCCACGGCCCCGCATTCCCGCCCTAAACAAAATCATTCTCTTAATGTAGAAAAAGAACAGAGGGCCCACAAACATACACAAAAATAAATCAAATCCAACGGCCGCCCGACTCCCCATGCCGGGCCCCCCAGCCAGCCCGCGCCCCAGAGAGCAAAACAAAAAGCAAGCGAGGTCAAAATGGTTTGGGGCCCCCGGTTTAAGCTCCAGTGTCGCCTTTTTTGGTATGTGGCCGGGCGGTGGGTGGGGTAGGTGCTCCCCCGGGGGGCCTGACCTCAGGGCATCCGCGGCATCAGCGGACCCCCGCTGGGGCCGGGCTGCCGCCCCCGCTGCTGGGGGCGCGGAATCTGTATGATCGCTCTGATGCGCAGCTGGGCAGACGTGGAAGGAAAGGACGAGTTTGAAATAAGGGGGGTGCAATGCCCCATCCCTATCATGGGAACGTCACCCACACCCATGCGGAGTCAATAGGGAGCTTTAAAAAAGGCTAGATCATTTTTGGATGGGGGTGAAAAGGGGGAGTAGGTAGTATTAAGAAACAGGAACTACCCCCGGGGAGGTCTCACTGCCTCTTTTAGCTTCCTATTTTCTTTTTCACGATCGAATTTCCCCGGCAGCAATAAAACACTCGGGCTACTTAAAAAACAAAAAACATACACCACATGGTCATAAAGTTGTGGCAGGACATTCAAAAATTCACAATACAGACAGCTTTCAACAGACCCATTTATCTGTGTGGGCCAAATTAATGCACCCAAACCCCTTTAAGCAAAACCTTACCCTTTCCACTTTTTTTAAAGGTGACAAGAGTAAGGTGGATGCTGTGGACATGAGGCAGATCTACATAGGGGGAAAACAGGTTGGAATGCTTTGAAGGAGCGGGGGATGAGAGATGATTTAATGGAATAGTGCGAGGGTGGAGGAATGACAAGAGCAAATGGAGATTTTTGTCGTTTTTCTGACAGATTTTTTTCCCCAGCAGCTTTGGCCCCTTTAGTCGTCCCCTGCCCACCACACCACCACAAATCCCTTTTACCACCCACCCCAATTTCCCTTGTCACCACCAACCACCACACCTCCTCGGGTCGCTTCCCCTACCTGCACAAAAGGGAAAAAGGGGGGCCCCACGATGTGCACAGTGGTGCCTCCGAGGTGGTGGAGCCTTTTCCGGGAGGGGTTTATCAGGAGCCCGTTCTGCCCTGGAGGGAAAGACATTCTGACCTCCCTTGCCAATACTACGGCCCACCTGTGGACAATGCTAATGTTTAGTGAGGGTGATCATGGGTGGATGATAAGAGGAGGCTGAATAGAAGATGTTAGGGGATATGGAGAAAAAGAAGATATAGTTTTTGGATTTATTGAGAGAATAGATAGAGTTTAGGATGTATATGAGAAAATTTTTATATTTTTTTTTTTAACATGAAAAGGGCCCGGCAAGGGCACAACAAAAAAATAAACAACCCGCCATTGCCAGTCTTATATAGAAGACAGTAAAGAGTATAAAGAAAAGGGGTAGGCCCAATTTAGTTCAGGGGGTGTTTTATTTCTTAAAAGTTTAACCGGGAAAGGGGGAAAAATAGAAACAGGAAGAAGCCGATTTTACCAAAATGAAAGGAAAAGAAGGGTAAAATATCTGATAATTTGATTTGGAAGAGGAAGGGTAGGGAAAATATGAAATCTTGTGGGAGGCCGGGGGGGGGGAGGAGCAGTTAGCAAGTTTTAGAAGAGCGTGAGCATGAAAAAAACGGTAGAAGATAGCAAAAGAAACAACATTGCGGCGGTGATTTAAAAATTTAAAAAGTCAATCAGGGGAGGGGAGTTTATGAGACGAAAATATTTGACTCAACCTGTTTTGAAAACTGTAGAGTAGATCCTCCCAAACATGTGCGAATATCCATACATCGTGGGAAAACCCCCTGTGAGAGCAAGCAATGGGAGGGAGAAAAAAAAAAGGGCGAGACGCCCCAGGGCCCTAACTTCTTAGAAGCGGGGTTTTTTTAATAGATGAGAGTGAGATTTCACGTTCAGATTTTTAGTAAAGGATAGCCCGAATTTTTAATTGTAGAAGAAGGGGAAGTGAGGTCATGAAGAAGAGGCAAGTACTGGTAAGTTTTGTCGAGTAGATGGGGAAGAAATGGGTTTTTGAGGCATTTAACAAAACAAGGTTTGCTTTGCCCAATCAGAAATAATAGCAAGATCGAAGTTAGGCGCTCGGTGGCATCTCTCCGCTGAATACACTTAGTTTCCTGTTGAGTTGGACGTCTAATAAAGAGGCGTTGAAAAAATGCAGGGTAAATCATCATCGTAGGAGTGGATAGGGCTTTTGAGTTAGACAAAGAAGATCATTAATGATAATGAATGAGAGTTGGGTGATAGACAGAACCTGGGGACACCAGTAGTGAATAGATTTAGGAGAAGAACCATGTCCGTCGCAGTAGCGCAATAGAACGGTTTTGCAAGGAAACTTAAGATGAATGGTACGAGAGAAGGATAGAAACCGATGATGCTAGTTTTGGGAAATTAAAAAGATTTTGTGCCCGAACTCCTAATCAAAAGCTTTTGATATGTCAAGGGCCAGTGCGCAAATTTCACCGAAACCCCTAAAGGAGGTGACCAAGATTCAGTTATGGAAAGCTAGATAAGATCGCCAGTAGATTCGCCCTTTACGGAAACCGTACTGACGATCAGATAGAAGAATTGTTGAGCAGATAGATTGCTTCAGAATCGTCTTAATTAAGTACGATTCAAAACTTTAGAAGGCCGGAAGTCAAAGCTATAGGACGGGTAGTTTGAAGGGATTAAAAACGGTCACCCTTCTTAGGACCAGGTTGGATGTGAGCAAACTTCCAGCAAGAAGGAGAAGGTGGAGTAGATAGACAAAGACGGAAAAGTTTGACCGGTAGGGTGCAAGCACAGAAGCACAGTTTTTGATGAACATAGGAGGACTCCGTCAGGAACCGTAATCCTTCCGAGGAGGCTAGGCCAGAATGAGCAAGAAAACATCATTAACGAATATCTTAATAAAACGGTGTAATATAGTCAGAGGGGTGGAGGAAAGGAGGAACAGCCCTTTCGTCAACCAGGGTGGAATTTTCAGCAAGGGTTTTGACAAAGGAGTTCAGGTTTATAAAATAAATGAGAAAGCTGTGGCATCTGGGTGAAGCATTGAAGGGAAAGCTGGAGAAGAAATTTTTTTTAGAGATGTTATTTTGCTAGATGCCAGAAGTCACGAGAGTAATTTGATTCAGAATTTTTGACATTTATCTATGAATGAAGGAGTTTTTGGGTAAGTTTTTGAAAGTATAGAATTTGCAATGATTACGGCAGAAATATAAAAGGCATGGAGTTTCAGGAGATGGATGGTTACGGTACCGTCCTGTGATCCGCATCTCTATCTCGGACAGCATGAGAACAAGCAGAGTTAAACACAGTTGCGGGCTTTAGGATTAGCGAAAGTGTGGATGTACGCCTTCCATGCCAGAGACTACTGCCCTCAGTTATGCGCTCTGCACTATACAGGTCATATCTATAAAACATTGCTTATATTCACTAAAATCGTCTAATGGTTTGCCAAATTACAATGGAAATTACGTTCTGGGCCTCAGGGTTTAGTTAGCTGCGAGATTATTGAGGTTTTGTGTTAGTGGGTGGAAACTGTTGGGTAATATTAATTAATTCTACAAAGTTTGCATGTTCGTACTGTGTAGACAGTTTAATTATAGATTAATAAATGGTTCAAATTATAATCTGCTGGCGTGAGGAATGCCACAACGGTTTTTCAACCCATTATTGGATCGAATGGTTAAATAAAACTAAATATCTAGATGAAAGGTCAGAAAAGGATTGGTGTAGCCGTTGACAAGGTGGATCCTACCAATGTTTTGTGGGATGCACACGTCCATTGGTGGAGTAAGAAGCATAGCAAAACTTTATTAGTGTTAGTTTATATCGTGTTAGTTTTATATAGTGTTAGTTTATATAGTGTTTGTTATAATAGTGTTAGGGTTATATAGTGTAGTTAACTCCGCCACGAAGTTGAGTGAGTTTATGTTATTCACCCCGATCTTCTGCTGTTTTTGTGTTTGTTTGTTTGTTGGTTTGTTTGTTTTGTTTGTTTTGTTTTGTTTGTTTGTTTGTTTGTTTGTTAGTGTACAGGATTTTCTCGAAAAGTTACGAATAGATTTGGACCACACTTTGGTAATACCACTTCTATTTGGTATAAGTGAAGGACTAGATTTAATTTTGGCTAGAAGCGACATCACAACTGTTGCCATGGCAACCAATGATGAAATATTCGGGCGGAGGTATGGCGCTGTACTGGAGTGCCTCCCCCTTTTTATATAGTGTTAGTTGTTTGATAGTTTCAAAATCAGATGTGAGCAAAAATTATGTAAGATGAATATTTAGAAGAGTAGTCTGAAGCAATTCTTTGTAGATTCAAATGCTGGAATGACAAGCCACATGTAAAATGATCATGGTTGACCAGCTAATGAAAGAATGCCGGAATTTAAAGGTCTTTAATCCTAAGCAAATATGGGACATGGAAATAGACGCAGGAACAAAAGACCCAGAGTGCTTCCTGCTGTGGCTGGTTTCCCTTCCAACTTTATCTGCAGGTGAATAAGTTGTATGAAAACCAGAGTTTGTCCCCAGTGTGAACTGGCCTTTGCAAGGCAGGAGAGCATGAATCCTTGGGATGGGTGAATGAGAGAGGACAGCAGTAAGGAAGTCAAGAAAGGGCACTCATGGATAGTAAACAGTTTCCTCCAGTACGTATGCAAGTCGAACCTGAATGGTATCAGTGCCGTTAGTCTAAGATTCAAGCCGTTGCAATGTGTACCGTGATGGGTGGAAAAACGTGCTGTGACGACCGGAGAGCGTGTGATTTAAATTATAAGGCGGATTGGTAAGGGTAGTACGCGCCCTGAAGTGCCTAAGGACGGTGCCAGTGAGGTACGCATCACAGATGTCTTGAACAACTGGCAAGAATAGGGGAGTGGACATGAAGACAAGAAAGGAAGGGAATGCTGAGAGAGTAAGAGGACGATCCTAGGGCATCGTTTATCATTGTTTTGTTTAACCCCGTGAGACCCAACTAATTTTTCATAGTAATATAACCACCTTCGACGATTTTAATGAACATAAGCATATTATATAGATATGAAACTGTTATATCCTTGTCCATTAGCTAATTTGGGTTTATTTAGTTACTATTTACATAAAACATAAGAAAGTAGGAAGCTACAAGAGGCCTGAGACTACAACGAGGTATTCCTGTACTCTATGTACTCTACCTATATCCACCTCTCTTCCCCATTCATAACTTATCCAACTCCTTTTAAAGACCCCAATAGACTCCGCATTGACCACCTTACGATATAGTCCATTCCAATCTTCACCACCCTATTGGTGAACCAGTTTTCTCCCAATTTCCTTTTTAGATCTAGCGCTTTTCCCGCCGAATTCTGTTACTTCTCGTTCTACCCTCTTACTAAACCTTAAGAACTTTCCTACATCGCCTATATTTATCCCTTTAAATCCACCTAAACACTTCTATAGATCGCCCCCTCTCTACGGCCTCTCCAGTGAGTGTAAATCTAATAGTTTTCAATCTCTTCTCATAACTACAGTTACGCAATTCCAATGAATCGATTTTGGTCATGCCTTCCTGCACTGAGTCTAACACGGCTATATCCATTCCTGGTAATACTGAGACAAACTGAACGCAAGTCTAGGTGAGGTCTGAACTAGAGCCAAATAAAGCTTTAGAAATTAACTTTCAGGCACTTCTACTTTTAAACACATCCTGGTAGATCATCTAACAGGTTGTTTCTTCTAATCCTCACAGTTGGCTCATTTTCTAGCCTCAATCCATTGATTCGTAGGACGGTGAGGTCTGAGCTTACGCCTCACTCCAGATCTTTCTCATCCTCTGATATATTTTCAGCGATACTTAGCGTATGGTGTACTATTACCATGATTTTTTTCCTAAACAACATTCAATACCGCCTGCCCTTCTCAATATTAATTCATCTGCCATCTATTGCCCACTCATTTATTTATCTAAGGTCTCCTTGCAAAATATTTACATCAGACTGTGGATCGAATAATCCTAACCTACCTTTAGTATCATCCGCAAACTTACTGATCCACTACTATCCCACTATCCAAGTCGTGATGTTAATCAAAATAGTAATGGCCCCAAAACAGACCCTTGTGGAACCCCACTCGTTTCCCACACACCCATTCAGATTTAGACTCATTATTGTACCCTTTTGTTGCCTATCCTTAAGCTTATAATCCACTAAGACTCTCCCCATCTATTCCATGAGCCTTACCTTATTTTAGGTCTACATGGTGGCGCCTTGTCGAATGCCTTACTAAGTCCCAAGTATACCTATATCATAATCCTTAATCAGTATAGGCGTCCCAGCCTCTGCCCCTTTGCTTTTGGCTCAGTTCTTGCGGCTGGAACGTGGCAGCGCTCAGTGCTTTTAAAAATACCTAGGTACAGAAGTTAAAGAAGTCTACAACAAGCAACAGAATTTATTGTAAAAACGAAGTTTATTTAAGCACTAATTAAATAATTACGATAATTACTCCTGTTCTACGCAAACAGTTTGTTTCAACAGACCCCCATTGATTTTGACATAGCACTACTCGCATGTCAAATTTGAGCTCAATCAGACAATTTTAGGAGTAGGTATTCCACTTTTTGGCTTAAACTTTTGGTTCCCCTCCCCTTCGCGAATGGTCTTATGGTAAGTAGCAGCTCGCTTTTCGCTCGCTGCCAATCATTATCTGCTTTTCATAAATTTCCTATAAACACTCAATTAATTAGTGAGACTGGTTTACCCGTTGGTGATCCCAGTTTGTGAATCATTTACCCCAACTATTGCTTTTTCAGAGCTCCTCTAATGTTTTTTTTTTGCAATAACAAGCTTCATACTTTAGCCTCCACTGAAAGTCAGGCTAACGGGTCGATAATTTTGACATTAATCCTCTATCCTCCTTTCTTAATATTGGAACTAAATCGCCTTCCTCCACATTAACGGGACTTTCCCCTGTCTAATCGATTTTCTAAAAATATGCCTAACTGCATCACTAACAACCCCTTTGCATTCGTTTTAGTACTCTGGGTACACTTCATCTGGTCCTGGTGACTAAAAATTCTTCATTCCGTTTTAATACCTTCTTCTACCATTTCCCTAGTTTATCACAATATATTTTTGAGTTTTCTCATCATCCTCTCCTTTAAAACTTCTGTTACTATCATGTACCCGGGAGAAGAGTCCTATTTTATCCGCCTGAGTAAAAACACTTAAGAATTAATCATTTAAAAAGTTTACACATGATCCGTGACGTGCTTACAATCTCCCCCTGCTTATTTTTTAATCATCAATCATCATTAGAGAATACCCGGGGGGCGCCGTCGCCTCGCCCACCCTACGGACGCCACTCCCGGGGGTCATCACGCGCGAGCTCCCATGCAGTCTCCTTTCCCATACCAAGCATCTCTCGAAAAGAACATCAACTTGCCCAGCACGAGCCTTGTGGGCGCCCCCTTGGCCTCCTCCACGCGGATTGTCTCTTACAGAATACAACCGATGGGAAGGTTGGGTTTCCAGGGTAGCGTGCCACTGCCCATATAAGCCGAAGTTGGCGCTGATGGACTATGCGGTATAGGCCTCGTTCAGTCTCACGGTGCAATCGCTGATGTGACACGTAATCATCCCAGCGATACCCCATGATTCTTGCGAAGACACCGTATTTCCAAAGGCTTGATTCGGTCTCTTCAAGTCACTATTTTAGTGTCCATGTCTCACAACCATAGAGTAAGACAGGGCATCACAGCACTGAAGATCCGGATCTTGTCCTTCTGGCACAGTACCTGACAACGCCAATACTACTCTTCTCCCGCTGAGCAGTTCCATAACACCCGTGGGCTATGCCAATCCGTCGTCTGACTTCTTGAACGTGACCCGCCGTCCTTATGACTGCGCTTACCAAGGTATGTAACACTTTCCAAGATCTCAATATCCCTCGCCACACGCCTGACCAGACTGTATGCTTCATCTAGTAATCCCTCCAAACAACCTGGCCCTGGGTGTTTTTTTTTTTTTTAATATATTTTTTTTAATGGTTCCCCCCCCCCCCCCCCCCCCCCCACTAATTCTCCCTAGTCTTTGTTTTATAACCTGATAAATACCTAGGATCGTCTTTGCCTCCTCACCCATAATCTCAATAATTCTTCTTCGCTGCTTTTTGTAATTTTTTTTTTTACCGTGCTACCATCTCGTTATCCTGCTCTCTATTCAACCTTCCCATCCTTAACTTTCTTATAAATTTCCCTTTTTTACCCCTATGTTGTGTTTTAAGAACTCAAGTCATCCATTGAGCCTCGATTATCCTTGATCTTATCGGGCCCTATAATGGGGAATATTCTTTTTTTGAACCTTCAATTAAATTGCTGACATGGTAATTTATAATCCTTTTCCGCGTTGACCTCATCGACACCCCCCCCGTCCCGACCACAGATCTCATCTCACACCCTGCCTCTTGCGCGTTATCCCTTCCAGGTGGTATTACTTAATCCTTACATATTAGCTTTTATCCTGTTAATCTCTTCCGGTGTTTTTCTAATCCTCCATCTTAGCCTTTCTGAAGTCATATACTCTATGCTATTATCACTTCTACTTCCCACCTCCACCATTTAAAGCAAAATCATATTCACAATGGTCCGCTTTTTCCATAACTTCCACTTTAGTACTAAATCAATCCTGTTTGTTATAATAAAGCTAGAAATATTTCTCCCCTAGTAGGCTCCTTGTTGCCTTGCTTTTAGGAAGCTATCTTGAACTAGTTTTTAACAATCCTCGCAGTCATTGTCTCCTATAATTAAATCCCAGTCAAAGCTTCTAAGATTAAGTCTCCTACCACGCATAATCGTGTATATTTACAAGCCTTGCTTATTTCCTCCCAATAAGAGCTGAATATCCTCCTTACATAGGGTTTGGGCCCGTACATACAACCCAAGACCATCTTATCAGTTTCGCTTCCTAATTTCCCACCCATATAGACTATGCTATCATCCGTTTTTATAGAGTTGTCAACACAACACTGCCAATGTATCCCTGGCATATAGTGCAACTCATCGCCTCTCCTTTCCCACCCTGTCCCTTGTGAAATAATTTATATCCCGCTATCCCTTGACTTCCGGAATTATACTTTGCTTGTCATAATATCTAACCAGTTTTCTGTTAATGCTATTATATAAAAATCTCAACACAAGATGTTCCTCCCCGTATCTTATTTAATATACTCCTAAATTTGTATAGTAAGAAACCTTCAAGCAACTCTTCTTTCTTTTTGTCCATTTTCCCTTTATCTTTAAATACCCCTCCTCTCCTCTTCTTACGAATCACTTTAGTTCCCTGCCTTCTAAACTCTTTCCTAGTGTCCGCAAGTTTTCATTTAAACCGCCGAACCCCAGTGTCTAATCCCCTGGTTCCTCTATCTTAAAAAAGCCTGCAGTGCAATCTACCTCCCTTTCAGATATTCAGACAAGATCTGAACTCCTTTCCTCGAAAAGTGCACCCCGTCCCTTCGGTAGAGGTGGTTTATGCCCGAAAAAGAGGTCCAGCTGTCCGACAAGGCCAACCATTGGCTTTGCAATGAAGTGCCAGCCGGGAATTCGAGCAATAGCCTGGAGTACACAAGTCCTTAACAATAAAGCGTCTTGGAATGACACCACACACGCCACAGGGACCCCATCCCTTTCCCTAACTTTACTACAGCTTCCTTTAACCCGCCGTACCATTCCTCCCTCCTTACACACTCAACATCGTTCCCCCAGCGCTACAGTGCAGGACGTGTCTTTTTTTTCCCTTGTCCGCCCAGCACTCAACCTATCTTAATCACTAACATAACCTATCCCCTGCCCCTGGTACTCACCGACTTCATGCGCATACCCAATCCCTTCCACAGAAACCTGCTTCAGTAGTGCCTATCTTACTGTCACCACAACCCAAGATTTTCCATTCGGGTAATGATGTATCGTCTACTGTCCTTCCCTCCTTATCTTCCTATTGTAGCCCCAAGAGTACCTGAATGAGTTCGTGCACACAACATGGTCATTGTTTACTTTTCTCTCCTTCGGGTGGGACTCCACCATGATCACTACCTTCCATCCACCAATCCCTGGTGACTTAATCGGGACCACTCCCTTAGTAGTGCCGAGGCACGTCTCCCTCTGTACCCCTCCAGTACATCCCTCGCATGTGCCCCTCCACTCCAACTCCACTTGGACCTCCACCTCCAACTTAAGAGACTTATCTCTATTTCTGCTTCCTCGCCACGCTTTTTCAAATTCGTTCACTTCACTTACACAGTCACCTTTTTTCAGGTCTTCAAATCGAGAATAGACTTAAGTGCCCTCCACAACCTTTACTACACTCTCCCTCGATCCTTCTCCCTCACGTCTACTCACTCTCGTTTTTAACCTCCGACTTCTTCACTCCACCCTTTCCTCCACTTATCCTGCCACTCCACACCTCCACAACACCCTCGACTCGACGAAACACCATCGCCTCCACTACCACACCGTCCGTCCTCCACTAGCCATGCCGACTCTATTTCCTCTGCGCTGCCATCTTAATCCATCTCTGCCCTGACCTCGACCACACACGGAGCTGCTAAATGAGCACGTCTTGTCTCTCCACCAGACAACGACTGACTCAACGACTTTTTCGTAGTTATATGCTAATAACAGACTATTTCATATAACAAAGGAAAGAATCTGGGCTTTGAAGGCGTTAAAGGAGCCATATAACCCAAGTTATAACACAACACAAGCCACACCACACGCAAGGCAGCTTGGCTTAGATAGACTGCCACGTGGCTCATGTGTCACCTTGGGAACCTTGGTTGGTGGTGGTGGTGGGTGGAAGTGTTTGTCCTGAGTATAATGAACTTGTTTTGTGGTAGTGGAGGTCTTGGTGGCAGAAAATGACTGGTGATGGGTGTGACGTGAGGGGTGTGATGGGTGTGACGTGAGGGTGTGATGGGTGTGACGTGAGGGGGTGTGGATGGGTGTAACGTGAGGGTGTGATGCCTGATGGTTGTGACGTGAGGGTGTGATGTGTGTGACGGTGAGTGTGTGATGGTGTTAACCGTGGAGGGTTGATGCCGTGATGGGTGTGACTGATGGTGTGGATGCCGTGTGGGTGTGACGTGAGGGTGTGATGCCGTGATGGTTGTGACGTGAGGATGTAAGGGAAGGGGAAGGTGAGACTGCATGGTAGTGCCCTTGGACTACCCCAGTACCCCGCAGTGTGGCGCGAGTTTACTCACTCACGTACCGCATGATCAACTTCTTATGTTGCTTTGGTCTTAACTCGGTTTCAGAGAAGGATCTTGGATGGTCTAGGAGCTCTCAGAACAATATGATGTGTTTTGTTGGAAGAAAAAGAAAGGTGGTCCAATCAGGAGAGAACCAAGAGGAAGGCGTCTAGGCGATGGGTTTTCACATGAGAACCCATGAACAGTATTATGTAAAAAAAAAAAAAAATTCTGTAAGAGGGGAATTTTAAGAGGAGGAATGTCAGGGGGGAAAAAAACATCCTAGCATGAAATCGCCTCCCCTGGGGAAAAACACCTGGGTATTTTTTCCCAAGTGGGATTCAAAAAGTAGGCTACTTCCCCCCGGGGGGGAACTTTAGTCAGGGGGTAAAAACTATCTGCTACCCATTAAGCGGGCTGAAAAGTATATACTGTCAAAAAACTTTGGCAAAATGTAAATAATAGAAGCTGCAAGAGGGTGGTGGGCCTACACGTGGTAGTGCCTGTCATACATTCATTACCCACATCCAGTCATCCACCCTTCATTCTCATCCATAAAACTGACTGGTCTTTCAAAACTTTTCAAAACTGAGTACTCCGCTCATCTATCTTCCATTTTGTGAAGAAATGTATGCCTCAATTTCTATATCAAGTGTCTGATCACATGTTGGTGTGTGTGGAGGGGGTTACCTTGTGTGGCTGTGCAGGGGGAGGCTGAGGAGTGCCGGCAAGGGTGGGGCTGAGGGTGCCGGGCAAGGATGGGGCCGGGCCAGGGTGGGGCCGGGCAAGGATGGGGCCGGGCCAGGGTGGGGCCGGGCAAGGATGGGGCCGGGCCAGGGTGGGGCCGGGCAAGGGTGGGGCATCAATCAGCACACAGGCTCCGAGCATCTGCCATCGGCCGTAACACTCGCAACTGCAATAAAAGAAATTATCAGAATTTTTTTTTTTTAAATACAACTGTACCATCATCTAAAGGCTGGTTCCCACTAGCCCGCTTCTACAGCCGCCGTTGCCGTTCACCGCCCAACAATGGGCGTCACGAAAAAGTCACGCAAACCCCCGTACCGTGTACGGCTTTCCGACAAATTAAAATAGTCCCTCTCTCCGCTCGGCGGTGTCCCCCTGCTCAAGCTGGGTGCAAACTGTGGGCCGGGGCCAAA
>JACEEZ010016243.1:15000-17500 GCA_016584305.1 Chionoecetes opilio | reverse complement strand
TTTATGAGGAGGAGGAGGAGGAGGAGGAGGAGGAGGAGGAGGAGGAGGAGGAGGAGGAGGAGGAAGAAGAAGAAGAATGAGAGAATAAGAAGGAGAGAATAAGAAGAAAAGGAGAAAGAAGACCGAGAGATTTTTCAAGATTTTTTTTCTTTCGCTGAATAAGACAAAAGTTGAGTGATCGTGAAGGCACTTTCCTCCACTTCTTTTCTCCTTCTCTCCTTCTCTCCTGCCATTTATCTCATCTTCTAACACTCCCCTCATGCGCCTTAATTTTTAACCTAATGTCTCAGAATTTCATATTTCTTGCTCCGTTTCTTTTCTCTTTTTTTAGTTTTTTTTCTACTTTATTCAATTTTTTTTTGTTACGACAGTTTATGATTTTTTATTTGTTTCTATATTTATTTTTGTATTTTTCTGTCCGTTTGTGTGTGGTGTGTGTTTTTTTTTTTTTTTTTTTTTTTTTTTTTTTTTTACATCTGTGCCTATAGCGCCTGTAGGCAGTGGTGACCCAGGGCTCGGATGGTAGGCTCTGGAGGTTCACTTGAGGGCTGTGATGGTTGATCCTCGCCCGTGGTGGCGCAGGCAGGATTCTTATAGTGACGCCTGTGATTAGAGGCTCATGCCGCCCCCCTGTGTCCTCCGATGCACTCGCAATCGAAGGTAGAGTTGATGGGCAGGGCATGTGGGTGTTCTTAGACCACTCAACGGTGCAGAAAGGTTTTGGTTTTCTTCGGGGATCGAACTCGGGTCACCGAGAACGCCAGTCGGAGACGCTAACCACTCCACTACCCCTCCCCCCGTTACCTCCGCCTTATTGTGTGTGTGTGTGTGTGTGTGTGTGTGTGTGTGTGTGTGTGTATATATTATCCTCTCTCTCTCTCTCTCTCTCTCTCTCTCTCTCTCTCTCTCTCTCTCTCTCTCTCTCTCTCTCTCTCTCTCTCTCTCTCTCTCTCTCTCTCTCTCTCTCTCTCTCTCTCTCTCTCTCTCTCTCCACAAACACACAGGTTATGATACAAACTTTTTCCTCGTGAAGCTTTGTTTGTTTGTTTGTTGTAGTTCAGTTGTTTATTGTTTTTGTTGCGGTGTTCCTCGTTACTCTGGTCTGTGAGTGACACTCTTCTCTTTTGTGTTCCAGGTGAGTTGATGGGCGGTGGGAATCTGGCTGCGGCAGGTGAGGACTGATACTGACGAGGCAGGACAGGTAAAGTGTGTGTGTGTGTGTGTGTGTGTGTGTGTGTGTGTGTGTGTGTGTGTGTGTGTGTGTGTGTGTGTGTGTGTGTGTGTGTGTGTGTGTGTGTGTGTGTGTGTGTGTGTGTGTGTGTGTGTGTGTGTGTGTGACAGACAGACAGACAGATATTGAAAACAGTTAAGAGGAAGAAATAAGCCAAAAGTGGGTAAGAGAGACTTTTCCATCCCGTCGCTTAAGTCTGTTGCGATAAAGTTTTTTAAGACCCTCGCCTCATGACGGTGCGTGGCGCCCGTCAGCTGGTGGGCGTGGGCGTGGGAACCTTGCCTCCTACGTATACCCTTCTGGCTCTCGGTAAATGGTATTAAGAATTTCCATCAATACGTATTTTGTTTAGATAAATCATATATCTCTATTCTGAAAGGGAAGGACGAAAGTCAAAGGGAGGATGATATGTTTTCTTCTATATATCTCTGTATTCTAAAAGGGAAGGTCGAAGGTCGAAGGTTAAAGGAAGGGTTGTATATTTTATATTTTCTTTTATATATTTCTGTATTCTGAAAGGGAAGGACGACGGTCGAAGGTCTAAAGGCCGTGTCACACGGACACTTTTTCCGGCATCTTTTGGTATTTTGCTACCAAAAAATGCCCGTAGTGGTGGCAAAAAAATGTGCGTTCGTCACATGGCGTTTCGGCTACGAGCAATCTTCTACTGGCATCTTCCGGGACCCGCGACCAAACCTAACATTATGGATCGTGCAAGAAGACTTCAATCGTATTCTTCAATTCAAGACTTATGAATCGTGCAAGAAGATGCTCGTAGCCGAAATGCCATGTGACGAACGCGCATTTTTTTTACCACCACTACGGGCATCTTTTGGTAGCAAAATACCAAAAGATGCCGGAAAAAGTGTCCGTGTGGTGTGACACGGCCTTAAGGGTGGGTGATATCTTTTTTTTCCGCAGCGCTATAATATAATGGGATGCATAGACTGTCCCTTCCAATAGGCGGTGAGTGGGTGAGTGAGTGCAGCGTTTCATCCAGTCCGACATCTGTGATCACCCGTGCGTTCATCCGTTACAGTACGTCATTCTACCCATGCATCAGGTTTTGGCTGGCTGCCCGCGTGAAAACAAAGCCCAGCGCACTGTCGTATTTCATAGTAATGTCCCGGGATCTCTTCTCCCTATTATACACGGTAGCATTTAGAGTGTGGAAATATTATATGGAACAGACTTTTAATGCTCTAGTGCTTTCAAACTTGATTTTAATTATTATGAAATACGTAAAGAGTGAATGACGAGGATAATGAT
>JACEEZ010016243.1:10000-12500 GCA_016584305.1 Chionoecetes opilio | reverse complement strand
ACATTTGCAGGCCAGTAGGGCCAAGATAGCCTCAGGTGCTGGCCGACCATCCATCCAGGATATGTGACGAAGTCTGATCTATGATCTTGTTGATATCTGTAGACTTTGCCTTCCAAAGCTTGAGCTCCCTATGTAGATTTTGATTTTCCAAGACAACATCCTTTAATGAGACACAGCATGGAACCATCAACAACTTTCCCTTGTCGTCGGAAAATATTTCTACTGCACCTCCAAGCTCGGATTTCAGTCTTCTGTGCATATTCTTCTTTGTTGAATCCTTCAGAAGATTAACTCCACCAGACAACATTAATGATTCCAATTTTGTGGTCAAGGAGGTGGCTGGTATAATCCTCTTGTTGGGGATAATATCTTCTCTGATGTATTCGAAAAGTTCTTGGTAAGCTTCTCCTTCAACCTTGTGATACAGTATAAATTCATCTGTTACTTTCTCTTCTTCATTCTCATTGCTGTCCTCTTTGTTCCTAGTGTAATTCCTATAGCATGAAGCGTGGTAGTGTGCCTCTGCGGCAACAATGTCTCTACTGGTTAGTGCTATCATCCTGCCGTCTGCATTTCTGACGGCACTCTCTCTTAGTGTTTGATCTACTCTCAGTTGTGAAGCTAGCGTAAGTGTTTCACGTGTATTGGAGTGCTTTTTGAACTTGACCTTGCTACAGAATACGCAGATCGGAGCATAAACTCTTGATTCATGTGTTGATGTTCTGGAAGACTTTTTTGGAGGACAGTCACTACTACCAGATAGATCACTACTACATTCACCTGCTTTACTTTTCAGAGTTTCCAAGTCTCTTTTCATGGTGAACATGCTTCTACATTTTCGATGATAGAATATAATTGGAACTTCTTTGTCCTGAAGCGTTTTTGAAACGTCTAGAATGGGGACATGGTTCCTGACTTTGGCGGCTTCAAGTAAGGTTAACCAGGAGGCATGGCTTTGAGGACTGACAAAATGTTCATCTCCGTCGGATACTGCCTGGTGTATGATGCACAGTTTCTTGGCGGGTGCCTGTGGCGTTTCCATGTTAACGGACATTCCAGGCCTCCTACGTTGAAGTTCCACAGCTACCACGACACCGGATTCTGGTCCCGGATTCTTCTCTACATCACCAGCCTTCAACAATAGCTTCGAGAGGTAGTCGGCTGCTACTCTACCTCTCCACTCCAAAAACCCGACTTTCTCTGAACGCACGACCTGCGGGCCGGCTGGTCTTCCGGCAGTGGTGGTCTCCTCGAGGGTCTCCAACGTCGCCAGTCGATCGTCCGGTCCGTCTCTCGCCGATGAAATACGACACCTGAAAAAGAAAAAAAAAATTAATTATATGTATGTATATTTATATAATTATATAATATACAGTTTGGAAAAGGGGGATAACTCCCATAAAGCTGCCACTGCCACAATGCTATCACATGTTTTCTAACTCTAGGCATTTATACCTTCCCAAAAAACACTATTAGCATTCTCGCCCTAATTTGATACCGACCAACCCCCCAGGCTGATCGCCTACAAGTATCAGTGATCTCCTCCCATAGATATATTTAGTATGTTCTGAGCCTTTGTATTCACCCCTTGTGACCCAGAACGTAATTTCCACAGTAATTTGGGTGCCATTAGACGATTTTAGTGGCTATAAGAAATGTTGTATAGATATGACTTGTTTAGTATCCTTGTCGACTAACTAATTTGGTATATTCAGTTACTTTTCGTGATTTTATGGCTCGACAACATACATTTTTTTTTTATAGCAAAGGAAAGATCTGGGCGTGAAGAGGTTAAGAGAAGGTTGTGTTGTCGTGTGTTATGTTGTGATGTGTTAAGTAGACCACAGATAGATAGATAGATAGATAGATAGATAGATATTGACCACAGCAGTATACATAAATTACACATAATATCATTAATAAATAGACAAAACACATAATGTCTAAAAATGAAGCATTCCCACAAATTTGAGTAACAAACTGTAGTAAAAAAAAAAGAGAAAAATAAAGTAAACACACATATAGTAAACTAGACAAACATACAGACAAGGGTTGCGTATACAAGGCAAGGCTGTGGAAAGGCCTGGGAAACATGGGGTCACCTGATGCTACTTGGCGCGGCAATAAAACATAATCCTTTGAAGGGAACCAAAGCTGCATGATCATTTGTAGCACACACAAGCCGCGCGCGCACACACACACACACACACACACACACACACACACACACACACACACACACACACACACACACACACACACACACACACACACACACATACCCACCCACCCACCCACCCACCCACCACCACCCACCCACCCACCCACCACCCACCCACCCACCCACCACCCACCCACCCACCCACCCACCCAACCACCCACCCACCCACCCACCCACCCACGCACGCACGCACGCACGCACGCACGCACGCACGCACGCACGCACGCACGCACGCACGCACGCACCACGCACGCACGCACGCACGCACGCACGCACGCA
>JACEEZ010016243.1:0-5000 GCA_016584305.1 Chionoecetes opilio | reverse complement strand
TTAGAACAACGAGCCTCGCATGTTGTTGCTACACTCACATGAACCCTTCGCGTAAATTGTTTTTTTGCCGCTGAAATCTGTACTGCCTTCCTCCTTCCTTTCCTTCCCTCCTGCCTCTCTTCCTCACGCAACCATTTCTCTCTCTCTGGTTTATTTTTCTCTCTCTCGCTCTCTCTCTCTCTCTCTCTCTCTGGTTTTTTTTTCTCTTCTCTCTCTCTCTCTCCTCTCTCTCTCTCTCTCTCTCTCTCTCTCTCTCTCTCTCTCTCTCTCTCTCTTCTCTCTCTCTCTCTCTCTCTCTCTCTCTCCTCTCTCTCTCTCTCTCCTCTCTCTCTCTACTGTTTTTATCACAATGTCCCTTCAACAAACACCAAAACTTGTCACAATAGCCACACAATGATAGTAATGATAATAGTGATAATGATAATGATAATGATAATGATAGTAAGAAGGAAGAAAAAAGAAAGGGAGAAGAAGAAGAAGAAAAAAGGAAGACAGAGCAATGTCGTATTTTGGTTGAGTAAAATAAAAAACGAAATTCAGATCATGGCATCAGTCTAGATATAGAAATACCATTGCATTCTCCCCCCCCCCTCTATCCCCCCTCCCCCCTCTATCCCCCCTCCCCCTCTCTATCCCCCTCTTCACCACCCTCACTCACTCGCAAGAAATATCAAAATTCCAGCATGAAACAGTCGCTACAATACTTGTTCTCCCCCGAAAGGCAGCGGGGATGCAGTGCGTGGCAAAGTTGTGAAAGACATTAAAAAGATGAAAAGAAGGCATTCCAAAATTTTGTACACGCAACTTTGCTCAACAGTTGCGTGCGAGGACACAACCCACTTCCCACCCACACCCCGCCCACGCCCCGCCCACGCCCCGGCCATGACACAGGAGTAATGTGGGCGTGAGAGACTACTGCTGTTTTTACTGCTGCGTTTTCCTAGTGGACAGTGCGGCACAGCTGTCTTTGTCGTAGCTTTCTTGCAGCAGCTGGAGAGACGTAGGTGGGCGAGGTGAGGAAGTATTGGGGCGTGAGTGAGAAATAGCGTCCGTAACAATACAGTTTTAGCAAGAAAAATATTTAAGCGTAGAAAGGTTGGGAGAAATTGTTGTGGGCGGGACAGAACAGCCGGGTCACATTTTACCACTAAGGAAAAAAGTGTTCGTTGGTGTGGAAAGTTGAAGAAAAGTTTGCGTGGAGTGGGTGGGGAGGAAGTGACAAACAGCTGCATTACTTTGTTGTTTTGTGAAGTGAAGCTGCGGTAGATGTTGGTGGTGTGCCTGTTAGTGATAGGAGTAGACTTATTCATGTATCATACTCGTCCTTTAACCCCTTGAGGCTTAGAACGTAATTTCCATTGTAATTTGGGTGCCACTAGACGATTTTTAGTGAATATAAGTAATATTTTATAGATTTGACCTGTTTAGTATCCTTGTCAACTAACTAATTTGGTATATTAAGTGAATTTCGTAATTGTATGGCTCACAACACACGATTTTATATTTTAATGGAAAGATCTGGGCGTGAAGGACTTAATGACACCCGCAGTGGAAGAACTATCAAGAGCTCTGACCATTCCCTATGACATTAATTTCTACCCCTTTATAACAGTGACTGATATTGTTATTCCTATTGTTCGTGTGTTTAGTGTGTTGAAGAATCCATTTTACCCTCTTCTTCTTCACTTGCATCTATTGTTTCCTCCTCTCCTCACCGTCTGTCTTTCCTCTTCCCTCCATCTTCTCCCTTCTCTCCTCCCTTCTCTCCTTATATAGTTTATACAGCAGTGCTTAAGCCTTCCCCCCCCCCCGGTCCCCCATCTCATCTCCATAACAGTGGACTCGAGGACGTCGCCTGGATGGTATAAAGTCGCGCAAATGAGATTTTGATATCTTAAAAATTGCTCCAGTGAGAAAGGGGCGACTCGTATGCTGTGGGTGGGTTTGCAGCTGTGGGGGGGGTGCAGCTGTGGGTGGGGGTGCAGCTGTGGGTGGGGGGCAGTGTGGGTGGGCAGCTGTGGGTGGGGGTGCAGCTGTGGGTGGGGGTGCAGCTGTGGGTGGTGTGGTGCAGCTGTGGGTGGGTGTGCAGCTGTGGGTGGGGGTGCAGCTGTGGGTGGGGGAGCAGCTGTGGGTGGGGGTGCAGCTGTGGGTGGGTGTGAAGCTGTGGGTGGGGGTGCAGCTGTGGGTGGGGGTGCAGCTGTGGGTGGGTGGCAGTGTGGGGGGGGGTTTGCAGCTGTGGGTGGGGGTGCAGCTGTGGGGGGGGTTGCAGCTGTGGGTGGGGGGCAGCTGTGGTTGGGGGTGCAGCTGTGGGTGGGGGTGCAGCTGTGGGTGGGTGTGCAGCTGTGGGTGGGGTGCAGCTGTGGGTGGGGGTGCAGCTGTGGGTGGGGGTGCAGCTGTGGGTCGGTGTGAAGCTGTGGGGGGGGTTTGCAGCTGTGGGTGGGTGTCCCAGCTGTGGGTGGGGGTGCAGCTGTGGGTGGGGGTGCAGCTGTGGGTGGGGTGCAGCTGTGGGTGGGGGTTGCAGCTGTGGGTGGGGGTGCAGCTGTGGGTGGGTGTGCAGCTGTGGGGGCGTGCGCTGTGGGTGGACGTCCAGCTGTGGGGGGTGTTGCAGCGTGGGTGGGTGTGCAGCTGTAGAAGCTACAAGAGGCAGTGAGACGTACACGTGGTAGTTCCTATTACTTAACACTCCCTACATCCACTTAACACCTTACTCGAGAAACACCTTACTAACGAGATACACTGTTCTCCCATCTATGTTTTACACCGAGCTCTCTCAAAGCTCTCCCGTCCAGCAAGCATTCAAGGCCGTCACCCCGCCGCCACACACACCGCGGCGCCCCTACGTGTGTCCTGGGCCGGGGCTCTATCACAGTTTAGAGCCCGGAGGTTCACGAGCCCGTGAACCCCCTGGTTCACGGACTGCACCATCGTGTTCATGTATTTCTTAAAGAACAAAATGGTGACGTGACATTGTGTATCTTAAGCGTCATTTATAGTTGATGTAAACGTGAACGATTCCACGAAAAAAAGAAGTACACGCAAAATAAAAGTAAAAAAACCAATCGGGATTGGTCCTGCCGGGATTCGAACCCGAGTCTGCCGCTTCAGAGGCGGCTGTGCTAACCACTACACCACAGGACACTCACCTAAATAGAAACCAAGAACTTAACTTATGCTAGTATGTATATGTCAATAAATATTTTGGTGCCAAGTGATGAATAATTATATGGATGTTCTGTATTCACATGCAAGAAAGTGTTCTGCATTCAGTATTCAGATATAAGAAAGCTTTGTAGTCACGTTTGATAAATGTAGAGGCGTATCAGGGCAGTGCTGAAGTGCGAGACCCAGGAAAGAGTGCGACCATGACACCCTCAGCACCGCACCGTGGGCTGCTGTCTCGATAGTAACACCCAAAGTACCTAATATAAACTATATTAGTTACTTTGGTCACACCATCGTCACCAGCGTGTGTCGCGGCGCCCCTGGCATGTGGGAGTGACGCTGAAGGACGCCACTCCACGCCAGCTCCTGTCACCAAGAGATCCTCCCTTCCTCCTGTGATCCACACCATCCACGGTTGTCCCCCTGCTCTCTCACTCCTCGCTTCTTAGGGGGGGGGGGGGGAGGAGAGGGAAGACATTAGCCACCAAACTGTACGCCAAACTAAATCCCTGCGGAACCAACTTCTTACGGCGCGCCATATCGGTAAGCAGCCGCAAAGTGACAATGTGCTCTATACAGCCACGTTCGCTCTGAGCACCGGCCTGCTCACGAAAAGGGCGGTACCACTGATTCATTCTGAAGCAAAGAATCATATCAAATAGCTTGGCTAGACAATTAATGACGCTAATACCTCTGCAGTTGTTTGCCTCCGATTTGTTCCCTCTCTTAAAAATAGTAAAAACCTTAGCCCTAATCCACGATACAGGATATGACCCAGACATAAAAATCACATTGTATAGTGTAGTAAGGGCCAAAAACCATTGCACGGGTAACAATGTCAACACGCCAGGAGAAAGCCCATCTGTCCCGCAGGCTTTATCTACCTTCATTTTCTTAATCTGATATTCAACTTCATTGGGTGCGATGGGGTCATCCAATACAGGTATATACACATCAGTACTCACCTCTTGGGGTCGAGTAACAAGGCCAGGTGGGTTTAACATACTTTCAAAATGAGCTCTAAAATCTTCATCACTTGGTTGGTCTCCTCTATCATGCATGGATGTATCATAATCACCTCTCCAACTGATGGCCTTCCACACCCTGGCATCATCTTTGTCCTTCAAAATCCTCTCCCATCTCCCCAAGTTAACATCAGCTTGGTTTGCTCTCACTCTGCACTCGCTCCTCCCTGCACACTCATATAAATCATCAGATATCATCTTGGTGGAGACATTAATATCGTCTTCTATATCGGGAATATTCACCTGTGCAATGTTTGAAGCAAACATCTGCCTATCTATATTAACAAATCTGATTGGCTTTCTAATCAAGGCACTCCTTGTTGTATTGCCATACAGCGCTGCGTGATCCCCCAAAGATGCTGCTCTGACTAGCAAACTATCCAAGTCTACCCTTGTGCGTGACACAGATACAGTGATTGGAGCATGATCTGAAGGGAGATCAGCGCGCTGTATAACAGAAAAATCACTGAGATGCTGAAGCATGCATGAAGACGCAACACATGTGTCGAGTTCGGACACCCATGCGTCACGCTTCCTGAAAGTTTTCTTTCACACCGCGGCGCCGTATACGCGTGTCCTGGGCCCCGGCGCTCCATCACGGATCCCCCTCCTGGTTCACGGACTGCACCATCGTGTTCATGTATTTCTTAAAGAACAAAATGGTGACGTGACATTGTGTATCTTAAGCGTCATTTATAGTTGATGTAAACGTGAACGATTCCTGGAAAAAAAAGTACACGCAAAATAAAAGTAAAAAAAACCAGTCGGGATTGGTCCTGTCGGGAATCGAACCCGAGTCGTGAACATTAACCA
>JACEEZ010016241.1:0-24803 GCA_016584305.1 Chionoecetes opilio | reverse complement strand
TTTTCCAAACAAAGATTTTAGCCTTACTCGGTGAAATTTTAAAAGTTCAACCCCGACTACAAAATTTCATATATATATATTCAAAATGCTCGGGAGTAACCAAGAACTACTCGCTTGAGCTGGTGGCAGCATTTCCCTTACTCCTTAACTCCTACCCCTTTCCCCCTTAACCCTTAACTCCTACCCTTCCCTTAAGTTTCCCATTCAGTACTCTCCGCAGCGAAAAGTGTTCGTACTATAATCAAATAGTGAAGTCATAAGACAAATTTCAATTCTCAATTCAGTTGTAATCAATGAAAAATCCTAACCAATTAATATCATTTCAATAAAAGGTGTCAGTAACAACCCTATAAAAACCCTGGCACCACAGGTGGGCCGCCCCAATAGCCTCCTCAGGAGCTAGCCAAAAGTCCGCCCGGAGGGCGGCTCGGCTTTGAGGCTAGTATATATATGTATATGGCAGTGCGAAACGGCGATGATATGTTCAAGCGACTTTTGGCAGCTTTTTAGATGCCAAGTACCCAAGATAACTCGTGATATTTAAAAAAAAAATTAATATCTCGAAATTGATACATTTTTATTACCTTTTTTGTCGCATTATATGTTCAGTGTAACACTGTGGTAATTTGATAAAGAGTTACAATGCCTGTCAAGGCTTACATTTATAAGTTACCAAGCACATTTGTGACAGAGTCTAATGAAGGGTATAAATGTGTTTTAAAAAATACCCCTTCTCTTGACTGAGTCTAATGAAGGGTATAAAAATGCATTAAAATACCCTCCTCTTGACTGAGAGGGGTATTGGTGAAGCTACGGGTATTTTAGCTCGAAATTATACCTTATTCCCCAGTTATACCCTTTCTATACCCTACTTTTTTTACAGTGTAGGAGTATATATACACTGCAGCAAGAGATATGAAACCCAAAGTGTTTTTCATCCTCACCCGCATTATACGCTCATCACCGGTAGTAACCCCTCAACAACAGACGGCTGCAGTTTGCTGGTGATGCCTATAGCTATTCCCCGGTGACGAGTACTATATTTGCTCATGCCGGACCAGTTGCGGTGTAGACCCCACTGCTAGTCTCGCCACTGCCAGGCCTCCTCGTTCTCAGAGAGTCCCACTAATCCACCCTAGCTACTGAGCTCGCCCGATAGGAGAGGTAGCCGATGATCGTCTGAGAGGCTCAGAACGTTCCAGGAGCCCACACGTAGAACTCTCCGGAGGTTATCCCAGGAGTGATTGGACGGCAGGCGCCGCTCTGTACCTGTAGTAGCTATCCCCACAAGAAAAAGATGGGCTAAGGGGCCGGTCCTCCCACTTATTTAGAGTGCAGCATTCCAGAGGGCTTTGCCCCGCACTCGTCATAACTGCTGACCCTACCCTCCTCATGCGTTGTCATTGGAGGCGTTTGCGTGGTCGGGCCCCCCGTCTGAAACCTGGTCAGGGGCGCAGTTACCTCGCCAGCGGTAATACACATACATACACTAATGGTAGGTTGAGAGTGGTAGTGTGGTAGGAGTGAAGGAGGTGAGGTTCAGGGAGGTAGAAGGGTCGCGGGAGAGTGTAGTGAAGGGTGTGGTGAGGCGCTTAAGGGACAATTCTGGAGGCGATCGAAGACCTGAAAAGGAGCTTTGCAAGTGAGTTAACGAATTGAAAAGCGTTGTGAAGAAGCAGGAAATAGAGTTTAACGTTCTCTTAAGTGTGGAGGTGAAGGTCCAAGTGGAGCGAGTGGAGGGGCACATGCGAGTGATGTGTCTGTAGGGGTACCAGAGCGAGATGTGACTCAAGCGAACTACAAAGGTTCCTAGTAAGTCACCAGGATGGTGTTTGGAAGGTAGTTGATCATGGAGCCCGCCCGAAGGAGAAAAAAGGTAAACAATGACCATCTTGTGTGCACGAACTATTTCAGGTACTCTCGGGCTGCAAGAGGATGATACGGAGGTTAGGAAGGTAGACGATACATCATTACCTGAAAGTAAAAATCTTGGTTTGTTGGTGACAGTCAGGTTAGGCATCTTGCAGCAGGTTCTGTGACAGAAAAGGGGATGCGCATGAAGTCGGTGAGTTACCAGGAAAGGGGATAGGTTATGTTAGTGACAAGATAGTTGAGTGCATGGCGGACCAAGGGAAAAAGCCCATCGTCTGCCTGAGCGCTGGGGGAAATGATGTTGAGTGTGTAAAAGTGAGGAATTGCTACGGCGGTTTCAAGGAAGCTGTAGGGTAAAGTAGGGACAGGGGTGGGTTCCTGTGGTGTGTGGTGTCCTTCAAGACGCTTGTGAGGGACATGTGGTACTCCAGGGCTATTGCTGTGAATGCCGGCTGGCACTTCATGCAAAGCCAATGGTTGGGCCTTTGTAGACAGCTGGGACTCTTTTTCGGGCATAACCACCTCTACCGCAGGGACGGGGTGCACTTTCGAGGAAAGGAGTTCAGATCTTGTCTGAATCCCTTGAAAGGGAGGTAGATGCACTGCAGGCTTTTTAAGATAGAGACCGGGGTTTAGACACGGGGGTCGGGGTATAGGAAACTTGCGACACTAGGAGGAGTTTCAGAAGGCAGGGAACTAAAGTGATTCGTAAGAAGAGAGAGAGGAGGGGTTTAGTTAAAGATAAAGGGAAAATGGACAAAAAAAAGAGGAGTTGCTTGAAGGTTTACTATACAAACTGTAGGAGTATTTAAAAAAAGATAGATTTCCTGAGAGGAATAAATAGTGTAGAGGATTTTGATATAATAGCATTAACAGAAACATGGTTGGACAGGAAAGGTATTCGATCCGGAAGTCGAGATAGCTGGGTATAAGTTATTTCACAAGGACAGAGTAGGCAGACGAGGAGGAGGAGTTGCGCTTTATGCAAGAGATGCATTGCAGTGTTGTGTTAACAATGTTATAAAAACAGATGACAGCATAGAGTCTATATGGGTAGAGGTTACGGAGGGAACTGAGAAAATGGTTTTGGGTGTAGTGTATAGGCCTCCAAACGTATGTAAAGAGGAATCAGCTCCTATATGGGAAGAAATAAACAAGGCCTGCAGATATAATCGATTATGCGTGGTGGGAGATTTTAATCTTAGGAATATAGACTGGGATTTAATCATAGGTGACAGCGATGCAGATGAATTGTTGAATATAATCCAAGATAACTTCCTAAGTCAAGCAATCAAGGAGCCTACTAGAGGAGATAATATTCTAGATCTATTGCTGACAAATAGAGACGATTTAGTTACAAATGTGGAGGTCGGGGGGAATTTAGATAATAGCGACCATTATGAGATCAGATTAAGCTTAAAATGGGAAATTGGAAAATTAAGTGGCAATAGGCATCGAATACCTAATTTCAGAAAGGCCAATTATGCGGGATTAAGAAGACACCTAGAGGTTATTAATAAGAGGTGTGGGATGGAGGAGAAGAAATTTTCCCAGGACAGGGCGATGACAGCTGGAAAGGCCAATTATGAAGGATTAGGAAGGCACCTGGAGGTAATTGGCGCGGTCAGATATGGTAGTGAGGTCGAGGCTGAGGAGATAATTAGAGCGGTTAGACAGGGAAATGAGGTCAGGGCTGAGGAGGTAATTAGAGAGGTTAGAAGAGGAAGTGAGGTCGGAGCTGAGGAGGATTATACCTCATTTGTAAGGAATATAATTGACGGACAGAAAAGAAATTTTCCTTATAGGGAAATAAGGTCCAGAAAGAGTGATCCAAAATGGATGACCACCAAGTTAAAACACAAAATTGGAGTAAAAAGAAACATTTATTTAAGGTTCAAGGCAGGACTGGTAAACAAAGAACAGTATAGCGCGATGGCGAGGACAGTGAAGAAATTAACTCGAGTTGCTAAGAACAATTATGAGATTAAAGTAGCAGAACAGGCGAAAAGGGACCCAAAGGGGTTTTATCAGGTTTATAAAACAAAGACAAGGGATTAGTTGGGCCGTTAAGGTCAGGACAGGGTGAGGTCTTAAATACGGATGAGGATATGTGTAGGAGTCTAAATGATTATTTCTTAAGTGTTTTTACGGAGGAGGATACACAGACGATACCTGATAGTGAACAGATGTTCAAAGGAAGCGATGAGGAGAAACTCAAAGATATTGTGATAACTAGGGAAATGGTGGAGGAGGGTATAGAAAAAATGAAAATATTTAAATCGCCAGGACCAGATGAAGTGTATCCCAGGGTATTAAAGGAATGCAAGGAGGTTGTTAGTGAGTCGTTAGTGCACATTTTTAGGAAATCGGTTGAGGTCGGCGATGTGCCATTATTGTGGGGGAAAGGAAATGTTGTTCCCATATTTAAGAAGGGAGACAGAGGACTAAAGTCAAATTATCGACCCGTAAGTCTAACATCAGTGGTGGGTAAATTATTGGAGTCTATTATTGCAAAACACATTAGAGAGCCCTTAGATAAACATAGTTTGATCAATGATTCACAACATGGATTCACAAGGGTAGGTCATGTCTCACCAATTTATTGAGTTTTTATAGGAAAGTTTATGAGACGGCAGATAATGATAAGGATTATGATATAATATATCTGGATTTCAGTAAGGCATTTGACAAAGTACCACACGAGCGACTCTTAAATAAGGTTAGGGCTCATGGTATAGATGGGAAGGTTCTTCATTGGATCAGAGCTTGGCTAAGTAATAGGCAACAAAGGGTTACAATTAATGGTTCCAAATCTGAATGGGGACTGGTGACAAGTGAAGTTCCACAAGGGTCTGTTTTGGGCCCATTACTATTTTTGATTTACATCAACGACTTGGATAGTGGGATTAGCAGTGATATCATCAGCAAGTTTGCTGATGATACTAAGTTAGGTAGGATTATTGGATCACAGTCTGACGTAAACATATTGCAGGGAGACTTAGATAAACTTAACGAGTGGGTAGTCAGATGGCAGATGGAATTTAATATTGATAAATGTAGAGTTATGAATGTTGGTAGAAAAAACCCTGATAATAGATACACCATAAGCAATGTATCGCTGAAAAGATCAGAAGGTGAAAAAGGTCTTGGAGTGAGGGTTAGCCCAGACCTCCGACCTCGGAAACAATTTATTGAGGCCAGAAACAGAGCTAATAGAGTATTAGGATTCATTACCAGAAGCAGGGCCGGATTTAGACCTGTGGAGGCCCCTGGGCAGCCTCTGTGTGGGGGCCCCCTTTCATTACAAAATTTTACAAAGTATGAGATGCCGAGCAGCTGGGGGTCCGGGGATTTTTTTTTGAAATTTTTGCCTTTTTAGGAGCATTTGAAACAATCAGCATAGCTAAATTGAGAAAGTATATTAACTTAAGCAATGTATACAATAGAGAAAGGATTGATTATCAGTTATATTTATAAGCAAAGTAAGCAATAGCTACTGTTTACAACACTAGTCTGAATATCTATGATGCATATCTACATTTTCCATATATCTGCAAATGAAAAAAATAAATTTTACAATACCAGTAGCTACTTTTAATTACAGAACTGACAGTGGCACTTTACGAGATCAGCCCTTGCCAAAGTTTTGATCAAATCATGGAAGTCAGTTCTCTGAGGATGTCATATCACTGCTCATCAAAGCTAGGTGGCTAAGCCTGTCATGACACATTGTAGTACGAAGTCTGTTTTTGATAAATTTCATTTTACTGAAAGAACGTTCTCCAGAACAATTTTGAACCATGAGCACCAAGTACATCCGCAACATTATTTCAACATTTGGAAATGTATCTACAACATTCTTGTATATCAACAGCTTGTAAAGGAAATGTGCCCTCCCTTTCTCTACATCTTCGTCTTTGAGAAATTGAGTAAAGAAGGCTGCAAACTGCACTAGTTCAACTCCAAGTGTTTGATCCAGATCATTCTTGTATCAGCAACCAATTTCGCTGCAGTTGCTTCAATTTCATCAAATTCAATGATTGCAGTTTATCCAAGAATCCAAAAAGTGAACAGATTTCTTCATAGGCCTTCAACCGTTGATCCAGTGAACTCAGGAACTGATCAATTGCTAGAAGGAAATTCTGTATGCGAAATGCTTCTGACTGTGAGAGTGATGCTTTTTCAGATATCACATAATCCAATGGATTGAGTAGGACATTACGTTGGCGCTTACGTGTCTGTAAATATTCCTCGGTTCCTGACAATTCGTTCCCTTCTCCACATAAACATGGAAGCGATCTCGTTTTTCACGTACAAAACATTCCAAGGACTTCAACATTGCGACTGCTGTGTTCAACTCAAGTTTTGGATCCTGCAATGCGTGGCTTGTGGCATCAACTCTACCAAGAATGCCATGCCAAAAAACAGCATAAATGGCTGTCTCTAGCTTGCCCATCTTTTAAGGAGACCGCGTGGCTTCATAACGAGTTTTTCTCATCTCATTCTCATCACTAGTTATTTTAGCAAGTGCTTCACGGATTGGGACATATCCTTGGACAATTGTTTTCACGCAACAGCTCGACAGGACCATCTTGTTGTAGAAATCCTCTTTGGTACAGACACGGGGCCCAGATTCTACATTTTTCAGTAAATCGCTAAGAATTGCATAACGACGTGTAGAAGCTGTGAAGAACACATAAATGGCCTCTAGAAAAAAAAAAAATGAGATAGCTGCTTGACAACATTCAGCTGCAGCTTTTCCAACCAGGTTTAATGAGTGACCTGCACAAGGTATCCAAACTGCATGATGATTTTTAGCTGCAACTTTGGCTTGCAGACCATTGTATCTCCCACTCATAGATGTTGCATTATCATATGATTGCCCACGGACAATTTTGAATGTCAATATCATAGTCTGTTAGAAATTTCATCAAACCTTCAAACATTTCTTGAGCCTTGTGTCCTTGATTTGGTAAACATTTTACAAATCTCTCTACAGTTGTATCATGCTCCATGTATCTGAAGATCAGTGTTAGTTGATCAACATGACCTTCATCAGGTGTTGAATCGAGAGAACTTGAGTAATATTTTGACAGCTTTATAGTGCAATTATTTCCTTGAGTACTTCACTCACAGATTTCTTCACAGATGGTTGAAGATAAATAGTTTGTATGGCCACTGCCCCGACTGGCATGATTGTATGGTTGCCTGAGGAAATCATCATGCACGGCCAAAAGCTCTAACAATCCTAAATAATTTACATTATGAGGAGATCCAATTATTTCATCATCTCCTCGAAGAGCTAGGCCTCTTTCACATAAAAATTTCAACACACTAATCAGTCGTTTCAAAAGACTACACCAATACTGCTCAACTTGATCCACTTGTGTTGTTAGCTTTGAGTCTACACCTCCAACTCTCATTGCACGACTTGTTGCTGACAAAACTGCTTGAATGTGATCCTTTGATTGTTCATGGACAGTAACCCTATTGGCGTGTTTCCAGTCACAGAACCATCAGATGTGAAACTGAGATCTCGAAGCACCCATTAGCTTGCAATAGAAGCAGTAGACCCGCCCATTTTCTGGAGATAGACATAGCCAAGAACGCTTTGTAACTTCCCCATTTCGATTCCTTCGCTCAAACATACCTGGTGTGCATTTGCGACTGACATTTTTTGCGTCTTTTTGGATTGCTGAATTAGCTTCCAAAAATGTTGCATCACTGTGGTGGAGACTCTCAGCACCTTTCTCTTTTTCTTCTGTTTTTCTTTTACTTTTTTATCTATCTATGTATGTATGGATCATCCACATCTGTGGATACACAAGGAAGCACAAGGAAAAGATGCAGAGGATGTTACGAAAAGATATCACTAGGAGAAGGATACATGGTGGCCTCAAACAAGACTAGAAGAGTTCTTCTGCAGTGCATGTGATGGTCAGCCACATCTCTGCCTTGCATGTTTCAATGAAAAATATGCCTCATACTAAGGAAAATGCATGGGAAATTGGGAAACGATTACACATTCGGATAATTCAATTTAACTTTTTTTAATTTTTGTTTACGGAACAAATTTCGTGAGTTTTTATGGTATTTCTTCTACAGTTAATTACTGCTGCATTATGTAATGATTGTAATTTGCTTGTAAGATGAATACACCTTACAAGCTTTGTGTTACAAAGTTTATATGCATTTTGGAAGCATGTATTGTTATACATAATATTATCTTATCAATGCATCTAATTTGAATGTTTAATTTTTGCTTATATGCAAAGAATGCATTCGCATGTTTTATGTGATAACTTGCTTTATTTTCATATTGATTATAATGCTTATAGGATCACATTATCATATGAAAACATAATTAACAAAAAAAAAATTGATGAACAAGGAAAAAGGATTTTTGGGGTAATCATAATTAACTAATTTACACAATTATGAGTATTTTTTATTACCTGATATCGTTGCAAGACATTTATAGCCATAATAAATACAAATGTACATAAAAATTGGCTATGTACTCATGTTTGCAAAAGTTTTTAAAAAGGGTTATTCGGGCCACGGATGTACCAATTCGCAAAGAAGGAAAGATCTGCTCGGTACACCGGTGGCCCAATAGGCAGTTAATGTGTTAAAATCCCACTGTAGTGATCATCCATACGATGATACAACGCCACTTCTATGTAAACAAACACTTACGTCATTCTGTGACATATGAGTTCACTTTCATTACTTCATTTCATCACATATAGACATATCTCAGTATTCTGTGCCTTACTAGCAAACTCTTTGTGTATTCATGGACACCATAAATCATTAATTGGTAGCGAAATATTACATCGCAAATGAAAAAAATACTAAAAAACTCACCTCAAAATCAGCCACGGGTCGCTCATTAAACCCTTAATCAGCTGAGTGTGCCCGTTTTCCCTAATATCTGTTAGAGGGAGACCCAACTAAACCTAGAAATGTGGCTATGGGCAATCAAGCAACACTAGCTATAGGCAGTTGGATATAAGATAAATTATTAATTTGATTATAGATTAAGGCCTCTTGATTAAAAATTATTTATTATATAAATATACAAGGAAGTATTAAGTAAATAAATAAATAAGAACAAAAATTATAATATGTGGAGACCCCAGGCCCCAGTTAGCAGATTGCCCCATTTTGTGGGGGCCCCTGATTGTGGGGGCCCCTGGGCAGCTGCCCACTATGCCCACTCCTAAATCCGGCCCTGACCAGAAGTGTTAAAAGTAGAAGTGCGGAAGTTATTCTAAAGCTTTATCTGGCTCTAGTCAGGCCTCACTAGACTATGCAGTTCAGTTTTGGTCTCCATATTACAGGATGGATATAATGTTGTTAGAAAAAGTGCAGAGAAGGATGACCAAAATGATACAAGGGATGCGTAACTTTAGTTATGAGAGGAGATTGAAGTTATTAAAATTACACTCACTCGAGAGACGCAGAGTAAAGGGCGACCTGATAGAAGTTTTTAAGTGGATAAAGGGATTTAATAAAGGAGAGGTAGGAAAAGTTCTTACGGCTTTTAACCAGGGTAGAACAAAAAAGAAAGGGATTCAAGCTGGAAAAGGTAGATTTAGAAAAAGGAAATAGGGGAAAAAACGGGTTTCACAAATAGGGGGGAATAAACATGCGTCACCGGGAAAAAAAATTTGGGGGGGGTTTTAGCCTCGGGGTGGTGATGGGCGAGCGCAGCGAGCCATCCAGCTGGGGGGTGGGGGGGAAATTTTGAAAATTAATCTTTCCAGGGTAATTTGGGGCCCAAAAAAAAAGAAAAGAAGTGGAATTAAAAAGTAATGGGTCCAAAAAAAACCCCAATTTTTTTTTTGCCTAATTATGTTAATTATATTCAAAACACCTAACCCCCAAAAAAAATTTGTTTTCCCGGGCCTTTTTTCCCGTAAAAAACGACTTTTTGTAAAAATGCGCGGATTTTTTTCTTCCTCCAAACGGGGGCATGCATGTTTTGATGAGTCAAAAAAAGGACGCTCCAATGTAAAAACACTCGTCTGCCTCTGGGCCCTTCGGCAATTTTAGATAGCGATTTATTTGGGTGTCAGACAGTGAATTGTCGCTTTGATGATCTAGAGTACGATGCTTAATCTAGACCGAAAAAAAGACGCTGCTGCTTTAATAGGAAAACAACCAGATTGTGAGGGAGCCCCCCCTATAGTTTGAGCCGATCGAGGTGGATAACAGGTGTTAGGGGAGCCTGCTGGGTTAAACAAAATACACCACAAACACTTCACACCACAACAAAACTACTACACCACACAAAAACACTACAACCCAAAAACACTACCCACACACACACCACAAAACCATACACACACAACAAACACTACTACACACACCAAAAACACTACTACACACACACACAAACATACTCACACACCACACAAAACATATACCACAAAAACCTACACAAAACCAAAAAACATCTACCACACCACAAGCACTACTACAACACACACACTACTAGCACACCACCTCAAAACACACAAAACCTACTACACAAAAAACAAAAAACATACTCAACACACACAAACTTACTACACACACACACACACAAAAAATACTACAACAACACCCCCACAAAAACACTATACGCACACACACAAAAAAAACCTACACCCCACACCCCAAAACACTACACACACCACAAAAAACACACTACACACACACACACAAAAACAACACTAACACACACACAAAACATACTACACCACACCAAACACTACCACACACACACACACACAAACACTACTACACCACACACAAACACACTACACACACACAAACACACTACCACACACACACACAAACACTACTACACAACACAAACAGTACTACCACACACAACACACTACCACACCAAAGACTATACACACACCCCAAACAAAAACCACACACCAAACACCACAAACATACTAGCACCACACACACAAAACCTACTACGAAAAACCCACAACACAACATACTACCCCACCCCCAACACACCACACACACACACACAAAACACTACTCACAAAACCAAAAACATACTACACACCACAAACACTATACCCCCCAACACAGCACCGGGAAGAGCGCCCCCCTTTTTGTCGTCACCGAGCCGTGGCGCACGTCTGCCATTTGCCGGGGGGTTTTCGAAGCTGGGGAAATTTTACAGTTTTTGTTTGCAATTATTCAAAAAGGGCTGACTGGATGAAGAAGTGAAACCTATTTTTTGATACACTCAATAATGGCTATACTCTAAATACACAAATCAGGAATGATAAATTCGGGAGATTACTTTAATTTTAATTACTGACACAAAATCAATAATTTATACCATCATCATCCCATTTTAATTAAATTGATAAATTTTAAGACATTTTTTTTTTTTTTACAAAATTAAAAATTTCCATTTTTCTCTTTTCCACTAACAAAAACCCAAAGGAATTGCACAATGTATGCTTTTTGTTTTTTTCTCAGTAAGGTTTTTTCTTTATAATGAAAACTACAGGCCATATGCTTTAGGTTGATTTGAATATATTTTTGGTAACTGAAAATAAGAAATGTCGAATATAATATCATTTAGAAACTAGATGTTTGTGGACTTTAGTGTTTCCCACAGAAAATTGAGAACAATAACCTTGGGTCGAGGATCGAGGCCTACAAGGCTCAATGCCCTTGCTTGCTGCCTGTTTTTATTCTATTACAGACAGCGCAGTATGTCTTTTTTTTTTTTTAGTTTTTATACACACTGACAATATCTTTGAACTAGGCAATAATATTTGGATCTGCAAAATTTACATGCAAGAATTGCTCAAGAAAAAAATACTTCCTTACCCCAAAATTTTACAGCCCTTTCCCTTTTGCTGAACATGTACACATGAAGGATTCAAGCGAACTGCGTAGCATGATTGAAGTCATGAAAGAAAATAATCTGGAGAAGTCACGAAGGAACGGTAACTTTTTGTTTTAATCCCCCAATGCGGGGACAGCTTGGTTTGGAAGAGGAAACGGAGGTCTATAAATATCTCTAAAATAGAATATATTTAGAAATTTTCAAAGTTTGTTAGAAACATTTTTCAACTTTTAATAAACATCAAAAATTTTTTCTATATAAGTGTGAAAAAAAAGGTTTTTGTTGGATGGAAAATTTGGGTAAATTTCCTTTTTTTTTGTTTTTTTGGGGAGCAGGGATAGCAGCAATTTTTGGGGGGGTTGGGGCCTTGATTGGGGGGCTAAGCCCCCTTAGCCCCCCGCGGTGACGCCACTGTGAATGAATGGAATGGTCTCAGTAGATAGGTAGTTAGTGCTGAGTCATTGGGGAGCTTTAAAGGGGAGCTGGATAGGTTCATGGATGGGGATGAAAGGTGGATGTAGGTAGTGTTAGGTGACAGGAACTACCACATGTAGGCCTCGCGGCCTCTTGTAGCTTCCTTATTTCTTATGTTCTTATGTTCTTACTAGCCGCAAAGCCGCCCTCCGGGCGGATTTTTTGGCTAGCTCCTGCGGAGGGCTATTGGTGGGCCCGGCCCACCACCTGTGCTTGGTGGGCCGAAGGCCCACCAAACACAGACTCTCCAGATAGCCCCTTCTAACTTTCCTGAAATCATGGATGTAGAAATGTATGTATTAACCGCCAACCCATTCACATCACCCCCAACCCTTTCACTCACCCATTACCCATCACCCCCCACCCATTCACTCACCCATTACCATCACCCCCCACCCATTCACTCACCCATTACCCATCACCACACACCATTCACTCACCCATTACCCATCACCCATATCTATTCCCTCGCCCATCACCCATCACCCCCCACCCATTCACTCACCCATCACCCCACACCCATTACCCATCACCCCACCCATTCCCCATCACCCTACATCAAGGTTTCCTCAATTCCAATGATCTGAAACTCGAGAAATGCCAGTGGTCGCTGGCAGTTTTAACCCTCAAAGGTTGGTCTACTGTGTTTTGGCTCCGCGACTAATATTTTTCATAAATTAATTTCGCGATAAACATTGATGCACCGCATCTGAATACCAAAAAATATAGTTCTTCTGTTGTTCTACTAATTATATGGATGACATGCATTACGATGGAACGTTCTATAATAGCAATTTAATGCAAATTACTCGCCTCGAGTAGCAAGCTTAATATATTTTTTACATGTATATTGTGGCATGTAAAATTTGAGCGATGTTCACACTGTTTTCTAAGACAGTACTGCTGTGTCTGGCAAACGCTTGTCAAAATACAATAAGCAATGCCTTGGAAAACGAAGAATAAAGAATGCCAAAATCGGCTTGTTGCTGCGACAATGTAGTTATAATTATGGAGGCGACGTGCCGCCGGCGGGGAGTGGTGGGCGGGGAGATTGTGGCGGGGAGATTGAATCAAAACATTGCTACTTCCGCGTCGACTCATTGCACTTCCAGGCTTTCTGTCCTGATTGATACACAATATAACGGGAAAATATGACTGCCTCGGTATAGATAACTTCTAAAATTCGTTATTGACTATATAATATCATAGAGTAGCATTTACCTCGCCCCTCAACTATAACCTGCTTGGTTATTTGGTATATACAATGTTTTACAGAATCAGCTTCTATACAATATACATATAGAAGAAATCGTTCTTAATATTACTTTTGTGTTTTAATAGCAGTGGAATAAGCCCATATTTTGTTTCCAGTAGACCAACTTATTATCAAAAAGTGAGTTAAACTGCCAGCGACCCCTGGCATTTTGGGTTCCAGTTCTCTCGAATTCCAATGATCTGAAACTCCTGAAATGCCAGTGGTCGCTGCAGTTTTAACTCAAAGGTTGGTCTACTGTGTTTTGGCTCCGCGACTAATATTTTCATAAATTAATTTCCGATAAAGATTGATGCACCCATCTGAATACCAAAAATGATAGTTCTTCTGTTGTTCTACTAATTATATGGATGGCATGCATTACGATGGAACGTTCTATAATAGCAATTTAATGCAATTACTCGCCTCGAGTAGCAAAGCTTAATATATTTTTACATGTATATTGTGGCATGTAAAATTTGGGCGATGTTCACACTGTTTTCTAAGGACAGTACTGCTGCGTCTGGCAAACGCTTGTCAAATACAATAAGCAATGCCTTGGAAAAACGAAGAATAAAGAATGCCGAAATCGCTTGTTGCTGCGACAATATAGGTTATAATTGTGGAGGCGACACGCCGCGGTGGGGAGTGGTGGCGGGGAGATTGTGGCGGGGAGATTGAATAAAACATTACGACTTCACGCGTCGACTCATTGCGCTTCCAGGCTTTCTATCTGATTGATACACAATAATAACAGGAAAATATGACTACCTAGGTATAGTAACTTCTAAACATACGTTATTGACTGTTATATCATAGAGTAACATTTACCTCGCCCCCTCAACTATACCCTATTTTGTTATTTGGTTAAATACTTTTTTAACGAATCAGGCTTCTATACAATATACATATAAGAAAAAAATCGTTCTTAAAATTATACTTGTGTGTTTTAATGCAGGGGAATAAGCCCATATTTTGTTTTTCCATAGACCAACTTATTATCAAAAAGTGATTTTAAAACTGCCACCCAAACCCCTGGCATTTGGGTTCCATTTTTTCTCGAATTCTCGCAACCCACTTTTTTTTTCACAATTATCGCTAATAGCTCCCTAAAAAAAAAAAAAAAAAAAATCGGATCATCTCATAAGTGGGCTTAAAACCCTTCCCCTGATCAACCTGGTTCCAAAAATGTGGTTATGATGGGTTTCCCGCCACGGGGGGCGGAACCTATACCACACACACACACACACACACACACACCACACACACACACACACACACAGACATACACACCATTTTCCCGTTTTTATTAATATTGATAATACACATAATGCACCTACACGAACACATAAACATACTTACTATATATACAAAATATATATATATATTATATATATATTTATATATATAATATATAAAATATATATATATATATATATATATATATATATATATAAAATATATAGTAATATATATATTATTTAAATATATTATATTATATACTACATATATATATATATATATATATTATAATATATATATATATATATATATATATATATTTTAATATATATATATATATATTATTTTTATATATATGTACGTAATGCAACTACACATAGGCTACATATACATAAAAAATCATTATCAAGCAGTTTTTTTCTTCGCTTAACTTTGAAGGTATTGCGAGTGCTGAGAGATCTTATGTCCTCTGGGAGCGGGTTTCCCAAAAGTGTGACCCTATGTACAGGACACATTGGTTGAGCCATGGCTAGTTCGGAGAAAGGGAATGTGAAGCTCGTTTGCATGTCTAGTATTGATATTGGTGAGATTTGAACTGAAAACCATTTATTACTATAATTTGTGAAAAGAAAATGTATACACATTTGTAGGTTTATAAATTTATAATGTCAAAAGTCTAACAATTTGTGTACACTGAAACCTTGTGGCACCTTTGTAGTATTAGTATTAGTATAATTATTGGTGTTCAACTATGTGTTCAACCCGTGTTCTGTGTTCTGTGTTCTGTGTTTCTGTATACTTGATGTTGGGTCCCTGGAACACCTTGCTAATCCACTCCCTGGCAATACGCTAATCTAATCCCTAGGCAATCGCTAATCCTTTTAAACTCGACCTCAGCCTCGCCAAATGTTCAGGTCCGTCAGGTGGTCAGGTGTTCAGGTCAGTGGGCGTCAGGCCCTTGAGTATCGTGACCCTTTAAAAAGAGGTTTCTGTAGAGGAGAGTCACTTGAACACAGACCTTCGTACCAGCAACTTCCAAGTCACCAAGTCACATCCAACCACGGCAGGAGCAACTCACCAGTCGGCGAGTCACCTTACCTGTTACCCTTTTTACCCAAAGTTAATAAGCCACTATCAAAGCAGAGTTACCTGTTTCTGCTCACCCTAAAAGTGACATACCAAAAGTCACTTTACACATGGTAAAATAGCAGTGGATAAGGTAAACGGGTTTAATCACTTCTTGACGCCCACGCCGCCACATCGCCTCCACCTACCCGCCCGGATTTTCCACGCCCCACGCCGCCACATCGCCTCCCCCCTACGCCGCCCGGACTTCCACGCCACGCCGCCACATCGCCTCCACCTCGCCGCCCGGACTTACCCCCGCCGCGTAATTCACGTCGCTTCCACCTACTCCACTTGTCCACACTCCACACTACAAGACCGCGCCGTTTCGTCCACTTTCCTCCACGTGTGACTCTGCGTCGCCTGATCTTCCTTCAAGCTACCGCCTCCTCCACCACATCCACCACCGAGGCCTTCCCACTCCAACGTACCACGTGACGCCCAGCTCTCCACAACAGCCACTCCAAGCCTCCACGACAACGCCTGGCCGCCCATGTCATCTCAACACCGGGCCGCCCACGACGCCCCTCCACACATCGCTTCCTGTTTCATCACGCTGTATCTTCCACATCCACAGTCTACATCCACCGCCTCCACCGCCTCCACCTGTGACCCTTCGCGCTTCCACCTGTTCCACCTCTCCAAACATTCGTTAAGTACACCATAACATTATTATATTTTTTCCCATGTGCTTTCAATACCCTATATCTTGTGTACATTCATTTTCTGGTTTCAATTTTTTGGTAGTGCCATCTCTTTTGTGTTTCCACCTTGTTATTTTTTTTTTCATTTATGATTGTGCTAAATAAAACTTGACCCTCCCTAGGTATCCTGACCTGTCATACCCGCAACGCTGTGTGACTGTTACAGCGTCCGCCTCACAGTGTCTGCCCGTGTCTGATACTCCTGCCCTTTGGACTTTATGGGTTTCCACTGAGTTACGGTATTTGTACATTGTGAGCGTAACGGCTCTTTTATTTAGTCCTTTTCTTTTTTCTTTTGTTACATAAGTGATAAACTGACACTCCACACTCACATATGCTTTTGTTCCATAAGTGATACACTAACACTCTCCAACTTACACTGTGTTATTTCACTTTTATTCATGTCTCTCGCGTGTTTTCCATATCTACGTACTCTTATCTAGGATATTACATTATTATTATTATTATCATTATTTGCCATAACTGTTGTGTACTCCGATATTTTTATTCCTTTCTTCTTCACAAATTCACCTGTCATCATGCCACCACCAGCGCCAACTTCAGTCACTCTGGTACACGAGGTTCCTTCCCTTCCCAAATTCACAGGCAACAATATTCCTGTACACATATTACTCAAAGATGTTGACGATGAGATCGCGCGTCGTAACATCACTGACGATGCAATCAAAATTGCTCAGCTAAAGTCCCGCTGTGACTTGTCTAACTGCCTTGCAGGACAATACCTGCAGAGTGATTTATTTCTCACAATTAAGACATATGACGAATTTAAGACCACATTCAATAATTTTTTCAGGGGCAGTAAAGAATCCGGTATCCTTGCTCCACTCTTTAGACTTGCAGACACTCACAAAAGGCAAGAACACCCTATCCCAGTTATGTCGGCCTTACAACAATCTTCTAACGTCAAGTTAGACTTAATAAGACAGCTAGAATTTTCGGAATGGGTTGACGAAGATGGGAAAATGAGTCTACAAGCTGTCGGTAACCTTTTTGGATACTACACTTATATGTTCCTCATACACCCTTCCACAGCTAAACAGGCGTCTGATAGTCACTTTCACTTTGCTCAAACAGACACCTTGACTGCATTTACTTCCAATTTTGAGGACTCTTCGTCACTAGTGTTTTCAAACAATGCACATTCTTCTATGTCTGCTGCTGTATCTACACAACACCAACACCACCAACACCACCAACCACGAAGCACTTCTCGTCCTCCTTTCAACTCAAACACTCGTTCACCCTCAAACAATCGCCAAAGACAACGCTCATCTTCACATTCACGACAGTCCCGTGCTAATCACTCACCTGCCTCATATTGCTATTACTGCAAAAACAAGGGACACACGATCGAGCGTTGCTTCACACGACAACGTCATTTTCCAAACCACAGTATGTTCCACCTTTTGTGATCACCATGGTCAATGTGGTCACGACACTTCTGAATGTCGCGTAGGAACAAACGCTCCTCATTTTTCACAGCACACGAACCCTCTGACGGTCGTGAAGGACCACAATCTCCTCGCCATTCACACAGTATAATCCTCAATGCTACCACGTGACGTGCATCCTCCAAGCAACACGAACCAGATCACACAGATAAAACCTTCACTCCCTTTGTATACCATTTCTAATACACTTTGGAGGACCCAATGATTTTACAAGCTGAACCAACCAGCACTACTTCACCTTGTTTATTGATACAGGTTCTTCAGTAAATATCATGACTAAAGAGTGTTTTGGGATAACATCAGGTCTGTGCTCATCGTAAATTTTAATCATTTTAGAACCTTCTGACCTGCAACTTTGGGGGAATCGTTTGGAACCGCACTCACTACTCTAGGTAAAGTTATGGTTTAACACATACCTTGGTCCTGACTTTCCACCTGTCACCCTGACTTACTATCTGGCAGACGGCAAAAACCATTCCAGCTGACGCTCTCTTGGCCGTCCTGCTCTAACCCAACAACAGATAGACCTATACCCACGCTTACATGGAATCTATTAGCGTGAACTTTTCTTTCCCAGAGGTCTTGAAACAATCTAGAGCTTTTCCTGACTCTGTTCACACTGCATTGTCTCCTCCCTGCATGCGACTCTCCCGTGTCTTCACAAGCTCTTGATTCCACATGCACCCCTACTGAAAAATCTCTGATACAAGTGTTCTCCATTCCTAGTTCTCCACTTGCAATGCCTAACCACATTCACCATCCAGACCATGTCGTCGTTCCGCTGGTCGCCTTTCTCGCTCAAAACGAAAACGTAAGACCTTCGTCGCGTATGTAGCCACAGACGCTTCTACGCCCAAATAACACCACTCCACCCCCAGAAGTCTCACTTTACAAGGTCTTAGAAGACCAAGCTAAGCACTGTCAGCTTGTCATCTCGTCCAACGTTGAGCTTCTACCACACCCTGCACCCTGGTAGACGTTCGGGTAAAAGGCGTTTCGAACGTCGATGCTATGCCCTCCCCCCTGAGACGGTCACTCATTCTACTCTAGCTGTTCCTGCAGCGCTATGCAGACTCAAAAATCATGGCAGATCAAACCTTTATGTGGTTAACGTCACCACAGTTCCAGTCACTCTCATTTGGTGGTACACGACTTTGTACATTTTACCGTCTACCCAGCTGACGTTCGTGTCGACGAATGTCCACAAGAGTCCCGAGTTCAGTTAACTCCATTTCATTTCAGGCGCCTTCAAATTTGTCTGACCTTCAAGCTCATGTGCAAACCACAAAAACCATCCAGATTCACAGGATGACTTATTCAACTCTTGACCGACTTCAGGAGTATTGTGGTCTCTCCCCGGTGAACACTAGGTAAAACCAACATGGGTCACTCATAAGATTAAGCTTATGAAAAACCCCCACCTGCCTACATACCAGCATATCGCATGGCCCCCAGTAAGATGCCATTGTCGATCGCATGGTCTCCGAAATGCTAACTGATGGGAAACATTGAAAACTTGAGCATTCCATTCAATAGCCCAATGTTCCTGGTTCCAAAGAGCTCAGGCAATGGCGTCCCCGTAGTCGTTTCAGAGCTCTTTTAAAAAACCCGACTGTTCCTTCTCGGTATCCCATGCCAGTCCTCGAGGGTATTTTGCAGAATTTATGTGATCATAAACCCGTTTTTTTCCACCTTGATTTGTGCTCCGGCTTCTGGCAAGTCGAACTTGACGCAGAAAGCCGTGAAATACACTGCTTTTTCCCACACCCTCAGACATTACCATACGTGTCGTATGCCTATTTGGGGCTTTCTGGATCACCCGCGACGTTCCAACGCTTGATCAATTCCATATTCAGGGGTTTATGGGTAATACACTTTTTTTCATACCTTGAAGACTTGATCGTTTTTTTCTAAATCGTCCCAGAAAATCTCCAGAAACTCAGAAAGTTTTTTACTCGTCTTCAGGACGCAGGCTTGAAACTTAAACTCTCCAATTGCGGTTCCTACGCAAGAAACTACCTTCTTTTTCCATCTTATTAAAGCTGATGGTATTCCAACGTCAAATGACAAAGTCAGCGCTGTAACTAATTTTTCCTACTCCAGTCAATGCAGATCAGTCCGTAGTTTCATAGGGCTTAGCTTCCTATTACCGCAGATTTATCAAAGGTTTGCCGCCATGGCTTCTCCACTCACTTCACTCTTCAAGAAAGAAAGTGCCCTTCCAATGGTCTGACAGTCAGAAAACGCTTTCGTGTCCCCTTAAGCACGCTCTCACTTCTGCGCCTGTTCTTGCGTACCCCTGACTACACTAAACCTTTCATTCTCAACACTGACGCTAGATACACTGGGCTCTACACTGGTCTCGGTGCAGTATCATGCAAAACCCACGATGGAAACACGCCCTCGCGTATGCCTCTCGTCTACTTAACAGGGGAGAGAAGAACTACGCAGTGACAGAGATCTAAGCCCTTGCAGTCATTTGGTCCTTAAAGAAGTTTCGTTACCTCATTCATGGCTATCCTATCAAGGTCCTTAAAGATCATAAACCCTTACTTCACCCCTTCAAGGCCAAGGACCAGTCCCGGGCGCATGGCTCGATGGTTTACTTTTACAATTCAGATTTCATGCCTGAGTTTGCGTACATTCAGGCAAAACTAACGTTGCCCGCTGATGCTCTTTCTCGCAACTGTGCACTTACATGTCCTGTCACCACGCAAACCCTCCCCATTTTTACACGCTTTCTCACGATGATCTCTACACTGCTCAACGCAATGACCCCACATGGTCAAAAGTCATCTATTACCTTGAATCAGGTGATGACTCTGACATTCCTAAGGTTCCTTCTCTTTCACATTACCTCCTTCAGGAACAGTTGCTGTACAAAGCAACCACAACTTACAGGCAAACATGAACCGTCCTGTCTCATCCACCAACTTGTCATTCCTCCAACTCATTCCAGTCTGTCCTTAAACTAATTCATGACACACCCAAAAGCTTCACATCCTGGCAAGGAAAAAACACTTTCACAAGCTAGACTTAAATTCTTCTGGCTCACCATGAGAAAGGATATCAATGACTACATTGAAGTATGTCTAGGTGTGGGAAGAACTAAAGGTGATATACATGCTCATGTTCCCATTCTCAGTTATCCTGTGCCTTCAGCACCATGGGAAGTTCTAGGCATTGATTTTTTTTGAAACTCCCTCTTACTGAAAGTGGAAATCAATATTTAATGGTTGCTGTTGATCATTTTCACGTTTTTCCATTATTGCTTCACTGCCTAACAAAACGCACAAACAGTGGCACGTGCATTTCTTGATCATGTCATTTGTTCCTTTCACTACTCCCAAGGTTCTGTTGTCTGATAAAGGCACTGAGTTTGTTAATCAAGTTCTTGATTCCTTGTGCCAACAGTTTCAATATCAGGAAGTGTAAGGGTTCTTGCTTACCGCCCCAGTGCTAACGGTTTGGTAGAACGTTGCAACCGTAAATCCTCAACCTTTACGCTCCATTATTCCTGACACTGACACCCTTTGGGACACCTATGCTCCTCAGGGGATGGCTTCTCTCAATTCCACCATCAACAAGTCTGTATCTGAGATACCACATTTCATTCTGGTTTTCTCAGGACAAATGTCTTCCTTATGATCTTTTGTCCAAACCTTCTAAGCCTATATACAACTATGATGACTTTGTCAAGACTAAGGTTCACACGTTCCAACAAATACACCAACATATCCAACAATCACTTGCTCTCTCTAAAGCTTAAAGCTCCTATATCACAATAAGTCAGCTTCCACATTTACACTTGACGTAGGGGACATTGTGTATTTCCCCTTGTTGCAATCAAACACTCCAAATTAGACCCTAAGTTTGACGGCCCCTTCCCGGGTCATAGCTCAGGAACATGGGAATAAGGTTCAGTTTTTCTTCACTTAAAATGACGGCACTAGGAAAGTTGCCCACCTTGATTCTCTTAAAGAAGTTTTCCAAAGGCCTTAACTGTTGAGGACCCTAACCACGTTCCTGCTGAATCTCACCCCCTCAATCACAGCCTCAACCACTACTTCTACTACTCCTTCACCAGCTCCCAATCCTCTAGCCTCCGTTATTTCCTCCGTAGTAAATGAGAAGTAACTCCTTCTGTTTCTCTCTTTTCCATGTACCTTATGATGTAAATTTTGTACATAGGATTGTATGTCTCAATTTTTTTTTCGTACTCTTATGTCTATGTTTTTTTACCATGCCGGTACCTTCCACGATTTATGTTTTCCACATTATATTTTACGAGTACGTATCCTTTTCCTGTGTCCTTCTTTCCCATTTTCTATTCTAATATATATAGATAGGTTGTTTTGTGTCCTTTCTATTGTGTCCCTCTCCTTTGTTCAGTTTCATGATTATTCCCTTTTTACGAGATGAGGACATCTCGGGTAGCGTCACCGAGCATATGTATATTAGTATTATTTTTATTATTGGTGTTCAACTATGTGTTCAACCGTGTTCTGTTCTGTGTTCTGTGTTCTGTATACTTGATGTTGGGTCCTGGAACACCTGGCTAATCCACTCCCTAGGCAAAACGCTAATCCAATCCCTAGGCAATACGCTAATCCTTTAAAATCGACCTCAGCCTCGCCAAATGTTTCAGGTCGTCAGGTGGGGCAGGTGTTCAGGTCAGTAGGCGTCAGGTCTTGAGTATCGTGACCCTTTAAAAAGAGGTTTCTGTAGAGGAGAGTCACTTGAACACAGACCTTCGTACCAGCAACTTCCAAGTCACCAAGTCACATCCAACCACGGCAGGAGCAACTCATCAGTCGGCGAGTCACCTTCCTGCTACCCCTTTTTACCCAAAGTTTAATAAAACCACTATCAAAGCAGAGTTACCTGTTTCTGCTCACCCTAAAAGTGACATACCAAAAGTCACTTTACACCTTGTCGAAGGCAAGGCAAGACAAGGTGCCACACGGTAGACTCTTAAATAAGGTTAAGGCTCATGGAATAGATGGGAAGTTTCTTCGTTGGATTAAATCTTGGCTAAGTAATAGGCACCAAAGGGTTACAATTAATGGTTCTAAATCTGAATGGGGGCAGGTAACGAGTGGGGTTCCACAAGGGTCTGTTTTGGGTCCTTACTATTTTTGATTTACATCATGACTTTTGGGTAGTGGATTAGTAGTGATATCAGCAAGTTTGCGGATGATAACTAAGGTAGGTAGGATTATTAAATCACAGTCTGATGTAAAAATTTTGCAAGGAGACTTAGATAATTTATATGAGTGGGTAGATAGATGGCAGATGGAATTTAATATTGATAAGTGTAGCGTAATTAATGTTGGTAGGAAAATCCTGGTAATTTGGTACACCATACGCAATGTATCGCTGAAAAGATCAGAGATCAAGGGTGAGAAAGATCTGGAAATGCGGGTAAGCTCAGACCTCCGTCCTAGGAATCAATGTATTTAGGGTTTGAAAACGAGCCAACGGGTGTTAGGATTTATTATCAGGAGTGTTAAAAGTAGAAGTGCTGAGGTTATTCTAAAGCTTTATTTGGCTCTAGTCAGACCCCACCTAGAAAATGCGGTTCAGTTTTGGTCTCCGTATTACAAAAATGATATTGCCTTGTTTTAAAAACAGTGCAGAAAAGGATGACCAAAATGATTCTGGGATGCGTACCTTTAGTTTGAGAAGAGATTGAAACTATTAAAATTTTCACTCACTCGAGAGGCGTAGAGTAATGGGCGATCTGATAGAAGTTTTAAGTGGATAAAGGGATACAATATAGGCGATGTAGGAAAAGTGTTTACGGCTAGTAAGCAGGGTAGAACAAGTAAAGGATTCAAGCTTGAAAAGCGTAGATTTAAAAAGAAAATTGGGAGAAAACTGGTTTACAATAGGGGGGTGAATGATTGGAATGACTAAGTCCGTCCGGGGGTCAATGCGGAGTCTATTGGGGTCTTAAGGAAATTCCTGGATAAATTCATGGATGGGAAGAGAGGTGGATATAGGTAGTGTTTAGTAAAAGGAACTACCTCGTGTAAAGGGCTCACGGCCTCTTGAGCTTCCTTATTTTCTTATGTTTCCCTTTTGAAAATGATTTGTATGAGCGTAATGGCTACAAAAGAAGATAGTTCGTAATTTTTTTTTTGGCAGAATGAAAAGGCTGTCTATTTGGGTTTTGTTTTGTCCTACCCATAGAGCCGCACAATATAAAAAGCTGAGGATATACTATTGCTAAATATATTTGCTCCCAAAGTCTCAAGACTACAATGTTCCCCGAATCTTATATAATATACTTATTGCCTGGAAAATTTGGTTTTTATTTTATCTATTTGTGATTATCGTCAAATTATGAACTTGGTAAATATATAGTGTGGTTGCATCATGTTTGAGTAAGACACCATTAAAAATATTTTAAAATGGCTTTTTGATGTTTAGTGTTAACATATTACTTTTTATCCATTGTGATACGTGTATGAGTTCAGAATTTAATGTGTCCCGCTATGTTATTCAGATTTCGGCCTTGAATATATATCTTAGGGGGCCATTAACATAAAGAAGGAATGTTAGTATTTTTGCTGCAGCGTGTTTAGTCCGTTGATAAACAGTAAGAACAGTATAAAGACCTAAAATTGATTCCCGAGGGACTCCACACTTATTTGTCTCGGGTGAGGTGATTGTTGTAACTGTTTGGGTTGTCTCCTTCTCAATCGGTCTGAACCATTATGGGCCTGTCTACGACTCCAAAGGTTTAATATGTAAAATTTTTTTTGTAATTTTGAAATAGG
>JACEEZ010016240.1:77500-92739 GCA_016584305.1 Chionoecetes opilio | reverse complement strand
AAATAAAAACATGGAAACGATGAGTGAACCGGCGGGAACATAACACTGAGCGGGCGGAGACAGAAGGCAGCTGTGCGGGTAACAAGCGGGTAACAAGTGGGTTTCCTTGACTCCACAGCAAGGATAGAAACACCGCCACGAAGCCCCCAACCGAAACAAAAAACAGCAGTGCTGGTAACAAACGGGTAACAAGCGGGTTTTCCTTGACTCCATACCCAAGGAACCTGCCGTGAACACCCTCCAACGGGAAAGAAACACTGGGAAAGATGTAGTCTTGGTCTGGGTAGCGCGGAGGCCAAAACCTAACCATTTCACTAATCTTAGGTCTCTAAAAAAACCTAACCTAACCTAACCTAGCCCCAGCCTAACCCAACCTAACCTAATCGAACCTAACCTCAGCCTAGCCTAACCTTACCTAATCTAACCTCAGCCTAGCCTAACCTATCCTAATCTAACCTAATTTAACGGCCAACACGCCCGTGGTCGAAGCGTCCGTGGCCGAAACGTCCGGTTATCGTCTGTGTGAGGTGCAAGGCCGCTGAAGAACCAAGACTTTACGCTACACAACACGCCTTCGCAGACAAGCTTAATCCTCTTTTCTCGGTTTTCCATATGGAGAGAGGAGGAGAGAGTAGTGTGTAAAATAGAGACACAGAAATAGAGGTGTAGATACAGAGACAAACGTGTGAAGTGAGAGGTTAACAGTGCACACGAGAAATGTTAATATACGTTGGTTTTGAAAGTGATTAATAATTCTACGTTCAGATATTACGTTCGTGGGATTTGAGTGAGTGTATATTCAATTATTAGCTAGCCGTGAGTTGACTACACCTATCCCCTTACAAAACAAGTCCAATAACAACAACAAAACAATACAAAACAAAACAAACAGAAAAAGACATCACCACCACCACCACCTCACGCCCTTCCCTTCGACACTCAAAGTAACATATTAACATACACAATATGTGTGATTGAAAGGAAATTGCAAAGAAAAATATCCTTGAAGATATATATATACACCACCCCATCCACAATCCCTCCCTGGGTGGATGAAATGAGTGGCTTTAAAGGGAAGGAACACGAAAACAAACACGTGTATTGTAGAGGCACTAAAAATTGCACCGATCCGAGTCCTCCCTGTAAAAAGCAATGCATTATAAAAGACGCTTCCCAGATGTGATCGAGGGGAGCCATCACCTTGTGAGGACGAGAACCCACCAATCAACACCAATCAATACCTGAGCTTGGTTAGGGCCCAGGTGTACCCTTGTTGGTGGTATTGGAATATTAAAACAAGAGAGACAGAGAAAAAAAATATACTACATAAACAAGAGAGACAGAGAACAAAAGATACTACAAACACATCAAAATCTACTTCTTTCACTTAAACTGTTGGTGACAATACAAAAAGTTTTAGGCCCAGCTGTACCCTTTCTTAGTGGTATTGGAATATTAAATCAACAAAAGAGAGAGAGAAAAACAAAGACTCTTAAGGACACAAAGGAAACAAAAAACACATATCAAAATTCGACTTCACTCGATCTCTTGTTAACAATACCAAAAACGAGTTAAAACTAAAATTGGAAAAGATATAAGTGTGGAAAAACTTCAAATGGACTGAGTGAGTGAGTGAGTAGAGATACATAAAGAAAAATAAAGACTCTACACACATATCAAAGTCTACTTCACTTGAACTGTTGGTGACAGTACAAAATCCTGTTAAGACTAAAAAGAAAATCGTATTAGTGTGGGAAAGACTTCAAATGGACTGAGTGAGTGAGTGAGTGAGTGAGTGAGTGAGTGAGTGGGTGAGCAGACAACCCTTCTTCCACTTAACGCTACGGGGCGGTATAATAAAAGGAGTTCGTTGTCTCCACCACTCCCACGGAACATCAAATACTTCCACTGTGTATAGAAAACAAAAGACTCATAAAGGACACATGCAACAGACATATAAAGTGAATCCATTTACAGTTACAAAGACAGTTAAATTAAAGTGAAGATCCAAAGTGAAATAAGAGTGACAAATAGTGAAAAAGATAAAGTGAAATCCAAGTCCTTGTGAGTTTGTGGAGTGAAAGTGATTGAGAGAAAATAGATAATAGAGATAGTGAGAGGGATGACATGTGAGCCCCTGTATCCCTAAGGCATTACGTACAGGTGAGCTCCATGACCACACTGCCCGCCCCCCACCAAACCCCCCGCCCCGCCAGCCTAGCGCGACGCCCGGCAGAGCAGGATGGCGGCCTCAAGGGAGTTCCTCACGGGCCGCCATCTTGGTACTCCTCACCTTCGTTCAGGAAGGGTCCTCGGAGGGTGAGTATCGTGTTTAAATGTCCAAAAATCGTAATTATTGTACGATATATAAGCCAAAATATTAGTTTCTTTTAATTGCCAAAGATTTAAACGTTATTTTTGTGTAATTGTGTATTTTTTTTGTGGATGAGTACTGAGTATCGTATATATATATATTTTGTTTACATCACAAAGGACTGGCCAAGGGCAAAAACAAAAAGTTCGTTTTTTTCAATTCTTATTTATTTTATCCGTTTACTCATTTAAACATCAATTTACCTGGTTATATTGTTAGTTATTATCAGGGTATTTGTTCATAGGGATATGGTTATTGTATATATTACCCTTAAATATACATTTTTTACTTTTTTTTCTACATCACAAAGTACTGGCCAAGGCAAAAAAAAAGGTGCTAACAAAAAAAACCCTAGAAACCTCTTAGTTGCCAGTCCCCATAAAGGAGACAGTAAGAGAATAAAGAAAGGGTAGGGGGCCAATTCAGTCTAGCTCGGAAGGTCACTCCTCTCCTGAAAATATTTAAGTCGTAGGAAGGTGGAAAATTGTCTGAGTATCGTAATTAGTGTACGATGCATAATCCAAAATATTTGTTTCCTATAATTAATTGCTAGTTAAATATATATACTGTGTAATCTACATATTTAAATCCCTTCTTTTAGTCCTTACTTTCCCGGCTTAATTTTGTGTATTTTGTGAGTGTTTTTGTTCATGTTTCTTTTTAATCTCGTACTATAACTGTGAAGTGTGAGTGGCACGAAAATTAGGTAGAAAACCTTGAGTCTCGCGTGAATAAGAACACACACACACACACACACACACACACACACACACACACACACACACACACACACACACACACACACACACACACACACACACACACACACACACACACACAGACACACACACACACACACACACACACACACACACACACATATGAATGCAGTTAATTAGAGGTGAGAAGTGCAAGGTATGAATAACGAAGGCAGGTGTATATTTAACCCAAGAACAATCTTTTTTCCTTTTCTTTTCTTTTTCTACGTTTCTCACGAGCTTCATCACGAAATGTTCTACAGCGATAAAAAGGCACTTGGTATAAAAACACACACACACACACACACGCACACACACACACACTCACGCACACACACACACACACACACACACACACACACACACACACACACACCACACACACACACACACACACACACACACACACACACACACACACACACATTAAAAAATAGGCGCTTTTCTCAGAACACGAATAAAACATGAAGAGGCCCTTAAGGTGTATGTGTGTGTGTGTGACTGTGTTTAACTGTGTGTGTGGGGGGGGGGGCCGTGACAATGTGTGAGTGTATGTGTGTGTGACAATATGTGTGTGTGTGTGTGTGTGACTGTGTGTGACTGTGTAACTGTGTATGTGTGGGGGGGGGGGGGTGCGTGACAATGTGTGAGTGTATGTGTGTGTGTGACAATATGTGTGTCTGTGTGTGTGTGTGTGTGTGTGTGTGTGTGTGTGTGTGTGTGTGTGTGTGTGTGTGTGTGTGTGTGTGTGGTGTGTGTGTGTGGTATGTTTACAGGAAAAAAACCAGTGTGCAGAGATATACAAAGGTAGTAAAACAATGGCCTACAACATATAAACAGGTGAAATCATTAACCTTTTTTTACTCCACCTTACCTGTCCTTGCTTTCTCTCTCCTCCTACGAGAAGGAAAAAAAATATAAAGACCATATAAAGAAGATGGCTTAAAGATTTAACACTAAGAGGAGACAAGGAACAGGAGGAAGAGGAAGAGGTGGTAAAAAAAAAAAATACGAGGAACAAGTGAGCTTCATTTGAGCTTCTTTCCTCTTGAGTGCAAAAACCCGACCTTCAAGAGGAGAATAAACTCATAAGGCACCTCTTGAGCTTTGCATCTCCCCCCTTCCCCCTCCAACATCCCTCTCTTCCCCCCACCCTCTTACCCCACGCCTCCCTTCCCCTCTCCCCCCCAACTCCTTTACTCCCCTCTTCAACCCCCTCCCCTCCCCCCCTTTCCTACCTCTAACCCCCCAACCCCCTTTCCTCTGATATTTATTCACGCCACACAGAGCTGCTTTGTGTAATGGGCCAAATAATCGCGTGAACACAACCCAGCCAGGTGTGTGTGTGTGTGTGTGTGTGTGTGTGTGTGTGTGGTGTGTGTGTGTGTGTGCGCGGCGTGTGTAACTGGTACCCGGACAGTTTGCCTACGGACAGTTTGCCTACGGACAATTTGCCTACGGACAATTTGCCTACCGGACAGTTTGCCTACGGACAGTTTGCCTACCGAACATTTTACCTACCGGACAATTTGCCTACGGACATTTTGCCTACGGACACTTTGCCTCAGTGTTTCCACAGGACAAATTTCTTTACCCTGGACAATTATAGTGATAACCCTACCGTAGATAACAGTATAGTCGCCAGCTGCAATATTGTTGTTCAGGCGCCAAATATTACGAATTATAGCATCACTACTGATGTGTATGTGCCACTGAAGATGATACAGAGTAGTTTATATCGGTGACAGGACAACTCATACCGCGGACAATTCATACCGGACAATTCATATCATGCTAATTCATACCCCGGAAAATTCATACCCCGGACAATTCATACCCCGGACAATTCATACCATGGTCAATTCATACCCAGGACAATTCATACCCCGGACAATTCATACCCCGGACAATTCATACCATGCTAGTTCATACCCCGGTCACCGAATAGTTTACTTATTGGAAATAATGAAATATATTTTTTAATGTTTATAAATTATTAATATAGGCCTATAACGGCTCATATATACTTTTTGGGGGCATGAATGTTTTTTTTTGTTTTGCCTAAAAAAAATTCAAAACTTGCATATGATAGAATACGCTTATCCATATGTTAATTGGGGGTTTGAGGGCAGACTGCTGAAAATTGAAAAAAATCGGTTTAATAAAATTTTTTAATGACTATTATTAAAAAACTAAGCTTCATTGGGGATTGCAAATGGTTCCATTTAGACGGCATGAGTGTGTACTTTATTCAGTTAGTGCCCGGTATGGGTATGTCAAAAAGTATGAGAGCGGTAGCTCTTACAATTTGTATCTATTTTACACTTTCTTACCCTCTATCTCAGTTAATTATGGACGGAGAGTGTTAATTTTTACTGGTGATATCATTGACGTTATCCACTATATATGTGCACAGAACGAGCTCTGAGTGGGCCTTGGTTTGAAAAATGAAAAAAAGTTTTGTTTTCTCGCATTCTCATGGTTTACCCATTCACGCACCAAGAATGATAAAGACTTGAATTACGCTATCCTTTTAGTAAGTAATGATATATACCTCAAATATTAACCATTTGAAGAATGCAATGAAAAAATGTGCTCGCTATAATAATTCATATATGAGCTTAGAATAGCTTTTTTGAAGATTTTCAAAGTCTTCCCGTTTCAAAAGGGAGGTTCATTCAGGCATGCAATTCAATCTATATTGTGTATAATCCAATGCTGCATTCTATTTGAGTTTCAAAAAAAAAAAAAAAAAAAAAAAAAAAATATATATTATATATATATATATATATATATATATATATATATATATATATATATATATATATATATATATGAATGCATAAACTTTGAAGAAAAAAATCCGTCTATATGCCCATTAGGGTACGCCGTACAACAAAAATTCTTTTTCTCAACTTTGGCATGTCAATTTCCTATGAAAAATATAATTCTAAGACGATTTTATCATATTCCATTTTTGCATTTGAGCAATTCTTACTATGCAAAATCACACTTTTATATTGCACCCTTATCGAATAATGCTTAAATGAGTACGCAGTGTCCGGTTGGTTCTGTGTATTGCATCATGCACCAATATGAGTTCCAAATGACTAGCGTGGTAAGCTCTTTCTGATCAGTTGGTTCATCAGGCACTACATCACAGTGTCACAGCCTCTACGTTGGCCTAGAACGTGTCCATCATGTCCTTCTTAGACCTGAAGCAGGGCATGGTCTCCCGGTGGTGGGCCCGAGACCGGATGAACCCGTCTCTGGCCTGCTGCCCCACCACTGCTGCCGCAACCTCTGTCACCTGCTTCACGACTCTTTCGGTGCTGTGAGTGTGGATAGAGAACTCCGGAACCTCGTACGGCTTGACCAGGATCTCCTGGATCTGATCCCCGGACAGTGAACAGGTGAATGCCGGCTCGTGCACCTGGCCAGGCTGCCAGCTGATCAGTGTCTGCAAGCTGGTGGCTGACAAGTTCAGCTTGGGTGTGATGCGAGGTCTTACACTGGTGTCCCCATACTCCTCGCCAGCCCTCAGCTTCAAAATCTGGGTCACGGCGAACCTGCGGTCGTCCTCACTCTGACTCGCAATCAGCGAGAGGAGTACACATTCTGAGTGTGCGAACCATGCTCCTGTCCGCACGTAGAAGGTCACAGCTGTTTGGACCTTCTTGGGCTGCGACCTCATCACTCTGAGCTGCGTGAGGATGTGCTTGGGGCCGTCCTCTAGTCTGTGGTGATCCTTGATGTCGTAGTAGATTTTGAAGTACACCTGCAGGCAGTACTTGACTAGGATTTCCAGGGTGTTCAGTTCTTTGCCAGTCAGTCCATGCTTTCTGGTCCACATGTACACGAGCGACTGGGCTGTGGTGAGCCATTTGGAGTGGGACACCTTGCCACACTTGATCTCCTGCAGCTCGGACGGCAGAACGCCCCGCTTCACAGCCTGGACCAGCTGGTAGGAGACATGCTGGTCAGTGGACATGTTGACCAGGATATACTCCGGTATCTCTGTGAAATCTTCACTGCCTGGCACTCCTCTGAACTCTGCGTTGTACTGCATCTCATTCACGCTGGACAGCAGACTGCACACTGGGCCCGTGAAGCCAGTGTCAGATGAGATAGGCCAGTCAATGCTGGTGATAAGGTGGCGCAGGGGCAACTCGTTTGTGTGCAACACGCATATAATCCAGAAGAGCTTGTGTCCCAGCATCTTCTCCAAATGGGCGTGAGTACCACCCTTCCACACCGTGTTGGCCCTAGTTGAGTCACCTTGCAGTACGATCAGTGAGTCGGTGGAGTCGTATGTCACCAGCAGATCATAGAGAGCCTGAGCCACCTTGAACACAGGCTTCTCAGGTGGCACCGGGTCCTCTGGTACAAGGTGCCAAAGGTACCTTCCAGATGGATCCTCTGTCACTGACACATGCTCCTCCCTGATTAACCTTGGGTGCAGTTTCCCATAGCTGTCGTGCACCATCTCCCTGGTCTTGTCCTTCCTCCCATCGTAACCTAATCCAACTATTTTGGTACCCTGGTTAGGGTACGCCGTATAACAAAAATTCTTTTTCTCATCTTTGGCATGCCAGTCTCCTATGTAAAATAGAATTATAAGACGATCTTAGCTGCATCCATTTTTGCATTTGAGCAATTCTTACTATGCAAAATCGCACTTTAAGCTATGTTTTGCATATACATATAAAAACCCATTTTTGCCTAGCAAGAAGTGCTCAAACCAGAAAGTTGAAGCGGACAAACCACCCTTAAAATTCAATTTTACATAATAAAACATCCTGCCAAATTCGAAATAATCTATATTTCACTTTTCATTGGACCTACGGCGTACCCTAATGCCCATATTTGGAATATTGTAATTCTAAGAGTTTTTATTATAAACTATTGAACCTCTAACAGCTGCTCAAGAGTAGTATATTGTGCAAGGAAAAGAAATGGCAATGCTGTATCTTTATTCATCTTTGATTGCTAGTGACTTAAATATCGGTCATAGGACTATTCATATTCAAATAGTGCCTGCGGTCAAATATCAAGGCTTATATTTTTCTCAATTTTCCCTTGAAAATTAAATTGAATGGTGTTTTCTGTAGAATGCATATAGTTTTACGAATGAGAGAGGTATATTATCGTTGAATTACTTTTATTGTTCTGTTAGAATAGCTTAAAAGTGGCCTTATATTATTTTTCAACATTTTTCAAATTCGTTCGATTTAATTTTCCGGCTTAAGGTATATCAAATGGACTATAGAGAAAGAGAAAAATTTAGAGAAATATGAGAGGGAGGGAGATGCCACTATTTTTTGTATAATTTAAATATTTCACCTCATGAATATTAGTTTTTGGGTTGTATCTGGTAAACCGTTTGTCTGATTGTAAAACGTATTGAAATCTATTTATAGATCGTTTTATGATCTACACGTTTAATGTCGATAATTTGTATTGTATCTATAAATAAAATGCCACTTTTGGGGCTTAATGTTAAGCATTGCGCTTTAAGAATAATTGTTTTGAATTTTATCCTGTAAACTTTTTGCCTAATTATAAAACTTATAGAGAACTATTGCTAGAGTTTTTATGATCTATACTTTTAATTTTGTGTCTTTTTTCTGTATCTATAAGGAAAAGGCCACTTTTAGGGTATAATGTAAAATATTATGCCTTATGAATAATACTTTTAGGGTTTTGTCTGCTAAACTGTTTGGCAGATTTATAAACTAATAGAATAATATTTATAGATTTTTTTATGATCTATAGTTTTGATACAGTTCTTTTTTTTGTGTATCTATAAGGTAAATGATCCTTTGGGGGCATATAATGGAAATTATGACATATTAGGAATCATAATTTTTGGCTGTATCTGTTAAACCGTTTGCCTCTCAATAAAACTTATAGAAAGCTATTTATAGATTTTTTTTTAGATCTATAGTTTTGATATCATAATGTTTTTTGTATCTCTATGGAAAATGCCATTTTTGAGGTATTCATGTAAAATATAATGCCAGATTTATAATACTTTCTGGCCTGTATCTGGTAAGTTAATTGCCTGATTTTTAAACTAAAGGCACACCATTTTTTCATTTTTCAAAGTCTATTATATTAATGCGTATGATTTTTTTTGTCTCTATAGAATTTTCAAAAGACTTGATCCAGCACTCTTCATATTTAATGGATCTGTTTGATTTTGTAGTACATGATGGGTACTGTACTATTACCCAATCTGTAAAAATATAATTAAATTTGGATAAAAATTGTAAAAATCGCTTATATATTCTACAATTTTTTATAATTGTTCATTATCACCCACATAATGTTTCGTTAGTTCGTGCTCGACTATATAGAATATTTTTTATAGATTTTTGGGTTTAAATTGTTTTTATAGAATTTTTTTAATTTTTTTTTTTTAATAGCCCCCTAGAAAAAATACTAAAAAAAACGCAAATTAACTATAGAATTGATGCTATATTGTGGGGAACGTAGTAACAAAACTTTTTATGGGGGATGAGGAAAAAATCTTAAAAACTTTAGGAAAAATTTAGCGATTTGTACAGTTTGTATCCAGTTGTAATAAAATTCACACAGATGGCGTATGAGTAAAATATATATACTCCTGTGAAAAATCTAATTCATCCGACAAATATTACGACGTGCTAGATGTCAAAAATCATTTATTTTATTTTAATGACTCATGCACCCTGCTATATGTCAGATCAGTCTGATATTTTCATATATTAGAGATATTATACTATTACGTCATATATGTATATATTATTAAAATCAGTTGAAATTTTTTAGAGTTATACAAAGTCCAAAAATTATACATTACAGGTGCCGAGCGAATAGTTTAAAGGTCTAAGAATCACTAATGGGGTCGCTCAACAACGATTGGTTATCGAGATAGAGAATATAAAAAAAAGAGTACTTTATACCTATGAATGATTTCTGAAAATGAATATTTTTTCTCACCTAGGAGCTGAATTGGGGCATTTAAATAAATATTTTAAACTTTTTTCCTAAATGTGGAAATGCTATTAAAAATGATGTGTAATTGAAGTCCAGTGACATCCTGTCAAGAAAAATATCTTTAAAACTTCGTATAGTCTTACTCCTTTTATGACTGAATATTGACATGTAATCCCCGAACCTTCACAAGTGTGTTTGAGTGACTTAAGTTTTTTGGATTTGGCTGATTTTCGGTATTTTGTGAGGTAAGTCCTATTGCGTCATTGTTATGAATATGATAAATATCGATGTATAAGTTTCGGAGTTATATAAAAAAATGTTGAAAAATCAAGCAAATTTGCCTTATTTTTACCTATAAGAACGAACTTTAACAACAAAAATATAAATGGCTCTAATCATATAAAGAATGACCTATTCCGGTATAAATGACACCTTGTGACTCTTTCTACCATTTTGGGTTTCCGAGATAGAGCCTTTCAAAGAGTAGTATTTTTTGTCTTCAAATTGTGCCTGCGGCAATAACTCAAGGCTGATATCTCATTCACATTTTCCTTGAATACAAAGTTGAATGTTGGATTCTGTAGAATGCATAATGTTACACGTGTGGAATAGGTAGACTTTTGTTAAATGAATTTTACGATTGTGTTACAAAAGCTTAAACATGACCTTTTGATTTATTTTTTTCAAAATCGTTAGATTTCGTTTATCTTTTAAGAGTATATACTAACGGTCGTTCTAAGCCCAGACACTCAACGTAAACTTTTAATGTTAATAAACAAAAAAGATATGAGTGATTAAATATGACGAGAAAAATTAGTGTGTCACCTACAAAATTATTTTTCTTTGAACTGACATCATTCGCGCACAATTTCAATAGAGATAGTTTCTCTATCATCTATAAAAAATATATACCGTTTCTCAATGAAGCTTAGTTTTGGAATAATAGTGCTTCAAAATGTGCCTTTGCATGATTTGTTCCGTGAAAAAGTCCATATTTAGAGCATTATAATCTTAACAGTATTTAGTATATTTACATGAAAATATAATAGCATATAGAAAGGAGTATAGTGTGATTGGAGATAAGATTTCATTGCTTTATCTTTATTAGTCTTGGATTCTTAGTGACTTAAATAGCGGTAATAATTGCAGTCCATTTTACCCCCCAAAAATACTCTATTTAATTGTTGCCTGCGACAATAAGTCAAGGCTTTTATTTCGTGAATATTTTCCCTGAATACAAAATTGATTAATTTTTTTTTTAGAATACATATAATTGTACGTATAACATAGATAGATTATTGTTAAATGAATTTTATGGTTGTGTTATGAAAGCTTAAAATGGCCTTGCGATAATTGTTTTCACAAATTTTCAAAATCATTGCATTTCATTTTTCTTTTTAATCTATATAATGGGGACAGTAATAAGCCCAGATACCCAATAGTATCTGTTTTTTATAATAAACAAGAAATATATGAGTGATTCAATTTGTAGAAAACAATTATATATATGTCCCATTCAAAATTCTTATTATTAAACTGACATCATTCGTGCACTATTTCAGCCAAGATAGTTTATCTATAATCTATAAAAAATTTATACTGTTTCTCAATGAAGCTTAGAATTGGAAAAATAGTGCCGTAAAAGGTACCTCTGCATGAGTTCTTCCATGTAAAAGTACATATTTATAGCATTGTAATGTTAACAATTTTAACTCTATATATATGAAACCTCTACAGCTTCTAGACAGTAGTATAGTACGATAGAGGACGGAATTTAATTGTCTTATCTTAATTAGTCTTTGAGTGTTATTGGCTTAGATATGGGTAATAATTGCAGTGGTATATCCCCCCAAAAATATTTTAAGTATTTGCAAGAAAATAGATGGGTTTTTTTTGGCACTCAAATAGCAGGCAACATTAGATTATACACAATATAGAGTGAATTGCATGCCTGAATGAAGCTACCTTTTGAAACGGAACGACTTTGAAAATCTTCAAAAAAGGGATTTTAAGCTCATTTTTGAACAATTATAGAGAGCATATTTTTCATTGAATTCCTCAAACGTTTGTAATTTAAAGGTAGATACCATTACTTTCTAAAAGTATACCGTAACTCAAGTCTCTATCATTCTTCGTGCGTGAATAGGACGAGCATAAAATTGTAACATAAGAAAAACAAAATATATCATTTTTCAAACTATGGCCCACTCAGAGCTCATTCCTTGCACATATATATTGGATAAAGTCAATGATATGCCCAGTAAAAATGAACACTCTCCGTCAATAATTAACTGAGATAGAGGGTAACAAAGTGTAAAATAGATACAAATTGTATGAGTTACCGCGCTCATATTTTTTGACATACCCATACCGGGATTAATTGAATAAAGTCCACACTAATGCCGTCAAAATGCAATTATTTGCAATCCCCAATGAACCTTAGTTTTTCAAAAATAGTAATTCAAAATTTTTATTAAACCGATTCTTTTCAATTTTCAGCAGTCTGACCTGAAACCCACAATTAACATATGGACAAGCTTATTCTATCATATACAAGTTTTGAAAAAATTATAGGCAAAAAAAAAAAAAAAAAAAATATCATGCCCAAAAAAGTATATATGAGACGTTATAGGCCTATATTAATTATTTATAAACTTTAAAAATTTGTTTCATTATTTCCAATAAGTAAACTATTCGGTGACCGGGGTATGAATTAGCATATTATGAATTGTCCGGGGTATGAATTGTCCGGGGTATGAATTTTCCGGGGTATGAATTAGCATGATATGAATTGTCCGGTATGAATTGTCCGTGGTATGAGTTGTCCTGTCACCGATATGAACTACTGTGTATCATCTTCAGTGGCACATACACATCAGTAGTGATGCTATAATTCGTAATATTTGGCGCCTGGCGACGTTATTGCAGCTGGCGGCTATACTGTTATCTACGGTAGGGTTATCACTATAACTGTCCAAGGTAAAGAAAAATTTTCCTGTGGAAACACTGAGGCAAAGTGTCCGTAGGCAAAGTGTCCGTAGGCAAAGCGTCCGTAGGCAAATTGTCCGGTAGGCAAAATGTCCGGTAGGTAAACTGTCCGTAGGCAAACTGTCCGGTAGGCAAATTGTCCGTAGGCAAATTGTCCGTAGGCAAACTGTCCGTAGGCAAACTGTCCGTAGGCAAATTGTCCGTAGGCAAACTGTCCGTAGGCAAACTGTCCGGCCACGGTGTAGCTACCTGAGAAGTGTTGCGAATAAGGAAGAAGAGAAGGAGGAGGAAGAGTAGAAGATGAGGAGGAAGCGGAGGAGGAGTGAGTGAATATTGGAAATTTGGAGATTCGACAACTAGATCACTGTAGCGGAGCAGGAGGAGGAAGAGGAGGAAGAGCAGAAGGAGAGGAGGAGGAGGAGGAGAAGATAATTGAAAAAAATATATACTGACAGAGAAAAAAGATGGAACCGCAAATAACGTGACAAGTATGATAAGGAGGAAAATAGGAAAAAAGAAAAGAAAAGCGAAAGAAGAAGAATAAAGAATGATAAAAAAACTGATAGAAATCGGACGAAATGAAGGAAGAAAAGAAGATCAATGAAAGAAAGAAAGAAAAGCAATATAGATTCAAGGATATGTGAGAAGCAAGTATGAAGAAGAAAGAGGTACGAGGAGGAGGGTAATAAAAGAGGAAGAAGGGAATATAAGGAAAGGATAAATTGGAGAAAAAATAAAGGGAGGAGGAAAGGTGGATGAAGGAATAATTGGTATGAAGAAAAATAAAGAGAAAGATCAGAACAATGAGAAAAATAAAGACAATGATAAAAGTGAAGCGAATAAAGATAATTAGAAGAAAAGTCGAAGGATAGAAATAAGGAAATAAAAGTAACCATTAATAACAAAAATATAAATGAAAGAAAATTAACAAAATAACATCACTAAATCCGAAATAATGAGAATAAAAAATGCAGAAAACAATAAATTAATAATATAAACCAAATATATAAAAAATAGATAAGTAAACAAAATATATAAACAAATAAATGAAAGAAAAAAAGCATTAATCAAACAAGAATATCAAAAAATTCATCTTCACAAAAAAAGAAAAAGAAACATGACAAGAAATTTCTCCATTTTTTTTTTATTTTGGTGTGGGTGAAGAGTCTCATTTTTACCACCTGCTAATTGGCTGCTTCTTCCCCCGCTACTCGACCCCACGAAATACTGATCAGACAGCCACCTCACCCCCTCCCTCCCTCCTTGCTCTATTGCGGTAAAAATAGAAAATATCAAAAAAGTTGGAAAAGTGAAAAAGCAAAAGGGAATAAACACGAAAAAAAGGAATGGGGGTTTAAAACAGAGACAAAATAGAAAAGTATAGAGATTATATATGAGAGAGAGAGAGAGAGAGAGAGAGAGAGAGTGAGAGAGAGAGAGAGAGAGAGAGAGAGAGGAGAGAGAGAGAGAGAGAAGAGAGAGAGAAGAGAGAGGAGAGATCGAGAGAGAGAGAGAGAGAGAGAGAGAGAGAAGGCACTTGACAAACAAACAAAAACAAAGAGGTAAGGAAACGCGACACGGGTGGGGAAAGAGAGAAGAAAAGAGAGATAAAAAGGGAGAAAGAGAGGGAGGAGGGGAGGGAGAAGAGGAGGAAAAAGAGCACACAAGGATGAGTTAACCTGAATAGTTGACACTCTCCTTAACTCCCTTCCCCTCCCTTCCCTTTCCCCCTCCCTTCCCTTCCCTCCTCTCCCTCCTGCTATTCATTCCCCATTAATTTCCCTCTCCCTTCCCTTCTCCTTTCCCCTTCCCTCTCCTTCCCTTTCCCCTCCCCACCCCTCCCCTCAGTTCCCCTCTCCCTTTCCCCTCCCTCTCCTCCCATTTCTTACACCGTTAAGTTTTCAAGGTCGTAGCGTGATCGACCTAGCGTGACAATGGCAGGCTTAAGGACGCTTTTAACATCTTTTTCTACAGGATTGTCGCCTCTAAAGTAAAGGTGGCTGCTTAGGACGGACGTACAGACAGAAGAATTTGGATCTGCTGTTGAAAACTATGTATTCCTGAAAACTTTTGAAAAAATATAAGGATGTGTATATGTGATTTTTGGTTACTGTCATTTATTATTACCCATCATTATC
>JACEEZ010016240.1:55000-72500 GCA_016584305.1 Chionoecetes opilio | reverse complement strand
GCTACCTGAGAAGTGTTGCGAATAAGGATGAAGAGAAGGAGGAGGAAGAGTAGAAGATGAGGAGGAAGCGGAGGAGGAGTGAGTGAATATTGGAAATTTGGAGATTCGACAACTAGATCACTGTAGCGGAGCAGGAGGAGGAAGAGGAGGAAGAGCAGAAGGAGAGGAGGAGGAGGAGGAGAAGTTAATTGAAAAATATATATACTGACAGAGAAAAAAGATGGAACAGCAAATAACGTGACAAGTTATAAATAAGGAGGAAAATAGGAAAAAAGAAAGAAGAAAAGCGAAAGAAGAAGAATAAGGAATGATAAAAAAACTGACAGAAAGCGGACGAAATGAAGGAAGAAAAGAAGATCAATGAGAGAAAGAAAGAAAAAGCAATATAGATTCAAGGAAATGTGAGAAGCAAGTATGAAGAAGAAAGAGGTACGAGGAGGAGGGTAATAAAAGAGGAAGAAGGGAATATAAGGAAAGGATAAATTGGAGAAAAAATAAAGGGAAGAGGAAAGGTGGATGAAGGAATAATTGGTAAGAAGAAAAATAAAGAGAAAGATCAGAAGAATGAGAAAAATAAAGACAATGAAAAAAGTGAAGCGAATAAAGATAATTAGAAGAAAAGTCGAAGGATAGAAATAAGGAAATAAAAGTAACCATTAATAACAACAATATAAATCAAAGAAAATTAACAAAATAACATCACTAAATCCGAAATAATGAGAATAAAAAATGCAGAAAACAATAAATTAATAATATAAACCAAATATATAAAAAATAGATAAGTAAACAAAATATATAAACAAATAAATGAAAGAAAAAAAGCATTAATCAAACAAGAATATCAAAAAATTCATCTTCACAAAAAAAAGAAAAAGAAACATGACAAGAAATTTCTCCATTTTTTTTTTATTTTGGTGTGGGTGAAGAGTCTCATTTTTACCACCTGCTAATTGACTGCTTCTTCCCCCGCTACTCGACCCCCCACGAAATACTGATCAGACAGCCACCTCACCCCCTCCCTCCCTCCTTGCTCTATTGCGGTAAAAATAGAAAATATCAAAAAAGTTGGAAAAGTGAAAAAGCAAAAGGGAATAAACACGAAAAAAAGAAATGTTAAAACGAGACAAAATAGAAAAGTATAGAGATTATATATAGAGAGAGAGAGGAGAGAAAGAGAGAGATGGAAAAGAGAGAGAGAGAGGGAGAGAGAGGGAGAGGAGAGAGAGAGAGGAGAGAAGAGAGAGAGAGAGAGGAGAGAGAGAGAGAGAGAGAGAGAGAGAGAGAGAGAGAGAGAGAGAGAGAGAGGAAGGCACTTGACAAGCAAACAAAAACAAAGAGGTAAGGAAACGCGACACGGGTGGGGAAAGAGAGAAGAAAAGAGAGATAAAAAGGGAGAAAGAGAGGGAGGAGGGAGGGAGAAGAGGAGGAAAAAGAGCACACAAAGGATGAGTTAACCTGAATAGTTGACACTCTCCTTAACTCCCTTCCCCTCCCTTCCCTTTCCCCCTCCCTTCCCTTCCCTCCTTTCCCCCTGCTATTCATTCCCCATTAATTTCCCTCTCCCTTCCCATCTCCTTTTCCCCTTCCCTCTCCTCCCTTTCCCCTCCCCACCCCTCCCCTCAGTTCCCCTCTCCCTTTCCCCTCCCTCTCCTCCCATTTCTTACACCGTTAAGTTTTCAAGGTCGTAGCGTGATCGACCTAGCGTGACAATGGCAGGCTTAAGGACGCTTTTAACATCTTTTTCTACAGGATTGTCGCCTCTAAAGTAAAGGTGGCTGCTTAGGACGGACGTACAGACAGAAGAATTTGGATCTGCTGTTGAAAACTATGTATTCCTGGAAACTTTTGAAAAAATATAAGGATGTTGTATATGTGATTTTTGGTTACTGTCATTTATTATTACCCATCATTATCATGATGAATTATTATTCTTGTTGAAAATCATTGAATTTTTAAGTCCAATAAAATTTTTTCGTATCTCCCATAACGTTACAAAACGAAATAAAAAAAAGAATAAAAAGCAAAAATCTTTAAAGAAAAAAACCATAAGACATTTTTTCTGCAATATTTAAATTTTAAAAACACAGAAAAAAAAAAAAAGTTAAACAGTAAAAAAAGAAAACGTAGGGGGGGGGCCCAAGGGAAATAGTGCGTTTTTCAGTTTCATTTTTTGTTTTTTTTCTCGGGGGGGGGTGGTTGGGGACGCGGGCAGAAAAAGGGATGTACTGGCTTTTTGTCATGTTAGGGTTTTAGGGTTTTTTTTTATACTTTTTTTTTAACCCCAAAAAATTTTTAAGGTTGAGTTTGTGGCTTTTTTGAAATTTGTGGATAATTTTTTTGGTCTTTTTCTTTTTTTTTTTGCCTGGTTTAAATTTAGTTTTTAAATTTATTTTTTTTATGTACAATTATGAAAAAAAATTGAGAAAAAGTAAAATATTCGAGAGAAAACCCAAAAATTAAAAATGGGGGGTTTTTAAAATATAAAAGGGAGGTTATAGCTTTTTTAAAAGAAAAGCTGGGGCAGGGGGGGGGGATAGTAATAAAGGAAAAAGGGATAAAAACCCATGTGTGTGCTTTTGTGAAAGACTGGGCAAGGGGAGGGGGAAAAAATGGGGGATAAAAGAAAAGTATAGGAAAGGTTGATGGGGCTAAAAATAAAGATAGATAGTATATGGGAGATGATTTTAAATGTCAGAAATTTTGTATTTTTTACAAGGTTCCTGTAGAATTTAAAAAGGTACCTTTTTAAAAATTGATGGGTAAAAAAGGGACAGAAGGGGTTTTTGGGGAAGGGGTTGCTTCCTAAGGATTTTTAGGAAAACTTTAGACCGAGAGAGAGAGAGAAGGGAGAAGAGACGAGAGGAGAGAGAGAGGGGGAGAGAGAGGAGAGAGGGGGAGGAGAGAGAGAGAAGACACCCAAAGGAAAACCCGGCTCTCTCTCTCTCTCCTTCTCCCCTCTCTCTCTCTCTTTTCTCTCTCTCTCTTTTTCTCTCTCTCTCTCTTCCCCTTCTCCCCCTTCCTTCTCTCTTTCTCTCTCTCCTTTTTCTCTCTGACCAATATTTTTTTCTAATCCCCTTTCCAGCGGGGCCTCCTCCCCTCTTTTCCTCAAATATATTTCCTCTGCACTATTTTCTCTCTCTTTTTTTCTCAAAAAAAAACTCTCTACTTTTCCTTTGTTTCCCCAACCCACTTCACTCTAATCCTTTTTCCCTCTCACTGAAACCTTTTTCTTCCCTTTTTATCCTTATCCATGCCTCCCCCTTCCCCTTTTTAACAGTAACTCCCCTCTCTTCCCTTCCCTTCCTTTGTTTTTCCTTCCCTTCCCTTTAAACCCTTTCCCTTTCCTTTCCCCCTTCTCCTCCCTTCCCTTCCCTATCCCGCTTCCCCCCCTCCCCCCCCCTTCCCCCTTTCCCTTCCCTTTACTTACTCTTCCTTCCCCCCCCTTTCCATTATTTCCCCTTTTTTTTCCCCTTCCCTTCCCTACCCTCCCTCTCCCCCTTCCCTTTTAAACTCTTTTCTCCCTTTCCCCTTTTCCCTTCCCTTCCTTACTTTACCTACCCCCCTTCCCTCCCAAAACAAGGAACTCAAAAAATTTCCCCCTTGGGGGTAACATAATAACATAACCTTCATTTTTTCACTAAATTAAAGCAAAATTTTAAGTTAAAATAAAAAATAAAACCACTTTGTATAATATATATAGAAAAAAAAAACATACGGAAAAGAAAAATACATATTTTTAAAAAACCTGGTAAAATCTTTTTTAAATTCCCTTTGATACTAAAACTATTTACTCCCACTACTAATACTAATACTACTACTTTCTGCTAATATTTTCTACTACTAAAATTTTTTAAACCCCTGCAACTGGCTTCACCCCCTACAAAAACTCCCCTTTCAATCCCACCGAAGAAAAAAGGAAAACAACCCCCCAAAGCTAGTACAAAGGGAAACTATTTTATTTCCTTCACTTTAAACTGGGGGTCTTGTAAAAGTTATGTTTTGTTTCGGTGGTTTAGGGAGGGGGAAAAAGGGACTTTGCATGTGTGAGCTACAAACACGCAGGGGGGGAGGGAGATAAGGGAGGTAAAGGGAAGGAAGGAAGGTGGGGGGAAGAGGTGGAAGGGGATGGAGGAGGGATGGAAGGAAGGAGGGATGGAGGGGAAAGGAAAAGGGAAAGGGAAAGGAAGGGGAAAGGGGGAAATGGAGGAAAGGGGGGGGGTGAGGGAAAAGGGGGGTGGAAGGAGGGGGGGATGGAGGAAAGGGGGGGGAGGGGAGGGGAGGGAGGGAGGGTGGATTTAGGGGGGGAAGGGGGGAGGGGGAGTGGAATAGTAAAGAGGAAAAAAAAATGGAGGAGGAAGGGAAGGATGGGAAGGGGGGTGGAGGGTGGGAAAGGAAAATGGAAGGGGGGGAAAGGGACAGGGGGAAGGGGAAAGGGTGAAAGGGGGGGAGGGAGGTGGGAAAAAAGGGGGTTAGAAGGGTGGAAAAATAAAAACAGAGGGAAAAAGAGGAGGAAAGTAAGATTAGAGGAATGAAAACAAAGAGAAGTTTTTCAAACAAGGAAAAGATTTAGAAGGAGGGTTTTCGGGGGGATTTTGAATTTGGGGGAAGAAAGGGGAAAAAAAAAAATCGGAAAAAGGAGGGGGGAAATAAGGAAGAGGGGAAGGGGAAGGAAAGAAAGAGAAAAAAAAGGGGGGAGGGGGAATAATAAGAGGACGAGGGAAAAAGGGGAAATTGAAGAACCGAAAAGGGTTTGTCAATTTAAGTTTACTTAAAATTTTAATTTTGGAAAAAATAGTGTATTTTTTTCTTCCGTCTAAAACCCCCCCGGCCAGACCCCCCCTCTCTCTCTCTCTCTGGGCCCCTCTCCTTTCTCTCTCCCCTCCCCTCTTCTCTCTCTTTTTCTTTCTCCCCATTTTTTCTTTTCTAATTGGGGAAAAAAGGGTTTTTAGAGAGAGAGAGAGAGGAGGAGAGAGATTTGAGAGGGGAGAGAAGAGAAGAGAAAAGAGGGGAGAAAAGAGGAAAAGAGAAAAAGAGAGAGAGAGAGGAGAGAAGATAGGAGAGAGAGAGGGAGGAGAGAGAGGACAGGAAAAGAGAGGAAAAACAAAAAGAAACAATAAAATTACTAAGAAATGTCCACGGATAAAAAAAAAACAAAAAAGAAAATAGGAAAGAATCAAGGAGGGGGAAGGAGGAAGGAAGGGAAGGGAAAGGAGGCAAAAGGAAGGAAAAAGGGAAAAGGGGAAAGAAAAGGGAAGGGGAACGGAAGGGGGAGGGAAAGGGGAAAAGGGGGAAAAGAAGGGGGAGGAAAAGGAGGAGGAGGGGGGAGGGGAAGGGGGGGGATGGGGGAGGAGGAGGGGGGAAAGAGGAAGGAAAAGTTGGGGGGGGGAAAAGGCCGATCCGCGGGCTTTCCCTTTTTTTCCCTTCCTGTCACGGGGTTGAGGAAAAGGGGTTTTTTATAAGAGTAAAGTTCAGTTGTGGTGTGTGTTGTGTGGTTGTATGTGTGGGGTGTGTGTGTGTGGTGTGTTGTGTGTGTGGGGTGTGTGTGTTTGTGTGTTGGGGTGGGGTTTTACAGGTTTGCGTTACATTTTCAACCAAGATTAAACCCCTTTTCTGGTTTTGTCCCGTCTATCAAACAATCAATTAAATTTAGTCAGTCAGGGCAGTCCCGTCAGTCAGGCCCGCAGTCAAACAACAATCAAACAAACAATCTAATCTATTATCTATCTATCCCATCTATTAAACCCATCATCTTTTCTATCTATCTTTTCTATCTTTTCTATCCATCTGTCTTGTCCCGTCTGTCTGTCCCTTTCCGTTTAGTCAGTTTAGTCAGTTCAGTTTGCAGGGCAGTCAGTCCAGCCCGTCAGTCAGTCACAGTCGTCAGTCAGGGCAGCAGTCAAGTCAGTCATCAGTTTTGTCTGTCGTCTGTTCTGTCTTGTCTATCTATTTTCCCAAAGGGAAATTTCTACTGTATTACTTGCCTTGTATAGGCCCGTTTAAAAAGGGCCCTTTTAAGCACAGTTAAGGACAGGTAAGGGGGTAAGGGGGGTACAAAACACACCCCACCCCACAAGGCACCCCTTTCTCCCCCCCATACACAAAAACTAGTCTTTTATAAACACCATCCCTATAACCATATAAAACCAAAATATCCTCTAACACAAACCCCAGGGGCTGGAACTTGAACGTAAGTTTAAATTTCAACCCAAACCCTTTAAAATTAGTAAGGTCCCATATTTAAGCTCCCTTTCCTGGTCTTGTTTCATTTTTAAAAAACCCCGTCCTTAAAAAACTCCCACACTCCCCCCTACCTTTCCCAAAACCTACTATTGTCTCACAAATCTCCCCAACCCCCCCTAAAACTCACTTTTTCCCAAAAAACTTCCCCTTTCCCCCCCCACATTTTTGTTTCCAACTCCCCCTTCCCTCTACCCTATCCTCCCCCACTCTCATTGTCGGGCTCTTCTTCCCTCCTACACTCTTTGTCAAACTCTCCTTCCCTTCTTCACTCTCTTTGTATAACTATCCTTAACTAACTATTCTTGTCTCACACATTCTCCTTGTCTCACACGCTCTCCTTGCCTAACACACTCTACTTGTCTCAAACACTCTCCTTGTATCTCACACTCTCCGTGTCTAACACACTCTACTTGTCTCACACACTGTCCGTGTCTAACACACTCACCTTGTCTAACACACTCTACTTGTCTCACACACTCTCCTTGTCTCACACATTATCCTTGTCATACACTCTCCTTGCCTAACACACTCTACTTGTCTCACACACTCTCCTTGTCTAACACACTCTACTTGTCTCACACTCTCCTTGTCTAACACACTCTCCTTGTCTCACACACTCTCCTTGTCTCACACACTCTCCTTGTCTCACACACTCTCCTTGTCTCACACACTCTCCTTGTCTCACACACTCTCCTTGTCTCACACACTCTCCTTGTCTAACACACTCTCCTTGTATCACACACTCTCCTTGTCTCAAACACTCTACTTGTCTCAAACACTCTCCTTGTCTCACACACTCTCCTCGTCTCGCACTCTCGCCCTGTCCACACACTCTCCTTGTCTCACACACTCTCCTTGTCGCACACACTATCCTTGTCTAACACACTCTACTTGTCTCACACACTCTACTTGTCTCACACACTCTACTTGTCTAACACACTCTCCTTGTCTCACACACTCTCCTTGTCTCACACACTATCCTTGTCTCACACACTCTCCTTGTCTCACACACTCTACTTGTCTCACATACTCTACTTGTCTCACACACTCTCCTTGTCTAACACACTCTCCTTGTCTCACACACTCTCCTTGTCTAACACACTCTACTTGTTTCACACACTCTACTTGTTTCACACACTCTCCTTGTCTAACACACTCTACTTGTCTCACACACTCTCCTTGTCTCACACACTCTCCTTGTCTCACAGACTCTCCTTGTCTCACACACTCTCCTTGTCTCACACACTCTCCTTGTCTCACACACTCTCCTTGTCTCACACACTCTACTTGTCTCACACACTCTACTTGTCTAACACACTCTACTTGTCTCACACACTCTACTTGTCTCACACACTCTACTTGTCTAGCACACTCTCCTTGTCTCACACACTCTCCTTGTCTAACACACTATACTTGTCTCACACACACTCCTTGTCTAACACATTCTACTTGCCTCACACACTCTCCTTGTCTCACAAACTTTCCCTGTCTAACACACTCTCCTTGTCTCACACACTCTCCATGTCTTACACACTCTACTTGTCTCACACACTCTCCTTGTCTCACAAACTCTACTTGTCTCACACACTCTCCTTGTCTAACACACTCTACTTGTCTAACACACTCTACTTGTCTCACACACTCTACTTGTCTCACACACTCTCCTTGTCCAACACACCCTACTTGTCTCACACACTCTCCTTGTCTAACACACTCTCCTTGTCTAACTCACTCTCTTTGTCTCACACACTCTCCAAGTCTCACACACTGTATTTGTCTCACACACTCTCCTTGTCTCACACACTCTACCTGTCTCACACACTCTCCTTGTCTAACACACTCTCCTTGTCTCACACACTCTCCTTGTCTCACACACTCTACTTGTCTCACACACTCTCCTTGTCTCACACACTCTACCTGTCTCACACACTCTCCTTGTCTAACACACTCTCCTTGTCTAACACACTCTACTTGTCTCACACACACTCCTTGTCTAACACACTCTACTTGTCTCACACACTCTACTTGTCTAACACACTCTACTTGTCTCACACACTCTCCTTGTCTAACACACTCTACTTGTCTCACACACTCTACTTGTCTCACACACTCTCCTTGTCTAACACACTCTCCTTGTCTCACACACTCTCCTTGTCTAACACACTATCCTTGTCTCACACACTCTCCTTGTCTCACACACTCTACTTGTCTCACACACTCTTCTTGTCTCACACACTCTACTTGTCTCACACACTCTCCTTGTTTAACACACTCTCCTTGTCTAACACACCCTCCTTGTCTCACACACTCTACTTGTCTCACACATTCTACTTGTCTCATACACTCATTTTGTTTAACACACTCTCCTTGTCTAACACACTACTTGTCTCACACACTCTCCTCGTCTAACATACTCTCCTTGTCTCACACACTCTCCTTGTCTACCACACTCTACTTGTCTCACACACTCTACTTGTCTCACACACTCTACTTGTCTCATACACTCTCCTTGTTTAACACACTCTCCTTGTCTAACACACCTCCTTGTCTCACACACCCTACTTGTCTCACACACTCTACTTGCCTCATACACTCTTTTTGTTTAACACACTCTCCTTGTCTAACACACTCTACTTGTCTCACACACTCTCCTTGTCTAACACACTCTCCTTGTCTAACACACTGTCCTTGTCTAACACACTCTACTTGTCTCACACTATCTCCTTGTCTAACACACTCTCCTTGTCTAACACACTCTCCTTGTTTAACACACTCTCCTTGTCTAACACACTCTACTTGTCTCACACACTCTACTTGTCTCACACACTCTCCTTGTCTCACACACTCTCCTAATCTAACACACTCTACCTGTCTCATACACTCTCGTTGTTTAACTCTCCTTCCCTCCCACATTCTCCTTGTCCAACCATCTTTTTGTAACTTTATTTATCTCCCAACACTTCTTGTCTACCACACACTCCTTGTCTCTAACACACTCCGTATCTTCCACACATTCCCTTCTCCCGCACTCTCCTTGTCTCACACACTATCCTTGTCTCACACACTCTCCTTGTCTCACACACTCTCCTTGTCTCACACACTCTCCTTGTCTCACACACTCTCCTTGTCTCACACACTCTCCTTGTCTCACACACTCTCCTCGTCCCTCGAACTCTCCACCCACGCCTCACGAAGGCGAGTGCGTTACAGGACAAGTACATGAAAAAGCTGTTATCACAATTCAGAAAACGGATTGACATATAAAAAGTAACCAATCACACGTTCACAGCAGTTAAAGTGAAAAAAAATATATTCATGACCATTTTTGCATATTAAGTGAAGGAAAAAAGATTGATTTCAGACACCATGTAAAATGTTGGTGACTCTTTCCTACACTGTCAAACCTTCTCCCCTCCCACCCTCTCACCTTCCCCTCGTCCCTCTGTAAACATCTGACCTTCGTGACTCTTCCCTAGCCATCATGTGACCGGTGTTTTTTTAAGATTTCATAATATCGTGACAGATAAGACGATGAGTTAACAGAGTGACCACGCGAGACAGAGAGAGAGAGAGAGGTATATGATTTGTAGTTCAGTTCTTCATGCACGTTAAGTATGAGATAATCTAAGTGATTAACATAATACAAGTGTTTATTTACCTGTCATATTTTTTGTTTGTTCATTGAACGTGATATGTTAAATATAAACATCAATTCCATTTATATCAAAGTTACTCTATGCATACATTATAAGCTAAATTTATACATAATCAATTTTCTCCTTTCTAAAGTAACGCTATGTATACTTTATACTATATACTTTTTTGCGATACTTTTCATTATACTTTTTTACATATACTTTGTTAGAAATATACTATGTTGAAAAATAAATTGCATTAACTCCTATTGCAGTGTTACTCTGTCTATTTTATTTTACTCAGCCAAACATATTATCATTAACACTTTCTATTTCAAAGGTGATTTAGTCTATATTTGTAGCACTTTCCTGGACGTTGTGTTACTAGATTCTCTCTCTCTTTATAGTCCAGTAAAAATGCAAGATGAGCCAAGACTAATTGCATTAGAAATTAAACTTGGTTTTTCAAGCATCTGTAAAGTAATCGCATCGAGTAAAATCCTCCAGTTGGAAGTTGGTGAATTTTGGTGAATTTTATTTTTTTGGTTTATTGTCATTTAAACCGGATATCCATGATATATGCATAACGCAGCCAATTTGTGAGATAGAACAAAGGAACTGGCCTATTTTCCAATGTTTTATTGCCAAACTACCAAATGAAACAAAATTCAATTGCATAGGCTAGGCCTTTCTCCATTTTTTGAGTAAAACTCCCAATCTGACATGTGCAGCCAGAGTGACCTAAAATTACTAAGTACACTGAGCCGTCATTCCTACCTATCCTAACATATCAAAATCATGGTTCAAATTCCTCTGAATCGGAGTTCGTGAATTGAACCTGCTCCGAATTCGAGCAAACGCCCCTGCAACTTGCACACGCCTATGTGCAGGGTAGGCCCTGTTTGTGGCATCCACAGCCCTTGTCATTGCATCCTAACTTGCATGAGCACCTTACTAGATCTAGAAGAGACTTTGGCGCAGCAGCCAGTTCTGTTCGGATTGGCTCCATTTTATTATCTACCGATATTTTCCACCCCCATTTTTCTGCATCAAGTTCATGCCCTTGCCACTCTTTAATTTGATGCAACACACGGTAGACGTGAAACTTAGCTGCTGCTGATGTAGGAGGGAGCACACGTGGATCCAAGAATGTTCTACCCACTGTCACCTTCTCTTGGAATTTATGATGTTGCAAAGTGATCAAAGGTATCGGTTTGTCTACCCGTGTAGATTGTGACCAATGCGCGGTCACCGGCAACTTCTATCTCTTTTGGGCCATAAGTACTGTTGCTAAATACTGCGGCCTGTTCTGCAAGGAAGCTGCTTTCCCTCCTTAACTTCAAGCTTACTCCTTTACCGATACCTGGAGTCTTGAAGCCGTGTCACAACCCTAAAATGCCTGAATGAACAAAATGTACTGGCAGACTGATTCACCTAATGCAACACACAGGGAATTGATGTTCACATAATTCGCTTGGTGCTTGGTGGTCTGTCTGGGCTCAGATATGAAGAATGTCTTGAAGCGTGCATCACTATTGGTGTAGTGGACCAAGAGGACAAGTAGGTCTGTGTCCTCACCCACCAAAGCAACATCCTTTTTGTGGGACATTTCAAGTGTTGTGTGGACGATGAGAACATCTGCATCACCACTAGCGTGCTTCACAACGCACCCAGCACGTTCCAGCCCATCACTAAGGAGGTGAATGAAGCGTTGCTTGTTTTCTACGTTACTGAGGAATTATTGCTTCGCCATCACCACTCTCATGTCGCCATGGAACGTAACCTTTCTAGCCAGCCGTCCTTCTGTTCTCCGCTGATGGGCGGCGTCCTTTGTCCATGGCTTTCCAGAATACCCATCAAAAACCACTGTTGCGCTGCCATACCTTTTCGTCACGTACACACTATAATGATCAATTATTTCATTGTAAGTCTCTCCAACTTGCCATGGTATCCTGTGCAGGAGATAACCACCATCTATGACAAAGCCGTGGTTGTCAGAACGTCCGTTTCCATCTCCTGGATCTGCTTCCAACATCGCTTTCGCAAGTACAGGCTTATTGGCGGGTAACGTGATGCCATGACTTTCAAATAGAGCTGGTGGTTAGCTACACAATTCGTACTTAAAGGTGTCTACAAGGACGCCAGATTGGGTACCAGTAATCATGAGCCCTTGGAAGAGTAACCGAGGGTCAATAGACACTGTCTCGTCATTTATTTTCACTGATGACTTGTAACCAAGTGTCACGGCTTGATTTTTCTTCCTAAAGACAAATCCTTGGACTGACTGCCCAACCCTATTATCCAGAATCCGTTGGCCCACACCTTTTGCTTCATCAGCATTGCCTGCACTGTCAGCTGAAATGCCATTGGAAATGTTCATTAACGGTCCATTCTCTTTGAAGGGGTTGCAGTCTTTCAGGCAATTTTGGATCTTCATAGCATCACTACAATCTCTATTCTGCCTTGACTGTGACATATCTTTGTGTTGCTCGCCTGTTGTGTATACAGTATTAGTAAGCCTTTGCAAGGCTTGGTTGATCTCGGAACAGACTGAGCTAGACAAGGCCCAAACCATCCGCTGTGTCTCCGTCATTCTCCTTCCTCTAGTCAATCCTCCTTTCGACTTCCCCTTTTGAATCTTCACCTTGCACTACCTTTTTTATAGATATTTAAAAAATACATGTGTTATTTTCTCGTGATATCTATTCTGACGTGATCAATGCCAGATTAAACTCCATATGTGATCGTGGATATCCGGAATAAAATAAATATTTCTGGTTGGATTCATGAAAACTGCCAGCTGTGGGGTATATGCAGTCCAAGTTCAGGTATAGGGAGTCATTTGATTCATATGAAACCTATTCCAAATGAAAGAACGACCAAAATAACCTAAAGTATCATACTCATTCCATTCTTCTATGTCAAACATGGGTAATTTATGCGAAAATAATTGATACATAAAATTTCCCCAAATTATATTACCTGCTTCACTTCAAACCAAAAATTCCTACATTTCCAAATGAACGAATATACACGATTTTGAATATGTGATGTGCTAGGCCTACAGGAATTAAAAGCAGCATGTTTTATTTCTATAGCAGCTACTCTTGGGTTAGGCCCATTTTTCTCACAGGCCTACTAGTCTATTAGTTAGGCAACGCAGGTATACGCTTTTACTGTTCACCTGAATAATGACAGGAAAGGGAATCCAAACCAACCAAAAGTAAAGAGATAAATTATTTACTGCCACTACATTCTACACTCAAGGTCATCCGTTATTATATCCTGCCTTCTCTCTCACACTCTCTCTCTCTCTCTACATTCTACACTCAAGGTCATTCGTTGTTCACTCCTGCCTTCTCTCTCTCTCTCTCTCTCTCTCTCTCTCTCTCTCTCTCTCTCTCTCTCTCTCTCTCTCTCTCTCTCTCTCTCTCTCTCTCTCTCTCTCTACGACCCTGAAAGAATAAGTCATAGCAACATATTACAGCTGTCCAGATTAACACATTTACTCTCTCATTCACGCACACAACACCCACTCATACCTCGTCCCTCCCTCAGCCCCCCCTGCAGGATATGGGAGTCTTGGTGACCTCCTGACGGGGAACACAAGGAGGAAGAGGAGGAGGAGGAGGAGGAAGAAGAAAATGAGGAAGAGGAGGAGGAGGAGGAGGAGGAGGAGGAGGAGGAGGAGGAAGAGGAGGAGGAGGAGGAGGAGGAGGAGGAGGAGGAGGAAGAGGACGTAATCAAGCAGAGTTTTATTCCACATAGTTATTCCTGTCCCTAAATTGCTCTATATATTAATCTATGTTAGCTCCACCGCGGGGGCTCTATATTAACCACTATAGTACTGTTATTATTAGCCATGACCGCTATCCGTCATCCATATAACATAATACGGTGATGGATGGTGACGCTTACATAACTTTTTGGACGATATGATGGACTGGGCGACGCATGAAGCCCCCCCCCCCAAAAAAAAAAAACTCAGAATATATATAGTTTTGATATATTAGTTACCTTCATCATTTTGGATTAAAATGTTTTGTTTAGGTGGGTTGTGATAGCCTAGTTTGATCCATTCCCATTGTGTTATAGTGACGATAAACTCAGACAAGAAAAATTGCAAACAAAAGTGTAATTGCAGGTAGAAATGAGGGTGTCTTGATTAATAATCCCGTTCCTACTGCTAATATACGTTCCTACTACTACTACACGTGCTACTGCTACTACTAGTACTACTACTACTACTACTACTACTACACGTGCTACTGCTACTACTAGTACTACTACTACTACTACTACTACTACACGTGCTACTGCTACTACTAGTACTACTACTACTACTACACGTGCTACTGCTACTACTACTACTACTACTACTACTACTACTAATACTACCTACTACTACTACTACTACTAATAATAATAATAATAATTCTACTACTACTACTACGACGACTACTACTACTACTACTACTACTACTTCATCCAAATCCTGGTTAACTTTTCAAAAATAGCTATCACTGTTAAATAAACAAAATTTTGGGGGAGGTGCAATTGAAGCTTAATACAAAGATAAAAAATACCGATAATGTAGTAATTATTTCCATCTAATTCCAGACACAAATACAACGTCATTTGTTTCACGAGTTGCCTTCATAATGACGTCTATTAAAGGATTGATTTAATAGGCGAACTTCAACAAAAGAACTAAATTCCCATTCGAACACAAACCGTAATAATTATCATCCAATCAAGTCTTTCCTCGTATACTATTAGTGGTAATTATATGGCAACCCCCTACCACCAATCTACCACCACCACCACTATCACCTACCACCACCACCACCACCACTCTCTCTCTCTCTCTCTCTCTCTCTCTCTCTCTCTCTCTCTCTCTCTCTCTCTCTCTCTCTCTCTCTCTCTCTCTCTCTCTCTCTCTCTCTCTCTCTCGTGCGGCTATTAGAAATAAATCAACACAAATCTCTCCCTGTAGTTATAAAATAATTTTTACCTGGCATAAATGACGACCAAGAAATTAAGGAAACCAACAGAACTGTGGACAAAAGACGAGGGGAAAAATTAAACAAACACGAATATTAAAAGATTTCACAGAACCGACAAAAAAACACCGAACATAAGCTAACCAAACATCAAACTAAACAAACGTATCCTAACCTAACACTTACTCAAATAAATTAAAATAATTTTATTATATATCAACTATATTGAACTGAACCTAAACGTAATAAAAATCTGCAGATAATTTGTGTTTCATACTAACACAAAAAAAGCTACCTTAATCAGTGTTCCTCAGGTAAGTAAACGAACAAGAAATCAACGCATGAATTATAACGTACAAAAAAAAGAAAGGAAGGAAAAACTCAAGTACTGAATCTCAAAAAAAAAAAAAAAAATCTGAGGGAAAGAAAAAGAGTATAAGCTGAATGAAATGAAGCAATGAATGATGGCAAAGCTTATTAATAAAAGACTTACGACGGGCGTTTTCAATTAATACTGAGGTAAGCTGATGATAGAGAGAGAGAGAGAGAGAGAGAGAGAGAGAGAGAGAGAGAGAGAGAGAGAGAGAGAGAGAGAGAGAGAGAGAGAGAGAGAGAGAGAGAGTAAGAGAGAGAGAGAGCGAGAGTAGAGAGAGAGAGAGAGAGAGAGAGAGAGAGAGAGAGAGAGAGAGAGAGAGAGAGAGAGAGAGAGAGAGAGAGAGAGAACTGGCTGTAAAACTCGCTGTCACATTTTCAAACAGAATGTAAAATGACTATTCGCATCACTCTGCATTATTGTGTAGGAGGCGAACCGATTTTAGGACCTCTCATGTAGCCTGTCTGTCTGTCTGTCTGTCTGTCTGTCTGTCTGTCTATACTGTCTGTCTGTCTGTCTGTCTGTCTGTCTAGACAGTCTGTCTGTCTGTCTCTCTGTCTCGACAGTCTGTCTGTCTGTATGTATGTATGTATGTCTGTCTAGACAGTCTGTCTGTCTGTCTGTCTGTTTAGACAGTCTGTCTGTCTGTCTGCCTGTCTAGACAGTATGTCTGTCTGTCTGTCTAGACAGTATGTCTGTCTGTCTGTCTAAACAGTCTTTCTGTCTGTCCGTCTGTCTGTCTGTCTGTCAAGACAGTATGTCTGTCTGTCTGTCTAGACAGTATGTCTGTCTGTCTGTGTAGACAGTCTGTCTGTCTGTCTGTCTGTCTAGACAGTCTGTCTGTCTGTCTGTCTGTCTGTCTGTCTGTCTGTCTTTCTGTCTAGACAGTATGTCTGTCTGTCTGTCTGTCTGTCTTTCTGTCTGTGTAGACAGTCTGTCTGTATGTCTGTCTGTCTAGACAGCCTGTCTGTCTGTCTAACTGTCTGTCTGCTTAGATAGTATGTCTGTCTGTCTGTCTAGACAGTCTGTCTGTCTGTCTAGACAGTCTGTCTGTCTGTCTCTCTAAACAGTCTTTCTGTCTGTCCGTCTGTCTGTCTGTCTGTCTGTCTGTCTAGACAGTCTGTCTGTCTGTCTGTCTAGACAGTCGGTATGTCTGTCTGTCTGTGTAGACAGTCTGTCTGTCTGTCTGTCTGTCTAGACAGTCTGTCTGTCTGTCTAGACAGTATGTCTGTCTGTCTGTCTGTCTGTCTGTCTGTCTGTCTGTGTAGACAGTCTGTCTGTATGTATGTCTGTCTAGACAGTCTGTCTATCTGTCAAACTGTCTGTCTGTTTAGACAGTTTGTCTGTCTGTCTGTCTAGACAGTCTGTCTGTCTGTCTGTCTAGACAGTCTGTCTGTTTGTCTGTTTGTTTAGACAGTCTGTGTGTCTGTCTGTCTGTCTGTCTGTCTGTCTGTCTCACATATACATACAATCACAAATCTCTACTTTTTCACTTTTCCCACAACTTGCATGTTTTTTTTAAGTCTTGCTCTCCTTCGTCCTTCCTCTTCCTCCTCCTTCTCCTTCTCCTTCTTCCTTCCTTCTTTCCTTCCTTCCTTCTTTCCTTCCTTCCTTCCTTCCTTCCTTCCTTCCTTCCTTCCTTCCTTCCTTCCTTCCTTCCTTCCTTCCTTCCTTCCTTCCGTCCTCCCTCCTTCTTCTCTTTCCGTATTCTTCCTCTTCACCGTAAATCTTCTCTTCCCTCTTTTATGTAACACTTTCTCTTCACTTTCCTTGATGGCAAGAGTTCATTCTTTCCCTATCTTTTTCTCGCATACGTTTTCTTTTTTTTCATTTTTCACCCTCCGACCTCTTCATATTTTTTTTTTATAACTAGATTTCTATGGAGTGTTATATATGTCTATCTTTTATCCCTTTATTTTGTTCCTCTCCTTTCTTCGATATACTTCGATATAGGCCTACTGCCTTTTTATGGTTTTAAAATCTGTGTATCAAAAGTTTATTCTATTAAGTTTTCAGGTACTTTACTAACTCTAAATAATCATCTTAACCCTTCTATTAATGTATGATATTTTTTTTTCTCATATAAGTTCATATATTCCTATCTTTATTACTATTATCGTAAATAGTATTCCAAGATCACACACACACACACACACACCACACACACACACACACACACACACACACGCGCGCGCGCGCACACCACACACACACTCACACACACATACACACACACACACACACACACA
>JACEEZ010016240.1:37500-50000 GCA_016584305.1 Chionoecetes opilio | reverse complement strand
AAACACCCTTTCCCTTTCCATACCCACGAAAATTGGGAACGTTGGAGCGGGGGGGAAAAGGTAGGTTGTTGAAGCAGAATGTTGCCCTCACGTGGCGTCATCAGCAGTTTCGCCCCCGGGCGGGGAAACAGGGATGTTGTTTTTTTTCCCGCGCTTTTTACAAAAGTCTTTTTTGTGGGGAAATAAGGGGGGGGGTGGAAAGAATGTTTTTTTTTGGATTAGGTTTTTTAAAAGCCATCAACATAATTATAAAAAAAAAAAATTTGTCGGGGCGATTCTTTAATTTATCCCCATTTTAAAACTATTGTGAAAAAAAAAATTTTTAAAAATAAAAAAAATAAAAAAATAAAAGTTACCCCCCCTTCAATTTTTCAAATCCCCCCCTCCCTCCCCCGATAATCCCTTTTACTCCCTTTAACTTCCTACCCAAACTCCTCCAGCCCGCCCCCAAGACTCCCCCAGAAGGTTCCTCGTCCTTATACTCCCCTAACAACCGGGGCATTTTTCCCCTTCGCGTCGCAGGAGGTTATTGCTTTTCAAAAAACTGGGCCCTGGAGACAAGTTAGTCGGGGCAATAGGGTAACATTTTTGGGTTTATACTACAAGCTAAAATTGGCACATCAAATATTAGTCTAATAATAATTCCAGATATGGTCCCACCGCAAAAAAAGTCCAGGGTAGCCGTGGCGGCCTTTTTTACAAAATGCCGCTTTTAGTCTAGGGGGTAGATAGGGTTTCGTGCCCCCCTCCCCGAAATATACTTCTCTTGGTTTTTTTATAGATAGGAAACAATTTTTGTAAAAATTTTTTTGCTATTTTAAAAATAGTTAAAAAATGCCCCAACGTTAATTGGTGGGCAATTATGCCGCCATTAAAAAAAACTCTATATTCGCCTATATCCGGCCAATATTGCAGATAACTGGAAAAATAAGGTGTCTAGACCAAATTTTGGGGAAAAGGATTTAAAAAAAACCTTTAAAATGTGATCTGTTTCACCAAAGAGTTTTGGCTATAAAACCTTTAGAAAACATTTTTAAAGCCCATGTAGGGGGTGATAATAAAGGTTTTTATTTTCTATTCAACTTTTTTTCGTATCCTTTTTGTTCATATTTATCATATTTTTTTTTTTTCCGTTGGTGTTTCAAACCGAAATGTCAAAGAGTTCCGTAGGGGATCCACTAAAAATGGACAATAAAAAGGCGCAGGTACAGACGGATTGGAAAAAGTGCGTTTTGTCCCAAAAAAAATCCCGGGAAAAGTTTCAATGCCCACAAAACAACACGGCACGATGTTGGAGTTGGTTTTATTCTACCATTCCTTTAACTCAGACGTTTCAAGAACTTCACAATTACGAGCCACAGAATTGGGGCCCCCTTTGAGGGGAATGAAATTTGAAGCTACTTTTTGGGAGAACAATGAAAAGGGGCACAAATCCTGCCAAAAATTCAATAATAAAAAATACAAGGGCAGAAAAAAGGAAAATCACCGGTTTGCGACTCGATGCTACTACATCCAAAATCACCTCATCGCTCATCATGAAGTGGCAGCATCGGATGTCTTTTTTTTTATGAGAAATTGTAAACTTCCAAACCACTCCGTGAGGCACAATTTTCGTCTAGACTCCCCGTACGAAGATGTGCATTAACCTCGGCGAGGGGTATTGCAAAATTGATGCGGGGACATGGTCGCACAGATAAAAAAATATTCCAAGTTGTCTTTTTTCACTTTACAACAAAATAAACATTACAAGATAAAAAGAGGGACACAACTGATAAAGTCCCCAGGGGTTTGCCCAGCCAGTTGCGTCATTTATCGATGAAACAAAATAGATGAAGAGCTGCCCCTGTCTTTAAAATTGCAGATCTCGTCAAACTTTATTCTAACGTCTAAACAAAATTGGAGTGGAGCACATGTCGACAACACAGCACAAGTTAAAAAAAACGTATCCTGCCGAAATCCCCTACCTTACGGGGTAAGGAAAGGGGGTGAAAACTACTTCTTTGATAAAAAAGTAGGACCTGCCTTCCGTAAAATCTGCAAAGAAACTACGATACGAAGCCATATGTCTTGAAGGGCGCGAAGATAGTAAATATAAAAGTTCCAAACTGCATCTACTTCACAGGTCTTTGATGAGGATGCCAATAAAAAACAGTACCTCATCACTGTTGCTTTGGGGCCATGATCCTCGACGGCCCCAAAATCAAGTCTCAATCGGTGATGGTGTAAACCCCAAACAACCCCAGCACAGCCCTTTTTTGCGTAAATAGCACCATCCGTGCAGATGGGTAGTATACTGTGCGTCACAACAAAGCGGAAACCCCATTGCCCATCTACGTGGGACTCACATCCATGCAAGGACTCGGAAAAAGTGACCCCTTGGAGCGTTTTTTCTGGACTGTCCCCTCTCCTTGCGAGTGATGGCATCTCCACACCATGGGGAAAAAGAGTGTGTGAGCAATCACCGAGATGAGGTAGTGTGTCCACCCAATCTACGCAAGGGGTTATTCACAACGGCAGCGGTGATAATACGACCACAATCCGACTCCACAACGTCGGCAGATTCCTTTCACGGGACTGGGGAATCCTTTTTCCCAAACCCCATCTGCAAAAAAATCGACGGACCGCAGGGAAAACGCGTCCCTTTAACAGCCATCTATCCATCCTGTTAGAAATCCCAAGTCCACACCCGTGTTCGTCCGCTGGGGTTACCTCGGAAGGATCCTCCACTCTCAAAAGGGTGATGGTCCATTGAGAGTGTGGGCAGGAGATCACCCGGGATTGCCCAAGGTTGGGGGGTACTTTAAAAAATTTTAACATAATACCATCCCTAAAAACATGATGCAATACATTATTTTTATACCATGGTAAATGTTTGATTTTTTCTGCAATTCTAAAGTCTTTGCTAAATTTTTCAGAGGCGGATACTGTGGAACAAAGGTATCGGGAAATTTCCCCAAAATGAAAGTAACTATCAAGGGCAGCCACAATCCATAAGGGGGCAGGGCAAGATAGTCTGCCGGGGATCACAGCACTACTTTCCCCTCTTTCGACACTCCAGTCTGTTGGGATGATACGGGCCCCCATGGACGTATTAAAAAGCTTGATGGAAATCAACCAAGGACAGAAAAACCTGATCACTTGGGTCAACCAATCACACCATCTCCAAGCGAACAGTGGACTTTGGCACATCATAGATAATAGTGGTTTGTTTAAAGAAAATTACTTACCCGTCAACTAGTTAATTTGGTATGTAATTTTACTGAAACTTGACTCCTGAAAGGGAGGTTTCCGAAAATTTTATGGTCAGCATTATTACCTCCCTGGGGGTTTAATTTAATTGCTGGCAACAAAATGCAAAATTTCGGTCATTTGGAGAAAGATTTTGGGATATTGTGTATCTGAGTCTTTCATTAGAACATAAAAAAGCATTTTGTCGCCCGGTTAAAAAAAATCGGGTCAAAAAAGGCTTTTGTAAAAAGGGGCCCCAGGCTACCAAGGACGTTTTTGCGGTGGGTCCTACTGGGAAATTTTTCATTAGATTATATTATCGTGCCAAATTTCATGCTTTTACTCTAAAAACCCCATTCTTATGATGGATACCCTATCTGCCCCGACTAAGTTGGGGAATATTCCGGCAGTAGCTCCACGCCCCTTTCTGAAAACCCCGGCCCCCTTAGGGACACGAACCTTTTGTGATAGTACCGGCCCGGCCCCTGTTGCTGTGTTGTTTGTTTTCCCCGTACTCGTGATCGTCAGTTCCTACCCTTCCCTGTTGGTGTGTTAGTTTTTACTTTTATTTAAACAGTTATTAAACACATTTATACAATTGTTACAGATGGCTTAATTAAAAGGAAGATAAGTTAAGGCAGTAGGTGTTGTTATTTACCATTGTATTGATCTCGTGGTGTACTCGTGATTGCTAGTTCCGACCCTCACGAAAAGATATTATAGCTCCTACAGACTGGTCTTTGGGTATGGCTGGGACCTCACCTACTAGAAATAGACCCACCCTATTTTCTTGCTCAAGGGGATGGTGACTGTCCGTTTTTGTCAGTGATAAAGCATAGGGGTTTAAGCGATCCTTGAACCTACGACTTGCTGGATTGTAGTCGAGCACGTGGTCTCTCTCTCTCTCTCTCTCTCTCTCTCTCTCTCTCTCTCTCTCTCTCTCTCTCTCTCTCTCTCTCTCTCTCTCTCTCTCTCTCTCTCTCTCTCTCTCTCTCTCTCTCTCTCTCTCTCTCTCTCTCTCTCTCTACTTAATATTTTTATTTATCATCCTGTTTTCAAAAACCAATCCAGCATCTCCCATTCCTTGCCGTTCGTCCCAATACTCCGATAATTTATAAACTGTTAATATTCTTGCCTATCTCTAACTCCCTCTGATTATGACCTTCCTAAATCCCAGTCCAACACTCACAAAGCGGATTCACCCCCTTAAGAACCCCACCCCAGACCCTTCCACCCACCCAGAACACTAACCTTTCACTTCAATAACCTTTTCACTAACCACTTCAACCTCTCGGGAAAAGGCCAATGCATGTTGACAAAACGAAATTACAAACTGGAACATGAAAACAAACCTAGACTCACATTCACCGTTTCCTCAACCACCAATCAACCTTTTATCTTCACCAGCCAGGCAGTTAAAATGACCACTCGGACACCTGATGAACGACCTTGCTTCGCCACGACCTGATATTGTCTGTCGTCCCTCGATAACAGAAAGAACTGCACGAGATCACGAGAACAAACACGCTACAGATTATGTTGAGGTGGTGAAGAAAAAAATAACATTGGAGATTCCGGGATGTGTGCGTGTGTGTGTGAGAGAGAGAGAGAGAGAGAGAGAGAGAAAAGGGGAGAGAGAGAGAGAAAAGAGAGAGAGAGAGGGGAGAGAGAGAGATGGAAGAGAGAGAGAGAGAGAGAGAGAGAGAGAGAGAGAGAGAATCAGAATCAGAATGCTTTATTCCATTAATGTACAATGGCTTTTTTCTTACTTACTAAAAAATAACATATACATGGTGAAATATAGTTACATGGAAGAATGTAAAATTAAACTTCCCATTAAACTTTAAAAACAAAATTGTAATATAAAATAACAAAGATAGGTATAAATAATTATGATTTTAAAATTCTTGGAAAAAGGCCACCTTAAAGAGCGAAAGTATTTTAAGGTTTTTTTAAAACCTCGTGGGGTGACGGGGGTTTTTTTAAATATTATAGGGAGCTTTTTCCATGCCCTCGGCCCATTACAAATTTAAAAAACGGGAAACCTTGGTCTTTTTTCACTTTTGGGACAAATAGGTTTCGTTTTTGTCTTGTTATGCATTCATTTATCTGTGTTACAAATGAAGTTAAAATAGCCCCTCAGGAAAATTTTTTATGGGTCACTTTATACCCCATCATGCTTGTTTCAAATTTCCCCTTTTTCTTTAAATTTTTAAATTCCATTTAAAGGGTTCTTGATCACAGGGAGTCGCACATCGCCGTCTTTTGAAACCCCCCCGGGCGCCACTTTGGCAGCGAATTTTTGCAGTTTTTTTTTACTTGCTGCATGAGGGTTTCTTTGGTTTGCCCCATATTTGGAGCCCCGAAATTTAAAATTGACTTAAAAATAGTTGAAATTATAACAATCACTCTGGTGTCCTTGTCAAACCGCCCTTTCCCTTATTATGAACTTTTAATCCCCTTTTAAATTTCTTGGGTGATTTTGGTGTATTGTTGTCAAAGGGTAAAGGTTTTTAAAAGTAAACCCCCCAAATTTTTTGGACATCCCTTGGTTTTTGGGTTATTTTTTAAACCGTTAAAGTTAAATGGTCATATCGTCTGGAATTTTCCCGATAAAAAATTCCCGTTTTTCCCAAATAAAAAAAATTTAGTTTTTTTAAAATTTTTAACATAAAACCATTTTTTGGGAAAAAGCCCTTGGCTTTTCGACAGGGGTTACTTAGCCCCTGGTGTTTAGGGGGGTCTACGTTATTGTTTATTGCCACTGGGGAAATAAACGGGGTACGTCTGCATACTAAAACTAAAACCCCAATCGTTTACGTATTTCCGAAATATCTTTAAAATATGAAAAAAAGAATGGGGCCCAAAGGGATAAAGCCTTGGGGGACTCCATATGTTACTATAGATTTGGATGATATTTTATTTTTTAGTCGGCTGATTGGGTTTATTAGACGATAATTTTGGGACCGGGAAAGGGGTCAATACGTAATTTAAAGGCCCATCTTTTGCTTTTTGGGAATGTCGTGTTTAAAACCCCTGTCAAATGCCTTTGAAAACGTCAAAAAAATTTTATCATATTTAAATTCCTTTTTATCTGGGTTTACTATATACAGGGGTTGGGATATTCTGTGAAAGCTTTTTCAGTGGAAAAATTTTTGGGCCCTAAATCCATGTTGAGTGCGGGGGGAAAGTAAAGCATTCTCTTCTAGGTGGTGGGAAAAATTTGTTTAGCAAACAATTTTTTTAAAACCTTTGATAATAAAAGGAAAGGAAGATATAGGTCTGTAATTAAGCTCATATTACTATCCCCCCCTTTTAAAAGATAGGGACAACAAAAGCATTTTTTCCCCCAGGGTTTGGGGAAAAATTTACCTGTAGCGATTGAGGTGTTGAATATACAATTTTAGGAAAAAAAGCCGTGATTAAGAGGCTGTTTTTTAAAAAATTTGGGGGAAATGCCACGCTACCTACAGATTTGGTCCCTTTATTTTGGATATTTGATAATTCATTTATCAACATCAACTGGTTTGGGCCCTGAAAAAATTTATTTGTGACCGCATTATAAATTCCCCCTTTTAGAAATCATTTTTAGTAAAATCTTTTTTTGCACTTCTAAAAAAAGTTTTTTTTTCCCTACGTTAGCAAAAAAAGTTGTTAAATCCCTCCCCCTTGCCCATTAACATCATCGTTAGTGTTATGTTGTGTGTTTTAAATTTTAGGTACGTTTACCTCTGATATTTTTCCACATCTGTGCTGGGTTCCCTTTTATTTTTGAGGGAAAATTATTTTTGGTGGGATGCTTTTTCGCCCATGAAGTTGCCCTTTAAACGCTTTTCTTTTTTTTTTTGTTATTTGTTGTAAAGTTGTACGTTGTGTCTATCTAATTTAAAACTTCCCTTGAAAATTTATTTTGGAAATTCATGTTATTTTTTCTTTTTTCCTTGTTAACCCAAAAGAGCGGGTGTCTATTTACATAGTAGTTACCTTTGGGGAGCAACTTGGTCAAAGACTAAAAGGGAATCCCGTGTTGAGTATTTTTATCTGCTCACCTGTCTCAGTTAATGTAATTTTTCAAGAAAGTATAAAGGTTTTTAGAAAATGCGTCACAAAAGTTATTTTTTTTGTATTTAGCCATCCCTTCTAAAACTTTTCTTTTTTTTTTTTGGTCGTTTGGGGTTTACTAAATATCGTTTCTTTGAGATAACATGTCGTGATCTGCGATATTTAACGGGGGAAGAAACCCGGGTTGATAATACTTTTTTTTTTGTTTGTAATGAGAACATCGAGAAATTGGGGCAGACTGAGGAGAAACTCAAGTTGGTTTGCTTTTTAATTGGAATATCTGCAAGCATCAATATTTTCTGAAGTTTACTTTTGGGTTAACAAAAATTTTTTCATTAAATTCCCCGGGAAAATAAACAGGGGGTTTATTACGTAGATTAACGTGCTTGAAAAATTTCCCGGGACAGAAATCCGTATGGGGCAGCGGGCTTTGGGAGGGTCTGAAATATGCACCCTAAATGATTGATGGTAGTTTTTTGCATTGAATTGTAAAACCCAAAATTTTTTTCAATAACAGTACAGGGGTTTTTTAACATCTGGTATGATTCCCCTTTGAACTTAAAATTTTCCTTAACATAAATACACACCCCCGCCTCCCCGGCCCCTTTTCATTCGAAATAGATTATAACCTGGGCTAGTATAAATGAAATCAGTGTGTTGTTAGCAAGCCAGTCTCGCTTTAAAACAGAGGAAAAATTGTAAACACGATCATTTCAAAAGATTTTATTTTTTCAAACTTGATAAAGAGGGCTTTGGGGGTTTATGTTTTTCTATGGAGAGGAAAAGTCCTTTGTTTTTAAACCCTAATTTTCAAAAGGCACGTCTTCCTTTGCCCAGAAAACCCATTCTCTGTATCTTTCCCCAAAAAAATGACCTAAAAATTTTTGGGCCTAAATGATAACATGTTTTTCATCCCTTTTTTTTTCGAACCTCAGTTGTTTTTGGGGGTGATTTTGTCTCACCACAATTATAGCACGCCCCTCGCCTGTGCTGCCTTGATTGTGGGGGTGGAGGTGTGGGCCCTAGGGGTGGGGGTGGGGCTGGCTAGCAGTCCCACCCATTGGGGGGGTGCGGGGTTTAGAGCTGCCGTGACGGGAGGGGGAGGGCGGTAAATGAAAGGGTTAACACGCCTCCCCCCCAAGGGCAGTCAGGGCCTGGGCTCGCATTTTGATTTCCCCGGTGGATGAGGGGGGCGAGTGGATTGTAGTGGGGGGGGCGGGGGGGGGGGGGGTCTATTTGGGGGTTTTGGGCCCGAGCTCCCTCGGCGTTTGCCCAAACCCTTTTTCCACCCGCGTTGTCCATTGGTGCGTGGGGGGGGGAGAGGAGTGCCAGGTGTCCTTTGTGTTTGTTTGTTAGGGGTGTTTTTGGATGTTATTTTGGGCTGGAAAGTTTCCTAAGGTTTTCCCTTTTTAAAGGGTCCAGGAGAGGGGTCACTGGGGCGGCCAGGCACGAAGTAAATCTCGTTTGGGACCAAGTCTGATTTAGTAAGAGCCTTGGTGTTGGCCCAAGGGGGGGGGTAACAAAACCTCATCAATTTCCCCATTCCCCCAAATCGGGAAATTTCTGGGTCAGGCCCTTTAAATTTTAAAAAAGGGGGGGGATAAACCCTTTTTACTACCCCATTTTTTTTAAGGGTTCATTAAATCATTGATTTTTGCCTGCAGTGTGTCACTCGGCAAACTTGGCCCCCAGTTTTTTTCCCCCATAGATGTCCAAATTTTTGTTTTTTTTTTTTAAAATTCATAAAAAACCCCGAGGTTTTTCTAGGGCTGCAGTGCACTCAAAAATTTTCCCCAAAAAATAAAAGAAAGGCCCCGTATATGATGCAGGGGGGCAGGAAATCCAAGATAAATTTTTTTCTCACCCAGCAGCTCAAAGATTTATAGTTTTCCCCACTAAGGTTTTTTACACTCCACTCTTGATAAGTCTGACACCTGGATGTTTTCTGAGATTTATGTAAACCCAAAAATGGGGAAAGTTTTTTTACAAGAGAGTCCCTGATTAGGGGGTGGTGTCTGGGGCACCCTCACTTTTACCCACCCGCCTGTGTATTACGTTCCCTTTTTTTCTCCAGGTCCTAATCGGTGGCTTTTGTTAGTTAAAAAGGCTTGCGTTACTTTGAGTTGCCGCCGCTGGGTCCCAGTCACTGTGTCTTCCCCCACACACGGGCCCCCTTCAAGTCTTGTTAACGATCATTCAAAATAGTGGGAAAAATGAGTTTTATTTTCCTTTTTTTCTTCCCTAGCTTTTTGATTTTATTATTCTTTATTTCAAACAACTTTGTACAATTTCTTTTTTTTCAATCTCCGTCGCTTTTGGGTTCACTACTAATTCCTTAGGTTCACTATCTTATGGTGGTGTTATGTTTTACTATCACACTGTCACGCCCAAAGCACTAGAGCGCCTGAATGGGGTTTACCGCGGGGGTTTTCAACACGTCACCTTCGCTGTTTTAAAAGATACCCCTGCTTTCGTGTTCATTTTCATGTAGATTAAAAACTGTGGGCGTTCCCCTGGATGACGATTTTTTGCGGTGAAGTAGCTTTCCCTTTTCTGTGATCGCCATTTCATATCCCCGAGTTGGGGCTTTTTTTGGCCCACCCCATTTGTTAGACCAAAGTTGCCCGGGAGTGTTTTTGGAGTTGCACTTTGGGGAAGTTGTTCAGGTTTTTCTTAGTAGGATTTTTCCCTAGAAGGCCCGACCTGTGTTTTTCACGTGTTTGTCGCGGGGACAGAGGTAGATGAGGCCTTTTTTGCTCGCCCATACGTATGCAGGGTAATGGTCATAACCCCCTTTTATTAAATATGGGGATTGGGGTAAAAAAAGAAAAATAGTCCCCGTTTTGGGCCTTAAGGCTTAGGGTAGCCGTCGGGGGCGCGGAAAGGGGGAGAGAGAGAGAGAGGGGGGGGGGGGGAGAGGAGGAGAGACGAGAGAGAAAAGGGGGAGGGGAGAGAGAGGGAGGAAAAGAAAAGAGGGGAAAAGAGAGAGAGAGAGAGAGAAGAGAGAGAATGAGAGAATGGGGGGAGAAAAGAGATAGAGAGAGAAGGAAAAAAAAAACAAACTCCACAAATTTCCCTTCGGCGACGAAGAAAATATTTTTACATTGAAGTTCAGGGGTGTAAGAGAGAGCGCGGGGGGGGGGAGAGAGCGGGGAGGGGAGAGAAAAAAAAGGGGAAAGGGGAAGAGAAAAGAGAGAGAGAGAGAGAGGAAAGAGAGAGGGGAGAGAGAGAAAAGAGAGAGAGAAGAGAGAGAGAGAGAAAAAAAAAAAAAAACCCCAAAAAATTCCCTTCAAGCGACAAGAAAAAAATATTTTCATTGAAATTCAGGGGTGTGGGGGAGAAGAGAGAGAGAGAGAGAGATAGGGGAGGAAAAAAAGGGGAGAGAGAGAGGGGTAGAGAGAGAGAGAGAGAGAGAGAGAGGGGAGATGAGAGGAGAGGAAGAGAGAGAAAAAACAAATCAAACCCCACAAATTCCGTTCAAGCGACGAAGAAAAAAATATTACATTGAAGATTCAGGGATGAGAGAGAGAGAGAGAGAGAGAGAGAGAGAGAGAGAGAGAGAGAGAGAGAGAGAGAGAGAGAGAGAAGAGAGAGAGATAGAGAGAGAGAGAGAGAGAGAGAGAGAGAGATCTTTGAGTCCTACGAGACACTTGTACAAGTACCAACGACAGGTATGGACTATACAAAGTGCACCACACCAGGATGATCCTGGTGGGAACTGGTGGGATCGAACGCAGGGGGAACGCTGCACGCGAGTCCACATCTACCAACCGAGCCACCCTGACGGAGTAGAGAGATAGAGAGAGAGAGAGAGAGAGAGAGAGAGAGAGAGAGAGAGAGAGAGAGAGAGAGAGAGAGAGATAAACAAATACACTTCAAATTCCGGTGAGGTGAAGAAAAAAAATATAACATTGTGAGGAATCCGGGAGAGATGAGAGAGAGAGGAGACTGAGAGAGAAGACGAGAGAGAGAGAGAGAGAGAGAGAGAGAGAGAGAGAGAGAGAGAGAGAGAGAGAAGAGAGAGACGAGAGATAGTACTTAGTGAAGCGAAACAGAAGCGATGTGGGTTATTGTTTTGACTTTCCTTTGTTGTCGCATCCAATCGCATTTTCATTGAAAGATATTTCTTTTTTTATTCTATTTATCTATTCATCCGTGGATTTTAGCGGGCGAGGCTGCTTCCTACAGACATAGGACGTTGATTCCCTTGTAAGTAACGAAGGAAGAAAGGAAGGAAAGAAAGTAATGAAGGAAAGAAGGAAGGAAAGAAAGTAACGAAGGAAAAAAGGAAGAAAAGAAAGTAATGAAGGAAGAAAGGAAGGAAAGAAAGAAACGAATGAAGAAATGAATAAAGGAGGTAAAGGCTAGAAAATAACGAAGGAAGAAAGAAGGAGGGAAGAAAAGAAAGTAACGAAGGAAGAAAGGAAGGAAAGGAAGAAAAGATAGTAACGAAGAAAGAAAGGAAGCAAGGAAGAAAAGAAAGTAAATAAGGGGGAGGGGTATTTACTCTTTTTTTCCTGCCGTCCATGTCTTCAGAAATCACTAACAGAAGAAAATCACAATGAAAAAAAAAAAAAAACTAAACATTACATAAACCTCTTTCTTCCTTTCTTCTTCCCTTTTTATTCTTGTCTTCAGTAATCACAAACAGAAGACAATCACAAAAGGCGTCAAAATACGTGACTTTTCCTCAAATTGAAGTCGGTTGAAGCTGTCTTTTCGATTTTATTGTTCAGTTGAGAAGATTCGACGTTGCTCGGAGTCGAATATACGAGACTTTAACCTTTGATATAAGATCCAGAACGTTCGACATCAGATTCAACTCTCCTGACGCAAAATACTTCTTTGAGAGCCGAGCAGGTGTTGGTGTTGTTGTTGTTGGTGGTGGTGGCGGTGGTGAGGAACAAGGGAAAAGGAGATGACAGGGTGGCGGTGGTGGTGGCACTAGTGGTGGTGGTTGAGGGGGGATGTGGGGGTGTTGGGGGAGAGGGGTGGCAGGAAACATCAGCACAGAGGTGAACTAACGGCGTGGGGAAAATGCCAATGGAGATGTTTTATAAAGTGAGTGAAAATGTTTTAGTTTTTTATGTTACCTACTTCACATTTCTCATCTTTTTTTCTTCTCTTTCAAGTGAGATGAAATGGATATGAGGTATTCTCTCTCTCTCTCTCTCTCTCTCTCTCTCTCTCCTCTCTCTCCTCTAGCGTCT
>JACEEZ010016240.1:17500-32500 GCA_016584305.1 Chionoecetes opilio | reverse complement strand
AACACATCAAAGGGTTATATAGAGTAGAGGATGGGGGAGTGAGGGATAGAGGGGTGGAAAAAGGGTGTTAATCCATTTACCCTCATCCACCAGATTATATCCCTCCATCTCGTGCATGTTCATTATAATTTCCACCACAACCTACCTACAAGTATTATTTATACTCACTGCTGTGGTGCGAAACGCATCCTAACCTACACGCACTCTTTTTTAAACGCATTCTAACCTACACGCACTCTTTTTAAACGAACTCTAACCTACACGCCCTTTTTTAAACGCACTCTAACCTACACGCACTCTTTTTTAAACGGACTTTAACCTACACGCATTCTTTTTAAACGCACTCTAACCTACACGCACTCTTTTTAAACGTACTCTAACATAAACACACTCTAACCTACACGCACTCTTTTAAAACGCACTCTAACCTACACGCATTCTTTTTAAAATACAATCTATCCTACACGCACTCTTTTTAAACGCACTCTAACCAACACGCACTCTTTTTAAACGCACTCTAACCTACACGTACTCTTTTAAAACGCACTCTAACCTACACGCACTCTTTTTAAAACACACCCTATCCTACACGCACTCTTTTTAAACGCACTCTAACCAACACGCACTCTTTTTAAACGCACTCTAACCCACACACACTCATTTTTTAACGCACTCTAACCTACACGCACTCTTTTTTAAACACACTCTAACCTACACACACTCTTTTTTAAACGCATTCTAACCAACACGCACTCTTTTTAAACGCACTCTAACCTACACGCACTCTTTTTAAACGTACTCTAACATAAACACACACTAACCTACACACACTCTTTTTTAAATGCACTCTAACCTCCACGCACTCTTTTTAAACGTACTCTAACATAAGCACACTCTAACCTACACGCACTCTTTTTTAAACGCACTCTAACCTACACGCACTCTTTTTAAACGCACTTTAACCTACACGCACTCTTTTTTAAACGGACTCTAACCTACACGCACTCTTTTTAAACGCACTCTAACCTACACACACATTTTTTCAAACGCACTCTAATCTACACGCACTCTTTTTAAACGCACTCAAACCTACAAGCACTCTTTTTAAACGCACTCAAACCTACACGCACTCTTTTTAAACGCACTCTAACCTACACGCACTCTTTTTTAAACGCACTCTAACATACACGCACTCTTTTTAAACGCACACAAACCTACACGCACTCTTTTTAAACGCACTCAAACCTACACGCACATTTACAACGCACTCTAACCTACACGCACTCTTTTTAAACGCAGTCTAACATACACGCACTCTTTTTAAACGCACTCAAACCTACACGCACTCTTTTTGAACGCACTCTAACCTACACGCACTATATTTAAACGCACTCTAACCAACACGCACTGTCTTTAAACACCCGCTAACCTACACGCACTCTTTTTTAAACGCACTTTAACCTATACGCACTCGTTTTAAACGCACTCTAACATAAACGCACTCTAACTTACATGCACTCTTTTTAAACTGACTCTTTTCCCGGTCCCTCTATGCACATGCACCTTTTTTTACCTGACACACTTCCGATCTCCTTTATTATATTTTTTTCCCCAGAGGGTCGTAACTTCATCACAAACGCACCCTTACTCATCACACACGCACCCTTACTCATCACACACGCACCCTTACTCATCACACACGCACCCTTACTCACCACACACGCACCCTTGCTCATCACACACGCACCCTTACTCATCACACACGCACCCTTGCTCATCACACACGCACCCTTGCTCATCACACACGCACCCTTACTCATCACACACGCACCCTTACTCATCACACACGCACCCTTACTCATCACACACGCACCCTTGCTCATCACAGACGCACCCTTACTCATCACACACGCACCCTTATTCACCACAAACGCACCCTTACTCACCACACACGCACCCTTGCTCATCACAGAACACCCTTACTCATCACACACCACACCCTTACTCATCACACCCCGCACCCTTGCCCCCACACACGCACCCTTGCTCATCACAGCCCGCACCCTTGCTCATCACACTCACCCTTACTCATCACACACGCACCCTTGCTCATCACACACGCACCCTTGCTCATCACACAGGGGCCCCCTTACTCATCACAACACGGCCCTTGCTCATCACACCCGCACCCTTACTCATAAACCCCACGCAGCCTTGCTCATCACACACCACCCTTGCTCATCACACACGCCCCAAATTACTCATCACACACGCACCCTTACTCATCACACCGCACCCTTACTCATCACACACGAAAAACCCTTATCCATCACCCCACGCACCCTTACTCATCACCCCACGGCCCTTGCTCACCCACACACGCACCCTTACTCATCACACACGCACCCTTGCTCATCACACACCAACCCTTGCTCATCACACACGCACCATTACTCATCACACACGCACCCTTACTCATCACACACGCACCCTTACTCATCACACACGCACCCTTGCTCATCACACACGCACCCTCGCCCGCCGTGAGCCCATGCATCACCCAAGTACATCATTTTATACCTAGGTGGGAAGCGCGTTCTCGTGTGATATTAAACATTCAGGGGACGGAACGACTGTCTGTCACGCAACATTCACTCCCTCTCTCCCTCTTTTCTCAATCCCTCCCTCCCTCCATCCCTTCTCTTATCTTCCTTCCTCTCCTCCTGACGCAGAAGAGGCACGGTGATAACTCCTCCTCCTCCTCCTCCTCCTCCTCCTCCTCCTCCTTCCCTTCCCCCTCCTCCTATCTTCCATGTTTTCATTACTCATTCGTTAAAACAGAGTAGTTCTGAGCAGTTCTTAGTAGTTACTTTTATGAATTAATGTTAGCTATTAGTACCTAACTGGCACGTGTAAAAATGTCACACACACACACACACACACACACACACACACACAACACCCCACAACACACACACACACCACACGCACGCACGCACGCACGCACCCCACACCCCACACCATAAAACACACACACACACACACACACATACACACAGTTTTTCTCTGTTTTATTTCTTTCCTGACACAAATTACTTACTCGCAGTCCTAGTAGTTTAGCGGACTCTCTCTCTCTCTCTCCCCCTCTCTCATCTCTCTCCCCTCTCTCTCCTTCCCCTCCGTCTTTTCTCTTCTCTCTCTCAGTTGTACTCGGCCTCAATTCACAGTCCCATAAAATCAAAACGAGGACCTTTCCGTGGGTATTTCCCCCTAAAGACGCCGTCCTCAACCTTGCCACTACACGAAGGGGGAAAAACATTAACTTATATTCGTGCGTGATAAAAAACATTAACCTATATTCGTGCGTGAAAAAAACATTCACTTATATTCGTGCGTGAAAAAAGCATTCACTTATATTCATGCGTAAAAAAACATTCACTTTTTTTCGTGCGTGAAAAAAACATTCACTTATATTCGTGCGTGAAAAAAAATTCACTTACATTCATGCGTGAAAAAAACATTCACTTATATTTATGCGTGAAAAAACACTCCCTTATATTCGCGTGTGAAAAAATATTCACTTATATTCGTGCGTGAAAAAAACATTAACTTATATTCGTGGGTGAAAAAAACATTAACTTATATTCGTTCGTGGAAAAGAAAAGGAGGGAAAAAATATACGCGTGGGAAGGAATGAAAATATGAGGAAAACACATAAAAAGAGATGGTAACGAAAACCCCAGAGGAAAGTACTCGCGTGTTACAGGTGAGAGGAAACACCTTTACCTGACGCTGCTGAGAGAGAGAGAGAGAGAGAGAGAGAGAGAGAGAGAGAGAGAGAGAGAGAGAGAGAGAGAGAGAGAGAGAGAGAGAGAGAGAGAGGAGAGAGAGAGAGAGAGAGAGAGAGAGAGAGGAGAGAGAGAGAAGAGAAAAGGATTTATTATTATTATTAGTTTATTGACAAAAGTTTCACAAACATTTACCTTATTACATGTATAATTTCCTCATATTTGTCCAAATTTATACTCCTACATATTTCATATTAACCTAAAACAAACAAACGAAACACATCTACTATGGTGACACATCCCTTACGTATATAATTTCAATACATCATATATATAACTGCACAGATAGCCTACTTTATCCCTTGTACCCATCAAATTATCCATACTGGAGAAGTCTAGCATGACATAGTTGCTTCTACATTGGCTGGAGAGTGGACACTGCAACAACACATGCGACTCATCCTGCACTGCATTTTCTACACATGAACACAGTCGTATTTCTTTCGGTATTCCATTTCTCCTGCCTGTTTCTATTCTAAGATTATGGGACATCGTACATAGCCTCGTAAATGCTTGGCGTTTATAATCCGGGATAAAATCCCTATTTACATACACTGAATGTACGAGAGTCCGGTGTTGATTTGTGTTTTGTATTGACATATTTGGAGGCAGTCTGAGGTTTCTCCTGAATCCGTCTAGCCACCCTGTCAAGTGGTTTACAATACTCTCATACCTTAGTGCCTGTGTCAAGAATCTGTATCCCGGAGTATTGGCCGCCTCACACAACCTGAACGCTAAATGATAGGGTTCCCCTTCATCTGGTGCCCTCAACCGTGACTCAAGAAAATTTCGCCTCCTCCTAGCAATTACATCTTGTGCTGGTTGTATGCCTGATTCAATCATACAGAGATCCGGACTGGTATATTTTCTGACTCCTAGCAAACACTTTACGGCTCTGTTGTATTGTGCAATGATCTTCTTCCGGATACGTTACTAGCCAGGTTTCTGAACTGTACAAAAGAGATGATGTCATTGCAGCATCGAACACCTTGCGCTTATAAATGTATGGCATATTAGAATTCGCAGCACAAAATATAGCAAATTTATTGAGCTGTGGTTCTCCTGACGTTTCGTGAAGACCTAACGCCGAATTTATTTTTGCATCATCGCTAAACCAAGCCCCTAAATACAGGTATCTCGAAGCGTACTCAATCTTAATATCATGCATTACCAAAGGGATTCTGTTCTCAGCCGTACCGCGAATAACCATAACCTTTGTTTTCTTTTCATTTACACCATTCCATATTCACGACAATAATCCAGTACTACACTCAGTTTTCTCAAACAAGAATCCCTTGACGTGGCCAGTATTACCATATCATCCATAAGTAATAGCATATGTAAGCCTACAAGAAACCCATCAAGCCCAACACTACGCCTCAGCATCCTAACAAGCTGGTCCATGTATATGGTGAACAGTAAACAGCTGGATGGGGCCCCTTGGCGCACCCCCGCCGTGGGGTCCTATGGTCGCGGACCGTAGTACGCTCCGGGTGCACGCGTACATGGCCTGTATCGCTCGCAGCATTACCCCGCCACACCCCAGCGACTGCAACACTTGAATTAATTTCCCCCGAGGCACTCTATCATATGCCTTACTAAATCAATAAACAAAAAATATAATTTGCTTTTCTTAAAGTTAGCAAGGTCGCAAGTAATCTCAAGGCCATTATTTGCTCAAAGCATCCTCGCCCTTGCTGAGCCCCTGCCTGGCATTTGTCTATGTTAGCCCACAACTTAAGCCTCTTCAGCAGTAACATGTCATATAATTTTCCTAATGTATTCATAATTGTTATACCCCTATAATTTCCACAATCTAATTTATCCCTGCCACCTTTGAACAGAACAAAAAGTTTTCTATGACACCATGAAACAGGATAACACAAATTCAAAAATATCACATTAAAAACATGCAACAAAATAGGAACCACGTTACTGGTAGTGCCTTAATAAGACCTGGACATATGCCTACATAGCTTTTGTTAATATTTACATCACTCAATACAGTGTCCAGCTCTTGCACCGTAAACGGATCATCCAAGATTGGTATCGTGAGAGTAGGCTCAACAATGTCTGATTCCCTTCCACTTGGTGCCCGGGATTCAGTAAACTTTCAAAGTGAATCCGGAACTGTTCGTCCTCCGGTTTTCACCCGGTCCTTCACATCTACGGTACCCGACCAGCTAATGGCCTTCCAGATTAGTTTTAGAGTCGTTCGTATTAAGTAATCTTTCCCAGCGCGGCTGTGTTACGTCCCATGTTCTCTCACATCGGTCTGTGTGTCTTTTACATCGCCGTGCCACACTGTCTATCACACCGAAGCCTGACGATAACACATCCATAGGGAGAGAGAGAGAGAGAGAAGAGAGAAAACAGAGAAAAGAGAATCAGATAAAAAGAGAGAAAAAAGAGAGAAAGGAATGTAAAGCATAAAAAAGAAAAGGAAAGGAAAGAAGGAAGGAAAGAAAAGAATGTGACTGTTATCTATAAAACTTTTCCGCTAAATTTTTCCACCAAAACACATCCCTTAGCACAAAACCTTTACTTCTGGAGAGCCACAATCACATCCTCCATATTCCTCCCTCCTTTACCTCCACCTTATCCTCTCCTCCTCCTCCTCCTCCTCCTCTTCCTCCTCCTCCTCCATACTCTCCTCTCCAGCCTCACGAGGTCCTCTCAATGTAAACAAACAAAGTAGTGACAGTAATTTCTTCTCAGCTCAAACGCGACGCACAAGAGACAAACAAGAATGACAATAAAAGTTTTCACAAAGTTTATCTCCTTGTGAATCCTGAAGACCATGTAACCGCCCCTCCCCTTCCCCTTCTAGGGCCACGAAGGGCCCTCTCCCACACCCTCCTTAGAGCCACGACGTACTTCCTCCCACACCCTCCTTAGACCTTAGAGCCACGACGGGCCCCCTCCCAAACCCTCCTTAGAGCCACGACGGGCCCCCTCCCACACCCTCCTTAGAGCCACGACGGGCCCCTTTCCACAGCCTCCTTAGAGCCACGACGGGCCCCTTCCCACACCCTCCTTAGAGACACGACGGGCCCCCTCCCACACCCTCCTACATGCAGAAGACGTTGACGGCGTTATAGACGATTTAAAAAAACTAAAAACGTCACCATTTGTAAATCTATCTATTGTCACTTGCTATGAAAATTGTGATTGACGCAAATACACGCACTGGAATAACTGTGAGGGAAGTTATCAATAATGAGGTATCTGACAGATCCTTTTTGATACAAAATGTGAACAGTGTGATTGCTGAATCAGTGTCGTCGAGGTGTCTCGTGTACAAGGAATTGAACCCCAACTTTACAGTGCACGAAATATATGTACAAGACAAAACACATGCTGAACGAGTTCCACCATATGTCATTTACTAGATTTCGTGTAAGTGGACACAATTTAGCGGTGGAGACGGAATAGATGACGCAACGGAACGATGGAATAGGAGAGGGCGTGGTCGCCTCCCCATTGATGAACGTTTGTGTGTGTGTGGCCTTATCCAAACAGAGAGACATGTGGTAGAGGTATGTCCTTTAACGGAAACAATAAGAAGACAGTATGGAGTTACAAGATTAAAAGACATTTTTGTGAAGGTATTTCTCATTGTATCTCATGTAGGTTTATGTATGATATCTTACGGATTTATATGTAGTGGTGCCGGCTTGGAAAAATTTGTTAAAATTCTTTAACCTTTTGGTTATTGTTTGATTATGTGGACTATGACTGTTTTTGTTTTGTTAACATTTTTTGTCAAATTTCTTTGTACATATTCTAAAGTCAGATGTACTGGTTGTAATTGGACCTGTGGTCAATAAACAATATATCTATCTGTCTATCTATCTAGATATCTATCACCAGCTGAGCTTTAAGAAGAAAATATAAAGGACCTAAAACATCACTAAAACTACGACAAACATGAAGGAGCGAAGGTGTATGTAAAGATAAATGAGCAGATTAATCCTTAGTTATCAGAGAAGACCGAGGATATGGAGGCGGTTTTGTGTACAGCGTGTGAGGATGAAAATAGCGAAGGAAAAGTAGCCGTTGAAAAGTAACGATGGAGTAAAGTAAGATGCGGGAGGTAAAAGCTCCAAAGAAACACACTTTTTATTTAGAGAAAGACCGCGAAAAAAAGAGGGTGAGGAAGAGTTAGGGAGGGATGTGGGGGAGTCGGGAGGCAGGTAGGTAGGTAGATAGGTAGGTAGGTAGGTAGGTAGGTAGGTAGGTAGGTAGGCAAGCAGACACGTAGGTAGGTGGGCAGGCAGGTAGGTAGATAGGTACATAGATAGACAGACAGGTAGATAGGTAGGCAGGTAGGTAGGCAGGTAGGTAGGCGTGATAGTGAACACTGCCTAGTATTTACACATCGAGTCGTTAGTCGCAAAGTTGTCTCAAAACATGAACTGGCATTCACAAGGCTTCAAGGCACGCTTCCAGGAGCCAATAACAACTTCAAGGAACATCTTAACAACCTTAAACTAACAACCTTAACAACCTCAACCTATCTTAACAACCTTCCCTACAACGTGTACCTGAATCTTGTATAAAGAAAGGTGTTGACGTATTTCGCTCCCATAGACACGCGAGCTTAGTTGTTGTGGTCAAGGTCACATATTCTATAGACCTGTATATCTATAGACCTTGGTTGTTGTGGTGGTGATGACTGCAGATGACGTGTTGTGATAAACGTCCTCCTCCTTCAGCGTGGAGAGGTACTTGTGCTCTCCTCGTGTTCCCTCCAATACCTCCTTCCCTCTGACCGCCTCCCTACTTCCTCCCGTTCAGTGCCTACTTCTCTCTCTCCCTCCCCTACTTCTTGTTAGTTGCCAGTTCCTCTCTCCTTCCCTTCCATTTCCTACTCGTCCCCTCTTTACCCATAATACCCCTATCACTTCTCTCTCTCTCTCTCTCTCTCTCTCTCTCTCTCTCTCTCTCTCTCTCTCTCTCTCTCTCTCTCTCTCTCTCTCTCTCTCTCTCTCTCTCTCTCTCTCTCTCTCTCTCTCTCTCTCTCTCTCTCTCTCTCTCTCTCTCCTCTCTCTCCTCTCTCTCTCTCTCTTCCTCTCTCTCTCTCTCTCTCTCTCTCTTTCTCTCCTATTTTCATTTCCTGTTCCTCTCTATTCCCTTCGATATTTCCTCTGCCTTTCCCTCTCTTACCCACTTTCTCCCCACCCTTCAAAACGACGTGCTCTCTTGCATTCATTTCTCCTCCTCCTCCGAACCACCCTCTCCTTCAGCCTTCCTCTCTCTCCCTCCCTTACCGTTCCTCTCCCTCCCTCTCTCCTCTCCCGTGCACTTCCTCTCCTCTTCCCCTTACTCTTCCGCTCCTCCCTCTCCCCTCTACCGTGCCCTTCCTCTCCCTCCATCTCCCCTCTCCCGAAGCACCGTCTGTCCTGTTTCACTCCGTCACCACCTCTCCCCCCTTTGCCCTCCTTCGTCCAGGCGTGGGAGAACCAGTAAATCCTCGACTCTGGGATTTATTGTGAGGATCCAAAAATAAAGCCATGACTTAGGAGACTAGCCAAAGCACGGAACTCTCGCCCTTGTGCCACCGGGGAACAAGGGCGTTACTATAGCCTTCACATCACACCAGGCCTCAGCACGGCTATTCGTTGACACCGGTAACAGCTGACGCGATGTATATCTTTATTGGTGCACAGCTGCTTCTTAATTTACGACGCTGCACACTTGGTTGATTTGGCAGCCACGCGACGCAGCGTTTTGGGGGTCGGAAAAAAGTCGTGTGTGTGTGTGTGTGTGTGTGTGTCAGAAGCTTGTAAGTAAACGTGTCCTTGTATCAGCTGGAGAACACAAGTTGGTATTAATAGTAAGACGAAATGCATAAACAAAACAATATGTTGGATAACAGATTAATTAGCGTCTCCAAGTGGCGTTCTCGGTCACCCGAGTTCGATCCCCGATGAAACCCAGAAATCCACTAAATACTTTCTGCACCGTCGAGTGACCTAAAAACACCCACATGCCCTGCCCATTAACTCTACCTTTGATTGCGAGTGCATCGGAGGACACAGGGGGGCGGCATGAGCCTCTAATCACAGGCGGCACTATAAAAATCCTGCCTGCGCCACCACGGGCGAGGGCCAACCATCACAGCCCTCAAGTGAGCCTCAGTAAGCCTACCATCCCACCTCTGGAGGTCACTGCCTACAGGCGCTATAGGCATAAATGTAAAAAAAAACCTAAAGAACCCCTTAAGGGAGCACTGGCAAGCGAGGGCGATGCAGAGCAAGGGTGCGTCAGGGTTATGCGTCAGGGTGGCTGGGAATGAAACAGTTCGGGAAATATATGACGGCAGGTATATTGGGAAGGTGCTCAGGTTAATAGAACACAAATCACACGTAATGAAGTCCCCGTGTCTCCTAGTTGATGTCTCAGCAAGGATTAGGACCAGCAGTGACAGTCTCTCTCTCTCTCTCTCTCTCTCTCTCTCTCTCTCTCTCTCTCTCTCTCTCTCTCTCTCTCTCTCTCTCTCTCTCTCTCTCTCTCTCTCTCTCTCTCTCTCTCTCTCTCTCTCTCTCTCTCTCTCTCTCTCTCTCTCTCTTTTTTTTCTTTTCTTTTTTTAAACATACATATAACTAAAGCCCACAGGTGCACTGTCGTGTGCTACCTATCTTAAGGGCAATTTACACATAAATATAAAGACCTACAAACTAAAAACTAACATTATATACATATATACATCACTAAAGTGTTTGTTGAGGCACTGCTGCTGTCACTAGTGTCACAGTATCACTAGCCTCAGCGGGGTGGGCTTCAACAGTCTCCACCGATTGGCCGCCAACTTTACACTTTGTGTGTTCATCTCCTGGATGTGAGGGACAACGGCCGTGAAAATGTTCCACATCCTGGAGACGCGGCCCACAAAGGTGCGTTGGTGCTGGCTGGCATGGGAACGCGGCACCTCCACTGCATCACCACTGGTAAGCACCGTTCTCGTGCTTCGCGTGGCGACTCTCGGAGGCTGTCGTAACCCAGCCAGGTGTGGCACTCCCTGCACCTGTGCCTTGTGGAATACCACAAGCGCCGCGACATCCCTGCGGTGTTCCAGTGAGTCGAGAGGACTCACCGGCTCGAACTGGGCTGGTGGGTCTGGGGGGTCTGGGGGGTCTGCAGCATCCACCAGTCGCAGGGCTCGACGCTGGATGCTGTCCAGCCTCCGAGTGTGCGAGGCTGCACACGACATTCAGGAGAGGGCGGCGTACTCTAAGTAAGGCCGTATCTGGGCCTTGTAGAGCAAGAGCTTCCCTCCCCTGTCGAGGAAGCTGGCTACCCTTCGCAGGGCAGCCTCTCTCTCTCTCTCTCTCTCTCTCTCTCTCTCTCTCTCTCTCTCTCTCTCTCTCTCTCTCTCTCTCTCTCTCTCTCTCTCTCTCTCTCTCTCTCTCTCTCTCTCTCTCTCTCTCTCTCTCTCTCTCTCTCTCTCTCTCTCTCTCTCTCCTGAGTCTCTCATCACTCCATTTCATCCCTCTTGCTACATCTTTTTTTATTTATTTCTTATTTATTGATTCATTTTTATGGTTTATGAAGTTTTACAGTCAGGAGCTTCAGCTGGACTATTGAAAACTATCTTTGACTTTACAGGAATATGTAAGATTATTCATAAGTTAACATACATCCTTCTACTACTGTGCCTTCTTTCTCTTTCCTGTTCTTCCTCTTATTTCTTCTCTTTTCCAAAACCAAATGGAAAATAAGTGATGTCATTATTATTCACATTTTATATCTTCTTCTATCATTATCATGAAAATAAGTGGTCATTATTAATCACGTTTAAAAAAAAAAATTCTGTTTCTATCATTATTATCACTATTACTATCATTAGCAGTACTCTTATCATTATTAAATTACATACGAATCTCACATGATATTTCCTTCTTTCGTCAACACTTACCCCCTCTCCCCCAACACACCCCTTCGCTGCCCCCTAGATCCCTCCCCTCCCCCTTGACCTTCCCCTACCCCCAACCTCCCGTTGACCACATCCACACCCTACCTAACCTTGACCCCCCAAATTACACCCCCTCCTTCACACCGCCCACCTGACGCCCAATCCAAAGGCACAATCACTTCCACACATTCTATGAGAGTGATTATAATTCTTAAAAGCCGGACGCGAGGAAAAGGATTTATACAAAATAACAAGGTGAAAAATATCAAGATAAATCACACGACATGTGAGATAAAGTAGAGATAACTGAGTAGAGAAAAATAAAGTAGAGATTATCTAATAGAGAGAGAGATACAGTAGAAATAATTCAATAGAGAGAGATAAAGTAAAGATAATTGAATAGGAGAGAACACTCAATCAATCATTGGGGGCATACGCCGGGGGGCGCGTCGCCTCGCCCACCCTACGACGCCACTCCCGGGGGTCACCACGCGCGAGTTACCATGCAGGCTCCTTTCCCATACCAAGCAACTCTCGACAGGAAACATCAACTTGCCCCAGCCACGAGCCTTGTGGGCGTCCCCTTGGCCTCTTCCACGCCGGATTGTCTCTTACAGATACAACCCGATGGGAAAGATCGGTTTCAGGGTAGCGTGCCACATGCCCATATAGCCGAAGTTGGCGCTGACGGACTATGCAGGTAATAGGCCTCGATTCAGTCTCACGGTGCAATCGCTGATTTGACACGTAATCATCCCAGCAATACCCCATGATTCTGCGAAGACACTTATTACCAAAGGCATTGATTCGTCTCTTAAAGTCACTATTTAGTGTCCATGTCTCACAACCATAGAGTAAGACAGGGATCACAAGCGACTTGAAGATCCGGATCTTTGTACTCCTGCACAGGTACCGACAACGCCAAATACTCCCGCTGAGCGAGTCCATAACACCGTGGGCTATGCCAATCCGCCGTAAGACTTCTTGACGTGACCCGCCGTCATTATGGACTGCGCTACCAAGGTATGTAAAACTTTCCAAGATCTCAATGTCCTCGCCACACGCATGAACAGACTGTACTGCTTCATCTAGTAAGTCTCCAAACACCTGGACCTTGGTCTTGAGCCAGGAGACCTTAAGTCCCACAGGCTTTGCCTCCTCGTGCAGCGCCTCGAGAGCCATCACCAGGACCTCCTGCGACTCAGCAAAGATTACTGCATCATCGGCAAAAACAAGATCAGTGATCTTGGTGTTGCCGACGGATGCTCCACAATCACTTTGATCTACAACCTTGTCCAATACCCAGTCCATACAAGCGTTGAAAAGTGATGGGGCAAGGACGCACCTTTGCCTCACTCCTGTATTCACTGGAAAGAAGCTGGATACACCTGCCCCACACTTCACAGCACTCTCAGTCCCAGAATACAGACCAGTTATCAAACCAATAGTCCTTGCAGGAATCCCTCGAAGTCGCAGAAGATCCCAGAGTGACTCACGATGCACTGAGTCAAACGCCTTCTTGAGATCAACATAGGCTGCAAGCATCCCCTGTCGAAACTCACGTCGGTGTTCCACCAGGACACGAAGCGCTAGGATACGGTCCGTTGTTGACTTACCAGGCGTGAACCCAGACTGCTGAGCTCTCTGATGCTTCACCAGATGACTGCAAATTCGTGTCAGCAATAGATGGGCAAGCACCTTGCCTGGTACGCTGAGCAGTGTAATACCGCGGTAATTGTTGCAGTCCTGACGGTCCCCTTTCCCTTTCCAGATAGGGACGACCAGCCCCCTTTTCCAGTCAGGAGGAATGGTACCTGATTGCCACACGGCAGTCAGGACAGCATGCAACCCGCGGATCATGGCCTCACCCCCAGCTTTGAGGAGCTCCGCACTGATATTACAAACACCAGCTGCCTTTCCACCCTTCAACTTTGCTACAGCCTCTCTGACTTCGTCATGAGAGGGAGCGGTTTCGTCAATGGGAGGATCGGCATCCACTACCTGTAACCCAGTGGTGTGAAGCTGCTCAGTTGGAGGGTCCACCGTGAACAACTGCCCAAAGTAGTCAGCCCAACGAGCCATCTGCCCATCCATGTCCGACACGAGGCGCCCATCTGCTGTTCGAATAGCACTCGCCCGAGAAGGAGACTTGGAACGGAGCTTCTTCAGGGCTCGGTAGGCGGGTCGGAGGTCATTAGCATTCAAATGACCCTCGACAACCTCAGCGAGACTCCTGACATACTTCTCCTTGTCTCTCCTCAGGAGGGTTCTAGTCCGGCGTGACAGAGCCCTGTGCTGGTCTCGGTTCCCAACCAGCCTGGCAGCGCGACTCTCCTCGATTTTCTCCAGCGTCTCCGTCGAGACAAAACCACGCCTTGACCTCGGGCGCTCCCCAATAAACTCCTTGGCAGCCTGTAGAGTTTCACGTTTGAAGGTATCCCACAGTTCTACAGGATCCCCGAGAGCACCGAGCACATCAACCCGATTTGAGACTGCCGCCGCATACTCATGAGCACATGTCAAGTCCTTCAGTTTCTCAAGATGAAACACAGTATGGTTACCTCTTGAGATTCTTCTGGACTTGACATGAAGCTTAAGTGTAGCAACAACAAGTCTGTGATATGTTCCAAAGAACTCAGCACTCCGGTAAACCCTGCAGTTCTGGAGGATCCTCCAACGAGTACTAACGAGGATGTGGTCGATCTCCTTAGTTACCCCTCCGGCATTACTATACCATGTCCAGCGGTGCAGCTCTGGTCTCTGATACCAAGAACTTGCAATTCTCAACCTTCTGGACCTTGCAAAGTTCAGAGGCAGAGAACTGTTGGAGAGGAGAGAACACTGATGAGGGGAAATGAGGGGAAGGAAATGGGATGAGGGGAAAAAGGGGTTTGAAGGGGGTGAGGGGAAAATAGGGAAAAATAGGGGGGAATGAGGGTACAATGCACTCAGGTAACGCGTTTCTCCCTAAACACTATACATTAGGGATAAGGAAGGGGAGGGGAGGGAAGGGGAATGGTGAGGCATGAGTGAGGGGAAGGAAGGAAAGGGAAGAAGGAAGATGGAGAGGTAAAAGGAAGGGAGGGAAGGAGGAAGAGGTTAAAAGAGGGAAGGAGGAAGAGGTTAAAAGAGGGAAGGAGGAAGAGGGAGAGGAGAGGTAGTAAGTGAGAGAGATGGAGGAAGAGGGGAGGTAAATAGGATGGAAGGAGGAAGAGGGAAAGGTAAGTAGGAGGG
>JACEEZ010016240.1:10000-12500 GCA_016584305.1 Chionoecetes opilio | reverse complement strand
AGGTGTGACTTATAGTGTTGCCAAGGTGTGACTTACAGTGTTGCCAAGGTGTGACTTACAGTGTTGCCAAAGTGTGACTTACAGTGTTGCCAAGGTGTGACTTACAGTGTTGCCAAGGTGTGACTTACAGTATTGCCAAGGTGTGACTTACAGTGTTGCCAAGGTGTGACGTATAGTGTTGCCTAGGTGTGACTTACAGTGTTGCCAAGGTGTGACTTACAGTGTTGCCAAAGTGTGACTTACAGTGTTGCCAAGGTGTGATTTACAGTGTTGCCAAGGTGTGACTTATTGTGTTGCCAAGGTGTGACCTACAGTGTTGCTAAGGTGTGACTTATAGTGTTGCTAATGTGTGACTTATAGTGTTGCCAAAGTGTGACTTACAGTGTTGCCAAGGTGTGACTTACAGTGTTGCCAAGGCGTGACTTACAGTGTTGTCAAGGTGTGACATATAGTGTTGCCAAGGTGTGACTTATAGTGTAGCCCAGGTGTGACTTATAGTGTTGCCAAGGTGTGACTTACAGTGTTGCCAAGGTGTGACTTACAGTGTTGCCAAGGTGTGACTTATAGTGTTGCCAGGGTGTGACCTACAGTGTTGCCAAGGTGTGACTTACAGTGTTGCCAATGTGTGACTTATAGTGTTGCCAAGGTGTGACTTATAGTGTTGCCAAGGTGTGCTTATAGTGTTGCCAAGGTGTGACTTACAGTGTTGCCAAGGTGTGACTTACAGAGCTGCCAAGGTGTGACTTACAGTGTTGCCAAGGTGTGAATTACAGTGTTGCCAAGGTGTGACTTACAGTGTTGCCAAGGTGTGACTTACAGTGTTGCCAGGGTGTGACTTATCGTGTTTTCAAAGTGTGACTTACAGTGTTGCCAAGGGGTGACTTATAGTGTTGCCAAGGTGTGACTTACAGTGTTGCCAAGGTATGACTTATAGTGTTGCCAAGGTGTGACTTATAGTGTTGCCAAGGTGTGACTTATAGTGTTGCCAAGGTGTGACTTATAGTGTTGCCAAGGTGTGACTCACAATGTTGCCAAGGTGTGACTTATAGTGTTGCCAAGGTGTGACTTACAGTGTTGCCAAAGTGTACCTTATAGTGTTGCCAAGGTGTGACTTACAGTGTTGCCAAGGTGTGACTTACAGTGTTGCCAAGGTGTGACTTATAGTGTTACCAAGGTGTGACTTACAGTGTTGCCAAGGTGTGACTAAAAAAAGGGCTATCCAGACGAGCGGGCCTGATCGACAGGCATGCCCGTCATCGGGCACATTTGACCGGCAAACCATCGAAATGCCCGATCCCCCGTTGAGCGAAATAACAGATAGTGGCTGATGGCTTGAGGAGCTACGACGCTGCCAGACACAAGTTAACATTGAGGATCCATAGAAAACTTACTTGCCTCCCACTTATCACATCGTTGTAGCAACGTTCACATCAAAAACATTATACACACAGCAACAATTATGCTACACAATACTTTCTTCGCAATAGTACTGGTTACCATGTATATCGTACCGCACTCGACAACCTACTGGCATCGTCGGGCACGCCCGCCCATTCATCTACTCTGCCGTGTGGACAACATTCACGGGCATGCCCGGCACAATTTGTCCGCCGACCTCGCTGCCCGCCAGGAACGCCCGCTCGTCTGGATAGGTCTTTACAGTGTTGCCAAGATGTGACTTACAGTGTTGCCAAGGTGTGACTTACCGTGCTGCCAAGGTGTGACTTATAGTGTTGCCAAAGTTGTCATGAAGTGAGTTATGATACAGAAGAAACGCGTCCTCACTGACAAGATCCTTATTTATTATTGTGTTCTGAGAAAGGCGATGAATAAAATAGTAGGAATAAATGTCAGCAAGGTTGATGAAATGGCTAAAATGTGACACCTGAATCACTAGTCTTAAATAAAAAAATGTGGATTTATATTAATTCCCTTGTTAAGAATCATTTGAGCTGAGTTCACTCTTCTCTCCATCAACGTTATGAAATTTTGTTCTGTGTCAAAGTTAAATTGAACTAAGTGTTATTGTTTTGGTATTTATTGCTATTACAATAAAATCCTGCATACCAATTATTATAAAATCGTCCCGTCTGTCTAAATGGCACTGGAATCTAATTATTTTCCATCCTAATATTTTCTATGTTAATATTTCCCATCTTCACATTTTCCATTTACATAATTTCTAACTTCAAAATGTTCATATCAACATTTTTTATTTAACAATTCAATCTTAATATTTTCTATCTTCATCTTTCCTTTCCCCGCACAAGTCAACAAATGCGTGGTAGTGATGGCAGCCTTGCATTTCACAGACAGGCGCAATATTCATAAAACTGACAAATCATAATAGGTGTTTGCAAAGAAAAACATAAACATAACCGACTGTGAATTGGGCTATAAAGTCGTGTTGGGCTATAAAACTTTTCTGAATCTCGTTTGTAAGTCTGCAAACTTTTTTTCTAACTTGTGGACATAGCAACACTGCAGCCTCATCTTACAT
>JACEEZ010016240.1:0-5000 GCA_016584305.1 Chionoecetes opilio | reverse complement strand
ACTCCAATCATTCCACTCGTATAATGTTGTGTGAGGAGCCACTGTGACGGCGTGGGTACCACGTGGGAGGCTGTGTGAGTCCTCCTTCCCCCTTGATACCAGGGTATTGTGAGTATCTTGTGAAGTGTTTTAATCATTATTAGTTCACGGATGTCGAGTGGGTTGTATTTACGGAAAGTGAGAGTAGGAGGGAAGTAGGTGATGAGGCTCAGTAGAAGCGCTCTTTTGTGATTGGGATGTTAACGTTCAGTTGAAGCGTTGTGTGTTAGGTTTAACGTTCAGTAGAAGCGTTGTGTTATGTATAGAGACTCAGTGGAGTATTCTTTTTGTGATGGTATAGACGCTCAGTAGAAGTGCTCTTGAGGTGTTTTTGTGTGTTGGGGGGAAGTTAGAGAGAGACGGAAAGTGCGAGTGAGTGAGATTTTGGTAGCGTTGCGCGTGGTATCCCTATCTGCGAGTCTTCTGTGACCGTGCATTCAAGTGTTTATCTGTTGTACCAAGGAATTGGAGTTAAGCGTGTTAATTATATAAGGATTTCATATGTTGATCTTGTTTTAAATATCCTGAATTAACTTAATTAGACCCACGTGTCCCTGGGCCATGGCCTGGGGTGGCGACCTTGTGTCACCGATCGTGACAGTGTGTGTGTGTGTGTGTGTGTGTGTGTGGTGTGTGTGTTGTGTTTGTGTGTGTGTGCTTGTGCTTCTGTCTATCTGTTATGCTGGACGCTGCCTATCAATGTGTCCATCTGTCTGTCGCCGGTACAGCTTCCCTCTCTCTCTCTCTCTCTCTCTCTCTCTCCCTCCTCTCTCTCTCCTCTCTCTCTCTCTCTTCCTTCCTCTTCCTCTCTCTCTCTCTCTCTCTCTCTCTCTTCTCTCTCTCTCTGACTTCACTGTTACATCCTGAAATCCATGAACTGTAAGGGAACTAGAGAGAGAGAGAGCAAGAAAAAAGGAGAGAGAGAAAGAGAGTACGAGAGAGAGAGAGAGAGATAATCATTACCCTCTCCATCGCAAAATCATTATAAACATCCTTATTTTCCGTGGGCTTGTACAGTCTGTGGTACAAAATTTAAGTTTAATAATTATAATATAACAAGTGGTCGGAATAAGCCTTGTTTCCCTCCATCGTTTGATATGAAAGTTCGTGAGATAAGCGAGAGACTTCACTAACTAAATCACCAGATTTAGTTTAACAGGGAATAAAACTATTGAAGTATAGTGTACTTTACTTTAGTTGGTGTATTTTAGTTTTAGTTAGATAATTTAGTATTAGATAGTTAGAATTTTAGTTTTAGATAGTTTAGATAGTTAGGTTTAGTTAGGATTTCACTTCTCTCACTAAATACCCCATCGAGTGAAAGGAATTAATAGAAAATATATTTAAATGTAACGTAGAGGGTGAAAAAATAAGTAAATGGAAAATATAGTAATCAAGCGCAAGGATATTGAATGTAAGTTATATATATGTTGTGATTATGTATATATTAACGAGTATACATACAAATGCACAAATATATACATGCATACACCTTTGGTTAAACGTATGAAAACATGGGACGGACCAGAGAGAGAGAGAGAGAGAGAGAGAGAGAGAGAGAGAGAGAGAGAGAGAGAGAGAGAGAGAGAGAGAGAGAGAGATAGCAACAAGTGACTTCTAATCCAATTTCAATCAGCGGAATAAAAGCACCCCTTCCACAAGACGACATGAGACAGCGGGTGAATATGGAGCAACACTTTTATATATTCCCATTTTTACCTCCAGCCAGCGGGGAGGCAAGAGTCAGAGGGGAGGAGGAGGAGGAGGAAGAGGAGGAGGAGGAGGAGGAGGAGATGGAGGAGGAAGAGGAGGAAGAGGAGGATGAGGAGGAAAAGGGGGAGATAGGGGGGGGTTGGACAGGTAGCGAGAGGGTGGAGAGGGGGAGGGAGGGCAAGAAGACATGCAGTAGATGGGAGAGGGACAAGGTTGTGGTAAGGGAAGATATGGAAAGTAAGGAGAGAGAAAAAAGTGAAGGGAAAGAAGAGGGAAAAGTGTGATGGGATAGATATAATAGAATAGATAGATAGAATGATAAAGGCATAAGAGAGAAAGATGGTGCTAAAGTAGTTGTGTGTTGGATTTACTCTGTATATGAAGAACCTTAGACTGCAACCTCTTCTTCTTCTTCCCCTCCCCTCCTCCTCTCCTCCTCCTCCTCCTCCTCCTCCCCTCCTCCTCCTCCTCCTCCCCCCTCCCTCCTCCTCCTCATTTCTTCCCTTTTCTGGGCCCTAAAAGTTTACGAAAAAAAAGAGAACAATCCGCGATCCGCGGTAAAGAGTAGGAGAGAGAGAGAGAGGGGAAGGAGAAGAGGGGAGAGAGAGAGGAGAGAGAGAGAGAGAGGAGGAGGAGGAGAGAGAGAGAGAGAGAGGAGAAGAGAGAAGAGAGAGAGAGAACTCTAAATTTTTCAAAAAACAAATTTTGATATTCTGGCAACAAAATCTGGACAGTAAATAAAATTTTGGGTTGGGGGAAGTAATACTAAGATCAAATCCATTAAATCCCAGGTGTTTTTATAGATAAACCATTATTTGGAAGGGATCTATAGCTTTATACATAATAAACTCGCTAATTCAGGCATTTTCCCTAAAGTAAAAGCTTTTTAGCCCTGAAACATTACTAACCTTATATTACACTTTGTTTTACCTTATTTCATTATTGAAAATGTTGTTGGGGTATTGCAAAATAACACAAAAAAACCTTTTGCAGTTGCTTCAAAAAAGGATAATTAGAACCCTGGCAATTTATTTATCATAAAACCCAAAGCCCGCTATTTAAAAGTTTTAAAATTCTTAAAAAAAATAAATTTTTATGATCTAAATGTTAAAATTTTTTCATGACAAATTCCATTTTTTTCATTCTGCTTCATTTCAGACGTTTTTTAAAAATAAAATAATTTTAAACACAAGAAAAGACATCAAATTAGACCACCTTTTCCAATTACTGAATCTCATGAAAGATTTGTCACTTATTTCGGATGCAGAAATGGAATGAACTTCCAGAGCACATTAAAAATTTTGTTAATAGGAATACTTTTTAAAATAAATACAAAATATATAGAAAATATGTATTGTTAACATTTTTGGTATACATTTTTGTTTTTTCAGTAGATGTTTTTTTTTTCTTTTAAGATAAAAGAGTGAGTTTTGTTGGTTTGTATGTTTGTAAGTCTTGAATGTTTAGGTATGTATGTCTATGTAAATACAAAAAAAAGATGTTAAAAATATAATACTAAATATTGTGTCCATTGCAAGGCATTTTATTTTATCATACAAGGGGCCTGTAAAAAATGTTAATTAACGGGCCCGCCGGTTATATACCATGTATTTGATCAAGCTTTGTATTTTTTTTTATATGGCAAATAAACTTCTTGAATTGAATTAAGAGAGAGGAGAGAGGGAGAGAGAAGAGAGAGAGAGAGAGGAGGAGAGAGGGGGAAGAGAGGGAGAGAGAGAGAGAGAGAGGAGAGAGGAGAAAAAAGAGAGAGAGAGAAGAGAAGAAACGGGAAAAAAAAACATTACATCTTCATATATACTTGATTGTTTCTACAAAACATATCATAATCTAATGAAAAATTAAATTATCAACGGCAATTAATCAAAAGAAATTATTAACGAGCTTAAAGTGTTCAGTTATTTGTCTTCGGTATTTAGTTTTATCTTAATACTAAGCATAAGACTAAGAAAAAAAGCAACGACATGAAAGAAGATAAAAAAAGTACATGAGAAACAAAATAAAGGGAAAAAACAAAGATGTTGAAGGGATAAATCCAAGAGTACTCATAACAATAACAACGTCAATAATAATCTTATTAACGACGAGAGCAGCTTTATCATCAACAATAATATCCATAATATCGTCGCGTCAGGAAGTTAGATAAATCACACGGTTTTTTCGACAGACACCTGGGGCCTGACTTCAGAGCTGCAGATTAACAACACAATTCGGATTAGTAATTAGTATTTTGGGTTTGTTTTTATTCTCTCTCCCCTCCTCTCTCCCTCTCCTCTCTCTCTCTCTCTCTTCTCTCTCTCCCCTTTTTTTCTCTCTCTTTCTTCCTCTCTCTCTCTAAAATTTTCCCTGGGTTTGCTGAAATTCCCTTTCCCTTTTCCCTTGAAAAAAAAAAAAAAGAAAAAAATAATAAATTTACAAAAAAATGGGGTTGTCCCTAACCCTCACCCTTCCTTTCTTTCCCTCCCAATCCCCCTTCCCCCCTCTCCTCCTTCTTCCCCCTCCTTCCCCTCCCTCCTTTTAGGTAAAATCTCCCCTAAAACAGGGCCAGGGAAAATTTTCCAAAATAAAAAACAACCCGCCCAAATCCAGAAAAAAAAAAGAAAAGGAAGAAGAGAGGAAAGAGAAAAAGGGGAAAAAAAAAAAAAAAAAAAAAAGGGGGGGAAAAACCCCCCAGGTGGGAAAAGGGGGGAGGGAGAGAGAAGAGGAGGGGAAGGGAGGGAAAGGAGGGGGAGAAAGGAGGGGGGGGAGGGAGAGAGGAGAGGAGGGGAAGAGAGGAGGAGAAGGGAGAGAAGGGAAAAGGAAGGGGGAAAGGGGGGGAAGAAGGGAGGAGGAGGGGGAAAATAGGAGGAAGGGGAGAGAAAGAAAAAGAGGAAGGGGAAGAAAAAAAGGAAAAAGGAAAGGAGGGGAAAGGAAAAAAGGGGGCCCAAAAGGGGGAAAAAAAGAGGGAGGGGGGGGGGGGGGGGGGGGGGGGGGATGGGGGGGGGGGGTTTGGGGGGGGGGGGGTGGGGGTGGGGGGAAATCCCTGATATTCCCCCCTCCACCCTCCCCCCCCGTAAAATTTTAATCCCACAAAAAAGAGAACAATTGGTCCCCAAATTATTTGTTTTCATATAAATTTTTGGGGGGCCCGTTTATAATGGTTTTGAAAAAATACAGACCCCAGGGGGTTTTTTTTGTGGTTTTTTTTTTTGTTGGGGTTTTTTTTGGTTTTTTTGGGTTTTTTTTTTTTT
>JACEEZ010016239.1:15000-32414 GCA_016584305.1 Chionoecetes opilio | reverse complement strand
TTTCCTTTCCCTTTTCCCTTATTTCCCTCCTTTTCCTTATTTTCCTTCCTTATCCTTTTTTTCCCTCCATTTCCTTATTTTCCCTCCTTTCCTTTTTTCCTCCTTTTTTATTTTTTTCCTTATCTTTTTTCCTTCCCTTTCCTTATTTCCTTCTTTCATCTTTATCCCCTTTCCCTTTTTCCCTTTTTTCCCTCCTTTTCCTTATTTTCCTTCCTTTTCCTTATTTTCCTTCCTTTTCCTTATTTTCCTTCCTTTTCCTTATTTTCCTTCCTTTTCCTTTTTTTCCTTCCTTTCCTTATTTTTCCTTTCCTTTTTCCCATTTTTCCCTTTCCCTTTTTTTTTATTTTTCCCCCTTTTCCTTATTTCCTTTCCTTTTTCCCTTATTTTCCTTCCTTCCCTTATTTTCCTTCCTTTCCTTATTTTCCCCTTTCCCTTTTTCCTTTTTTTCCTTCCTTTTTTTTTTTCCTTCCCTTTTTCCCTTTTTTCCTTCCTTTTTCCTTTTTTTTTCCCTTTCCTTTTTTTATTTTTCCCTTCCTTTTCCTTATTTTCCTTCCTTTTCCTTATTTTCCTTCCTTTTCCTTATTTTCCTTCCTTTTCCTTTTTTTCCTTCCTTTTCCTTATTTTCCTTCCTTTTCCTTATTTTCCTTCCTTTTCCTTATTTTCCTTCCTTTTCCTTATTTTCCTTCCTTTTCCTTATTTTCCTTCCTTTTCCTTTTATTAATTCCTTACCCTATATTTTCTTCCTTTTCTCCTTCCCTTCTCTAAACCTCTCTCTCTCTCTCTCTCTCTCTCTCTCTCTCTCTCTCTCTCTCTCTCTCTCTCTCTCTCTCCCTCTCTCTCTCTCTCTCTCTCTCTCTCTCCTTCCCTGTCATTACCCTCAGTACGCTGGCCCTTTAAATCTCTGTCTCTCTCTCTCTCTCTTTTTTTCTTTTCTTCTCCTTTATCCTGAAAACGTCCTGGACCTCTATTTACGGTGACAAAGAGAGGGGAGAGAGGAGAAAAGACAAGAGAAGAGAGAGAGAGAGAGAGAGAGAGAGAGAGAAGAGAGAGATGGGGGGTGGAGGGAGATAGAAAAATTTGTTGGTAGTATGTTTAGCTGATTCCTCTCTCTCTCTCTCTCTCTCTCTCTCCTCTTCTCTCTCTCTCTCTCTCTCTCTCTCTCTCTCTCTCTTTCTCTGTCTCTCTCTCTCTCGTTATCCAGTCGTACTCAAGCGAAACAAACGAAACAAATTTGGGGCGTTGAAGGGTTAAGGAGCATCAGATAGCTGAGAGAGAGAGAGAGAGAGAGAGAGAGAGGAGAGAGAGAGAGAGAGAGAGAGAGAGAGAGAGAGAGAGAGAGAGAGGAGAATATTGAAAAGTCTCATCTATTCACGACTTCATAATTCACCAAATCTGCATGCGAACCCCTCTCTCTCTCTCTCTCTCTCTCTCTCTCTCTCTCTCTCTCTCTCTCTCTCTCTCTCTCTCTCTCTCTCTCTCTCTCTCTCGCGTGAGTTGGTCATATGAAGCTTTTCTTATGTTTCAATTTCGCAAAATCTTCCTCCCTTGCAATTTTACTCCTCCTCCTCCTCCTCCTCCTCCTCTTCCTCCTCCTCCTCTCTCCTCCCCTCCTCCTCCTCCCCTCCTCCTCTCCTTCCTCCTCCCTCCTTTCCTCTCCTCCCCTCCTGCTCTCTTCCGCTTCCTCTTCGCACTCAAGTAAAATGTCTGCTCGAGGAAATCAAAGTGAAGAGAGAGAGAGAGAGAGAGAGAGAGAGAGAGAGAGAGAGAGAGAGAGAGAGAAAAAAAAAAAGAGAGAGATTAAAGTTTGTCTTGTTGGTGAAGCGAAGTGCTGACAACGTTAGTGGAAAGAGAGAGAGAGAGAGAGAGAGAGAGAGAGAGAGAGAGAGAGAGAGAGAGAGAGAGAGAGAGAGAGAGAGCGAGAGAGAGAGAGAGAGAGAGAGTAGATGAATGAGACGAGCGAGAAAAAAGCTAATGGAAATGGCGGGAAACAGATAGACAAACAACATCACAGGCAGACAGACAGACATACAGACATATAGACAGACAGATCCAAACAGACAGACGAGCACAGATACAGATAGACAGATAGACAGACAGATCCAAACAGACAGACGAGCACGGACACAGACAGACATACAGACAGATAGGCAGACATATCTAGACAGACAGACGAGCACAGACACAGACAGACAGATAGACAGATAGGCAGATAGACAGATAGGCAGATAGGCAGACATATCTAGACAGACAGACAAACAAGCACAGATACAGACAGACAGACAGACAGATAGATACAGATAGAAAGACAGACAGACAGATAAAAAACACAGACAGACAGACATATACAGATAGAAAGACAGACAGACAAACAGAACAGAGAGAAAAACACAGACAGGCAGACAGATAGAAAAACATAGAAAGACAGACCAGACAGATACAGATAGGAAGACAGACATACAGACAGATAGAAAGAGACTGACAGACAGATAGACGATAAGATGATTAAGATTTTGGAAACAGAAAAATGAAGGAGGACAATCAAATAGAAGGAGGAGGAGGAGGAGGAGGAGGAGGAGGAGGAGGAAGAGGAAGAGGAGGAGGAGGAGTAGGAGGGTTAATGGGATTGAAAGAGGAAAAATGGGGATAAGAAAGAGAGAGAGAGAGAGAGAGAGGGAAAAAGAAGAGAGAGAAATGTAAGTTATAAAGATAATATATTCAACTTTATACCCTCATTCCTCACCCTCTCTTTATTTCTTTTTCATTCCATTTCTTTCCTCCATACCTCTTTACTCTTCCCTTCTCTCTCTCCCTCCCTTCCCTCTCTCCTCTCTCTCCTCTCTTCCCTCTCTCCCTCCCCTCCCTCTCTCCTCCCTTCCCTCTCCCTTCCCTCTCTCCCTTCCCTCTCTCCTCTCTCCCCTCCCTCCCTCCTCCCCTCCCTCTCTCCTCCCTTCCCCTCCTTCCCTCTCTCCTTCCCTCTCCCTTCCCTCCCTTCCTTCCCTTTCCTCTCTCCTTCCCTTCTCTCTCTCCTCCCTTCCCTCTCCCCTCCCTCTCTCTCTTTCCTCTCTCCCTCCTTCCCTCCCTCCCTCTCTCCTTCCCTTCTCTCTCTCCTCCTTCCCTCTCTCCTCCCTCTCCCTTCCCTCCCTTCCCTCTCTCCTCCCTTCCCTCCCTTCCCTCCCACCCCTCTCTCCTCCCTCCCACCCCTCTCTCCTTCCCTTCCCTCTCTCCTCCCTTCCCTCTCCCCTCCCTCTCTCCCTTCCCTCTCTCCCTTCCCTCCCTCCTTCCTCCCTCTCCTTCCCTTCCCTCTTCCTTCCCTCTCTCCTCTCTCACTCCTTCTAATATCTTCTTCTAGTGATCTAATTTGCATTCAATCACACCAGCGACATCTACTTAAGTCTACCTTCTAATAATAGAGAAAATGGAGCAATGCATCTACGTTTTCTATTACGTTTTTTGTTTTGACCTCGTAAAGAAAACGGGTTGCGGGTTTGTTTCTAGTAGATCGTCTATTTACTTTTTCTTTTACTTCCTTCACTTCTACTTTAGACTTCTACTTCTTTCTTTACTTCTTTCTTTTCCTTTACTTCTTTCTTCTTTTTTTTATTTACTTTTTTCTAATTCAGTTTTGATTTAAGAGAAAAGTGAATGATTTGGTTTTTTTTCCCTTTTATTTGCTGATTAAATTTTTACATTGTTACTTAGTGAGGATTATATATATTTTTTTTTTTCTCTCTCTCTCTCTCTCTCTCTCTCTCTCTCTCTCTCTCTCTCTCTCTCTCTCTCTCTCTCTCTCTCTCTCTCTCTCTCTCTCTCTCTCTCTCTCTTTCTTTTAATGCAAGGTTTCACTTTTTTCCTACAATTATCTTTTTCTCACTCCTTTTATATTTTTCACCTGCTCTTCTCTCTCTCTCTCTCTCTCTCTCTCTCTCTCTCTCTCTCTCTCTCTCTCTCTCCTCTCTCTCTCTCTCTCTCTCTCTCACATCTTTTTCTTGTTCTTCCTCCCGCTAATGCCTTTACCGTTCCTCTCTCTCTCTCTCTCTCTCTCTCTCTCTCTCTCTCTCTCTCTCTCTCTCTCTTTCAATTTTCACTTTTTTTCTCATTTTTCTCACATTCACTCGCCTTTCCTTTCAACATTTATTCCGTTTTTTAATACTCTCCATTCTCACCACGTATTCTTCTCTTTTTTCCCCTCTTTTTCCCCTCTCTCCTCTACTTTTATTCCCTCCTTGCACGCGTTTCCCCTTCAACACGATCCTCAACTCTTTTTTCCCCTCTCATTCCTCCATCGCCTTTTTCCTTCCTCATTTCCCCTTTCCCGCCTCTTGACCCTCTCCTTTCCCCTCTTTAAAAAAAATTGTCTACTTTTCTTAATTGCAATTGAGGGGAATTAGGACACCAAACGTCTTCTACATTTCCCCCAAACTCTAGACATTTCGTGGCATTAGTTCGGCTTTACTGGACCACTTGACGTTTTCTATACTCTCTGGATGTCACGGGGACTTGTGTAATGAGGGGCGTACTAAGTTTCTGTTATTTTTTTGTTTCTTCAGAGTTTTTTTTATATTATTTTGATCATTTTTTTGTGTGTTTAGTTTGTTGGTTTGTTTAGACTGGTTTTGTTTTTCTTGTTTTTTTCATTAGTTTGTGTTTTTTGTGATTACTTTCTGTTATTTTTTTGTTTCTTCGGCGTTTTTTTAATTATTTGGATCATTTTTTTGTGTGTTTTGTTTGTTGGTTGGTTTAGACTTGTTTTGTTTTTCTTGTTTTTTTCATTAGTTTGTGTTTTTTGTGATTACTTTCTGTTATTTTTTTGTTTCTTCGGCGTTTTTTTAATTATTTGGATCATTTTTTTGTGTGTTTTGTTTGTTTGTTTGTTTAGACTTGTTTCGTTTTTCTTATTGTTTTATTTCTTATTTGTTTTTTGTACTGTTTTTGTTATTTTGTTTCGTTTCTTCGGCGGTTTTATGTTTTTTTTATCATTTTTTTGTGTGTTTTGTTTGTTGGTTGGTTTAGACTTGTTTCGTTTTTCTTGTTTTTTTTATTAGTTTGTGTTTGTTGGGATTGCTTTCTGGTATTTTATTAGTTTCTTCAACTTTTACTCATTTTGGCCCACTTTTTTTTGGGTGATGTACAACGCTATATGAATTTGTAAAAAGCGCAGAAAGTTGAAATGGCTTGTAAAATATATATATTGGGAGGATGTACCCTTGAGGATGTCATGGGAACTTATCTAATGGGGGGGGGGGAGGGGGGCAGTACTACTTTGTTATTTTTTTTTAGTTTCTTTTATTTTTTCCCTATAATTTCCAACTCGGTTTTTTTGGGTGGTGGTTTTTTTTTTTTTTTTTTTTTTTTTTTATTTCTTCAACCTTTTTCAAATTTTGGTCTACTTTTTTTTGGGTGATGTACAACGCTATATGAATTTGTAAAAAGCGCAGAAAGTTGAAATGGCTTGTAAGATATATATGGGGAGGATGTATAGTCTCTTGAGGATGTCACGGGGACTTATCTAATGTGGCGTACTACTTTCTGGGATTTCTTTTGTTTCTTTTAATTTTTTCTAATTTCACTGTTTTTGTTGATGTACCGAGAAAAAGAGAAAAAAACCCATTCCATTTAATACCTGGAATCTACAGTTAATTATTTTCTGAGCTTAAAGAAAGGAGGTAATTTTCTACCCTTTTTTTTCAACATTTATTTTTCCTTTTTCCCGAGAATGCTTTTTTTTTTTTTGAGTTTCCCCTCTCTGGGATTCCAAGACTTCATTTTCCTATTTAAAAAGTATATCCTCAGAATTTCCCCCTCGGGTTTTTTGGGTGTGATTTGTTTTTGTTTTTTTGTTTCTTCAACTTTTTTCTAATTTTGGCCCACTTCTTTGGGTGATGTACAACGCTATAGGAATTTGTAAAAAGTGCAGAAAGTTGAAATGGCTTGTAAAATATACTGTATATGGGGATGATGTGCTCTTGAGGATGTCACGAGTACTCATGTAATGGTGGTTGGGGGGGGGGGGGGGGGACGTACTACTTTCTTGTATTTTTTAGTTTCTTTTAATTTCTTTTCTTCAGAATTTCCCCTCGGTTTTTTTGGGTGTGATTTTTTTTGATTTTTTTGTTTCTTCAACTTTTTTCTCATTTTGGCCCATTTTTGTTGGTGATGTGCAACGCTATAGGAATTTGTAAAAAGCGCAGAAAGTTGAAATGGCTTGTAAAATATATATGGGGCTGATGTACTCTTGAGGATGTCACGGGGACTTATGTAAGGGGGGGGGGGGGGGGGGGGGCGTACTGTTTCTTATATATATATATATAAAAAAAATCATACATTTTGACGCCACTTTTTTGGTGTGTTTAGTTTGTCAGTTTTTTATGTTTGTTTTGTTGTTGTTAGCGGGGGTTTTTCGATGTGTTTTGTGATTTAATGCGTGTTTTAAATTTTTTTTTTTTTTAATGTGTCGTCCATTCAGTATTGATTGTTGTATGCAGTCCATTATCTTCCTTGGTGTATATTTTCTTTCAAAATGTACTTTTTCTCGTGGCTAGTATTGTATATTAATATTTTTCCTGATCTTTTCAATTCAATTTCAAAATATTTTTTTCTACCTGCGTTTCATAATATCCTTTTTATCATTCTTTTCTACAGTATTTTCCTCCTCTTATTATTCCTGTTTCAGTATTTCATATATGGCATAACTAAACACAGATACAAACATTATAATTAAATGATCTTTACCTCCGCCAGCGAAGTTGGAGAGGTTATTTTTTCACCCCGATCTGTCTGTCTGTCTGTCTGTCTGTCTGTTAGTGTACAGGATTTCTCAAAAAGTTACGAATAGATTTGGACCAAACTCGGTATACTAAGTCTATTTGGTATAAGGAAGAACTGATTTAATTTTGGATGAAATCTATTGACAACTGTTGCCATGGCAACCAATTGATGAAATATTCGGCCGGAGGTATGCGCTCATACTGAGTGCATATATATATATATATATATATATATATATATATATATATATATATATATATATATATATATATATATATATATATATATATATATATATATATATATATTTACTTTAAAAATAATATTACTCGTTTTTTTACTTTTTTTATGAAATCGAATAACAACTGTTGCCATGGCATGAAGAATATTCATGAAATATTCGGGCGGAGGTATGCGCTCTACTGAGTGCCCCCCCCCCCACTAGTTCCCTCTGTCTTCTATGTAATTCGGTCTCGTTTCAATTTATTTTCCTTTGTTGTTTCCCTCCCTGTGAGTTCCCACCTGCTTTGCATAAGTTCAAAACCTTGACATAAAATGTATAATTGTATGTGAGGGGGCACTGAGGGGAGTTGTCTTTCAATTTTGTACAATTTGTAAAACTATTTTCCTAAACTAACTAAAGCTAATCCAAACTAAACTAAGCCAACTAAAGCCACATTCTAAAGCTAAGTACAGTTCTTTATACATACTTTTTTTCCAAAACTCCATAACTTAATCCCATAACTTAACCAACTTCCATAAATAACCTAACCATACATTTCATAACCAACCAAAGCCAAGCCAAACTAAACTAAACTAAGCCAACTAAAGCCAACTTCTAAAACCAAGTACAGCTCTTTGTAAATATTTCTTTCCAAACCTCTCATACATTTTCATAACTTGTGATTTCAAACTATAATCTTACTTCCCTATTTCAAGCTCTTCGTACATTTGACTATTCAATTAAAGCGTTTTATGTATATTTTCAAGGCTATTTCAAACACTTTATACTTATCATAGATATATACTTTCTAATACCACTTATAGTTTACAAGCTATTTCAATTTTCGATGCTTTTTACAAATTCATATTTTTGTACATCATCAAATTATCTTTGTTTCCTTTGCATAAAATTTTAAAACATTTCTTCAACCAACATTTTTTCCTCTTGATATTTTCTTTTTTAAACAAACTTAACATAAACTTCTTAAACACTTTTCTTTCTTTCTTTCTATATATTTTTACTTTTCTTTCTTTCTATATATTTTTACTTTTCTTTCTTTCTTTCTATATATTTTTACTTTTCTTTCTTTCTATATATTTTTACTTTTCTTTCTTTCTTTCTATATATTTTTACTTTTCTTGCTTTCTCTCTATATATTTTTACTTTTCTTTCTTTCTTTCTATATATTTTTACTTTTATTTCTTTCTTTCTATATATTTTAAATTTTCTTTCTTTCTTTCTATATATTTTTACTTTTCTTTCTTTCTTTCTATATATTTTTACTTTTCTTGCTTTCTTTCTATATATTTTTACTTTTCTTTCTTTCTTTCTATATATTTTTAGTTTTCTTTCTTTCTTTCTATATATTTTTACTTTTCTTTCTTTCTTTCTATATATTTTTACTTTTCTTGCTTTTTCTCTATATTTTAAATTTTCTTTCTTTCTTTCTATATATTTTTACTTTTCTTTCTTTATATATTTTTACATTTCTTTCTTTCTTTCTATATATTTTTACTTTTCTTTCTTTTTTTCTATATATTTTTACTTTTCTTTCTTTCTTTCTATACATTTTTACTTTTCTTTCTTTCTTTCTATATATTTTTACTTTTCTTTCTTTCTTTCTATACATTTTTACTTTTCTTTCTTTCTTTCTATATATTTTTACTTTTATTTCTTTCTTTCTATATATTTTTACTTTTTTCTTTCTATATATTTTTACTTTTCTTTCTTACTTTCTATATATTTTTAAATTTTCTTTCCTTCTTTCTATATATTTTTACTTTTCTTTCTTTATATATTTTTACATTTCTTTCTTTCTTTCTATATATTTTTACTTTTCTTTCTTTCTATATATTTTTTATTTTCTTTCTTTCTTTCTATATATTTTTACTTTTCTTTCTTTCTTTCTATATATTTTTACTTTTTTCTTTCTATATATTTTTACTTTTCTTTCTTACTTTCTATATATTTTAAATTTTCTTTCCTTCTTTCTATATATTTTTACTTTTCTTTCTTTATATATTTTTACATTTCTTTCTTTCTTTCTATATATTTTTACTTTTCTTTCTTTCTTTCTATATATTTTTTATTTTCTTTCTTTCTTTCTATATATTTTTACTTTTCTTTCTTTCTTTCTATATATTTTTACTTTTCTTTCTTTCTTTCTATATATTTTTACTTTTCTTTCTTTCTATATATTTTAAATTTTCTTTCTTTCTTTCTATATATTTTTACTTTCTTTCTTTCTTTCTATATATTTTTTATTTTCTTTCTTTCTTTCTATATATTTTTACTTTTCTTTCTTTCTTTCTATATATTTTTACTTTTCTTTCTTTCTTTCTATATATTTTTACTTTTCTTTCTTTCTTTCTATATATTTTTACATTTCTTTCTTTCTTTCTATATATTTTTATTTTCTTTCTTTCTTTCTATATATTTTTACTTTTCTTTCTTTCTATATATTTTTACTTTTCTTTTTTTCTTTCTATATATTTTTACTTTTCTTTCTTTCTTTCTATATATTTTTACTTTTCTTTCTTTCTTTCTATATATTTTTACTTTTCTTTCTTTCTTTCTATATATTTTTACTTTTCTTTCTTTCTTTCTATATATTTTAACTTCTTTCTTTCTTTCTATATATTTTTACTTTAATTTCTTTCTTTCTATATATTTTTACTTTGCTTTCTTTCTTTCTATATATTTTTGCTTTTCTTTCTTTCTTTCTATATATTTTTACTTTCTTTCTTTCTTTCTATATTTTTTTCTTTTTTTCTTTATATTTTTACATTTTTTCTTTCTTTCTATATATTTTTACTTTTCTTTCTTTCTTTCTATATATTTTTACTTTTCTTTCTTTCTATATATTTTTACTTTTCTTTCTTTCTTTCTATATATTTTTACTTTTCTTTCTTTCTTTCTATATATTTTTACTTTTCTTTTTCTTTTTTCTATATATTTTTACTTTTCTTTCTTTCTTTCTATATATTTTTACTTTTCTTTCTTTTCATATATTTTAACTTTTTCTTTCTTTCTATATATTTTTACTTTTCTTTCTTTCTTTCTATATTTTTTACTTTTCTTCTTTCTTTCTATATATTTTTACTTTTCTTTCTTTCTTTCTATATATTTTTACTTTTCTTTCTTCTTTCTATATATTTTTACTTTTCTTTCTTTCTTTCTGTATATATTTATTTATTTCTTTCTTTCTAATATATTTTTACTTTCTTTCTTCTTTCTAATATTTTACTTTTTTCTTTCTTTCTATATTTTTACTTTTCTTTCTTCTTTCTATATATTTTACTTTTTTCTTTTTCTATATATTTTTACTTTTCTTCTTCTTTTCATATATTTTTACTTTTCTTTCTTTCTTTCTATATATTTTTAATTTTTTTTCCTCATTCTGTATATTTTTTGTAATTTTCCCTTTTTTGTATATATTTTAGCATCATATTTTTGCATTTTTCATCTTTTATTCATCTTTTCCAAGCTTTACCTGTTTTACGCGTATTCTAACTTAATATAATCTTGTAATCTGACCTATCCACTACGACCTTTCATTGTAACCTTATTCACTATTCAACCCACGAAAATAAATCTGAATAAGCAATAAATTAACCAGAGTCAAGAAAAAAAATTTCCTTAATTATTAATCCAGTTAATTATTCTCCGGTCTGAACAGGTCTTTTACGCTTCCAACTATTTCATTTTTTTTTTAACCACGAATATAAATCTGAATAAGAAACTACATTATAAAATCAAGAATATATCGAGAAATAAAGTAAAAACATGCAATATATTACTTTGAAGCCACAGTTAATTATTTGGTCTAAAGAAAGGAGATAATTTTACGCGTTCCCGATTTTCGACCCTTTTTTTCTCCCTTTTTCCCGACAATACTTTTTTCTCCCTTTTTTCCGACGATATTTTTGTTCTCCCTTTTTTCCGACTATTTTTTTTCTCCCTTTTTTCCGACGATATTTTTTTTCTCCCTTTTTCCCGACAATATTTTTTTCTCCCTTTTTTCCGACTATTTTTTGTAGGATTTTTTTTTTTTTTCCTTTTTCCCGAGAATGTGTTTTTTCTTTTTGAGTTTCCCCTCTCTGGGATTCCAAGGCTTCGTTTTCCTATTTAAAAAGTTGTTGAACCCTTCGCATAATTTATTTTTTGTCCCATGGCGCGTTTTCTGTCGGTCCCGCATAGAAAATGGAATCACGTCTCCAGGTTGTTTATATTCTACAGACTCCTTTTTATCTCCCTTCCATCCTCCTTTTCTCCCTTCCCCTCTCTCCCTCCCCTTTACTGTCTTATCTGGCCTCACTGCTTTCCTCTCTCTCTCTCTCTCTCTCTCTCTCTCTCTCTCTCTCTCTCTCTCTCTCTCTCTCTCTCTCATTCTTCCTTACGTCTTTTTTCTCCCTTCTCAAGTTTCCATGCATTCTTCTTTCCTCCTTCTAGTCCCTTTTTTCTCCCCACATGATCTTCCCTCCCTCTCTCTTCCCCTCCCTCCCTCTTCCCCTCCCTCTTCCCCTCCCTCTTCCCTCCCTCTTCCCTCTCCCTCTTCCCCTCCTTCTTCCCCTCCTTCTTCCCCTTCCTCTTACCCTCCTTCCTCCCTCTCTCCTTCCCTCTTCCCCTCCCTCTTCTCTTCCTCTTTCCTTCCCTCTTCCCCCTCTTCCCTCTTCCCCTCCTCTCCCCTTCCTCTTCCCCTCCCTCTTCCTCTCCCTCTTCCTCTCCCTCTTCCCCTCCTCTCTTCCCCTCCTCTTCCCCTCCCTCCCTCCCTCTTCCCCTCCCTCTTCCCTCCCTCTTCTCTTCCCTCTTCCTCTCCCTCTTCCCCTCTCTCTTCCCCTCCCTCTTCCCCTCCTTCCTCCTCTCCCTCCATTCCCGTTTTCGCAGTTAAAAGGAAAAATACACGTTGTTAAACTTCATCTCTCTCATTTGTAACAATGTTTTATCACTCCCTCTCTCTCTCTCTCTCTCTCTCTCTCTCTCTCTCTCCTCTCTCTCTCCTCTCTCTCTCTCTCTCCTCTCTCTCTCGGTCTCGGTTTATTTTTCTCCAGTAGATCGCCACAACTTAAATCCTTCCTCTCCTCCTCCTCCTCCTCCTCCTCCTCCTCCTCCTCCTCCTCCTCCTCCTCCTCCTCCTCCTCCTCCTCTTCCTCTTCCTCCTCCTTCTCCTCTTCCTCCTCCTTCCATAACCATCACGATCTTTTTCTTGTCCTCCCATTCATCCTTCTCTTCCTTCTCTTCCCTACGTTGTCCTCTTCCTTCTCTTTATTCTCTCCTCCTCCTCTTTATCAATTCTTCCTATGTATTCCTCCTCCTCCTCCTTACACTGTTCTATCCCTTCCTTTTAATGTACAGTACAAACAAACCAGGATTATTAGGATCTTTAAATGTGGTGCTGTTTGTAATGTCCTTTGTAAATCCTTTGTAATCCTTCTCCCTCAACCCCTTCACGCCCAGATCTTTCCTTTGCTATAAAAAATTGTCTGTTGTTAGCCATGAAATTACGAAAAGTGACTTAATATACCAAATTACCTAGTGGACAAGGATACTAAACAGGTCATAGCTATAAAATATTGCTTATAGTCATGAAAATCGTCTAATGGTACCCAAATTACAATAGAAATTACGTTCTGGGTCTCAAGGGCTAAATGTGTTGCTGTTTGTAATGTCCTTTTTAAATCCCTTGTAATCCTCCCTTTCATGTTTGTTAGGATCTGAAAGTCTGTTTCTCTTAATGATAATATTTGATAATGATAATATTTTTAATGATAATTCTTTATTTCAACTGTTAATAAAACAAAGTAATTACCGCTTAGAATATTTCATTAAGGTCACCACAATGCAGTCATTAATGTGTGTGTGTGTGTGTGTGGTGTGTGTTGTGTGTGTGTGTGTGGTGTGTGTGTGTGTGTGTGAAGTCATTTGTATGGCCGTGTCGTGTTTGCGTGTAACTATTTGTCTTCATATTTATGTACTTTTGTAACATATGACTCTCTCTCTCTCTCTCTCTCTCTCTCTCTCTCTCTCTCTCTCCTCTCTCTCTCTCTCTCTCTCTCTCTCTCTCTCTCTCTCTCTCTCTCTCTCTCTCTCTCGTGACATCACACTATATCTCTCTTCTCTTCCCTTCCCAATTTTCTTTCCTGTTCATTTCCCAACATTTTTTTGCCCCATCTTTCCTCTCCTCCCCCTCTTCCTCATTTACTTTTTTTCCTCCTATTCCTCTAAACTATCCTACCTACCTTACTTCTTTTCCTTTATCTTTCTCTCATTTATCATATTTTCCCTCTTCCTCTTCTATTATCCTATCTCCTTTACTCCTTTTCATTGTCTCTCTCTCTCATTTATCATATTTTCCCTCTTCCTCTTCTATTATCCTATCTCCTTTACTCCTTTTCATTGTCTCTCTCTCTCATTTATCATATTTTCCTCTTATTATCCTACTTTCCTTACTCCTTTTCCTTGGTCTATTTCTCTCATTTATCATATTTTCCCTCTTCCTCCTCTATTATCCTATCTCCTTTACTCATTTTCCTTGGTCTCTCTCTCATTTATATTATTTTTCACTCCTCCTCTTCTATGTATCCTATCTCCCTTTACTCCTTTTCCTTGGTCTATTTCTCTCATTTACTATATTTTCCTCCTTTCCTCTTCTATTATCCTATCTCCTTTACTCCTTTTCATTGTCTCTTCTCTCATTTATCATATTTTCCTCTTATTATCCTACTTTCCTTACTCCTTTTCCTTGGTCTATTTCTCTCATTTATCATATTTTCCCACCTCCTTCTTTATTATCCTATCTCCCTTACTCCTTTTCCTCTCTTTCTCATTTATATTTTCACCCACCATTTTTATTTACTCTTTTCTTTGTCCTTCTCTATTATCTTACTTTCCTTACTCCATTTCTTTTATCTTTTTCTCATTTTATTATATTTTCACATCCCACCGTTTTTACCTTTTTATTGACTTTTTTCCTCTTATTCCTCTTTTATCCTATCTCCCTTACACATTTTCCTTGGTCTCTTTCTCTCATTTATCATATTTTTCCCTCTATCGTACTTTTCTTACTCCTTTTCTGTTATCTTTTTTCTCAATTATCATAAATTTCCCTCCTTCTTTATTATCCTATCTCTCTTACTCCTTTTCTTTCTCTTTCTCTCATTTATCATAGTTTTTCCTCCTCCTCCTATTATCCTACTTTCCTTACTCCTTTTCCTTTGTCCCTTTCTCTCATTTATCATGTCTTTCCCTCCTCCTCTATTATCCTATCTCCCTTACTCCTTTTCCTTTGTCTCTTCCTCATTTATCATATTTTTCCCTCTTCCTTCTTTATTATCCTTTCTCCCTTACTCATTTTCCTCTCTTCCTTATTTATCATATTTTCCCTCTTCCTCTTCTATTATCCTATCTCCCTTACTCCTTTTACTTTTTTCTCTTTTCCTTATTTATCATATTTTCTCCTTCCTCTTCTATTATCCTACTTTCCTTACTCCTTTTCCTGTCTCTCTTCCTCATTTATCATATTTTCCTCCTATTATCCTACTTTCCTTACTCCTTTTCCTTTGTCCCTTTCTCTCATTTATCATATTTTTCTATCTTCCGCCTCTATTATCCTATCTCCCTTACTCCTTCTCCTTTGTCTCTTCCTTATTTATCATATTTTTCTATCTTCCTTCTTTATTATCCTTTCTCCCTTGCTCCTTTTCCTTTGTCTTTTTCTCATTTATCATATTTTCACCTCCCATCATTTTATTATCTATGTAAATGAGTAAGGTAATGAGTTTAATGTGTTTTCTTATTCATACCTGTTTGATTAATGAAGATGACGTCATAACCTTAATTAATCGTTACAGGTGAGTCCCGAAAGCCGCAGGTACCACCTCCACCACCACCACCACCACCACCACCACCACTGTATTAAGTTAGTGGTTATCATTTTCTTCTTTTTAAATTTTTCTTCTTTTTTTACTGTCCTTTTTTTTTTTTTTTTTATTGTCCTTTTTTTTTTTTTTTAATAATTCTTCTTTTAAAATTTTCTTCTCTTTCTTTTTCTTTTTTTAATTGTTCTTCTTTTCATTTTTTCTTCTTGTTGATTTTTCTTTTTTAATTTTTCTTGTTTTTTTCTTTTTCTTTTTAATTTTTTTTTCTTTTTTTCTTGATTTTTATTTTCTTTTTTAATTATTCTTTTATTTTTCTTCTTTTTAATTGTTCTTTTTTATTTTTATTTTTTAATTGTTCTTCTTTTTTATTTTTCTTCTTTTATGTTTTCTTCTTGATTTTTCTTCGTCCTGAGATTAAGTATGTAAAGGAATTCAAATTTAATTGTTTATTGGCGTTTGAATTTTTTTTTTTGTATATGGTAAGTGTGTGCGCGCGCGTGTGTGTCTGTGTTTGTGTGTGTGTGTCCGTATTCGACCAATCTCTATTTGTGTCCAAAAAATCTTTGTTTTATCTCATTTACTTAATTTTAGTCGCTTTTTTATTTTTTTTAATCAAGTGTAGAAAAAATGACGTAGACAGTTATTCTACCTCACCAGAAAAAAAAAAGTTATATAGCAACGTATTTCTTGTCATTTTGATATACGTGCTACAGCATAGTATGATAAAAATAACTTTTTTTTTATGGGCTACGTTCTTCATTAAATATTTTTCTCGATACTGGAAATAATGTCTGGGTCTTCTGTTTTTAAAGGTCAAAAGGTTTGAAAGAAATATATTTTTTGGTACTGGAAAAAAACGTCTGAGAAATTAAGATACTTCCCCAGTGACCTAAGGACCCATTGATTGACCTGATTGACCCATTGACATTGACCCATAAAAACTAAGGAAGGAAAGGAATAACCTGCAGACGCTATAGGCTCCAACGTAACAAAAAATTAATGTTATGAAAGAAAGAAAGATACAATTTTACGTTAGATTAATACTCCATCGTGTCCAATACTACCTTTGCATACTAGGGAGGAAAAGGCTGATGGAAGTTAAAAAGATGTAAAAAAACTAAAATTAAAATGAAATAAAAACAAAAAAAATAAATTGAATGTACAGAAAGAAAGATACATATTTTACGTTAGATTAATCCTTTATGGTGTCCAATATAAACTTTGAACACTAGGGAAGGAAAGGCTAATGAAAATGAAATGAAAATGAAAGTAAAACAAAAAAGGAAGGAATAGTAAGATGCATAGTTTACGTTAGATTAATCTTTTATCGTGTACAATACAACCTTTGAACACTAGGGAAGAAAAGGTTAATGAAAATAAAATGAAAAAAATGAAATGAAAATGAAAGTAAAACAAAAAAGGAAGGAAAAGTAAGATACATATTTTACGTTAGATTAATCCTTTATGGTGTCCAATGCAGGCTGTGAACACTAGGGAAGGAAAGGTTAATGAAGGTAATGTAATGAAAATGAAAAGATGAAATGAAAATGAATGAAAATGAAAATGAAAATGCAGTTAGAAAAATTGAATGGAAAGAAAGATACATATTTTACGTTAGATTATCCTTTATCCTTTATCCTTTAATCCTTTATGGCGTCCAGTATAACCTTTGAACACTAGGGAAGGAAAGGTTAATGAAAATGAAAATTAAGGTAAAAAAAAAAAAATGGATGTGAAGAAAGAAAGATACAGGTTTTACGTCAGATTAATCCTTTATAGAGTCCAAATAAAGCTTTGAATACTAGGGAAGAAAATCTTTATGAAAAAAATATGTTAGAAAAAAATGAAAATAAAAATGAGAGTAAAAAAATATTGAATGTAAAACAAGAAAGATACAGATTTTACGTTAGATTAATCCTTTATGGTGTCCAATACAACCTTTGCACACTAGGAAAGAAAAGTTAATGAAAAAAAATGTAAAAAAAAATAAAAGTAAAAAAAATGTAAAAAAAAAATAAAATAAAAAAAAATAAAATAAAGTAAAAAAAATGTAAAAAAAAAAGAAAGTAAAAAAAATGTAAAAAATAAATAAAGTAAAAAGATTAAAAGAAAGTAAAAAAAATGTAAAAAAAGAAAGTAAAAAAAATGTAAAAAAATAATAAAGTAAAAAAAAAAAAAGAAAGTAAAAAAAAATGTAAAAAAAACAGTTAAAAAAAAAAAAAAAAAAAAAAACCGGAAAAAAAAAATTGATGTAACGAAAGAAAGATACAGATTTTACGTTAGATTAATCCTTTATGGCATCCAATACAACCTTTGCACACTAGGCAAGACAAGGTTAATGATGCAATTACAGTTCAGGTAACGAGGCAGGAGTAGACCCGCGTTATAAATGAGGCCTTGACAGCTGCGCCAGAAGAAGAAAAAAAAAACAACAACAACAACTAGGTAAAAGAATAATGTTTTGGTCTGGTAACTGTCATTTTGCATTTTTTTTTAATCTGGTAACACTGCTATAGTTTCTTTCCCTTTCTGGCAATACCGTTTCTTTT
>JACEEZ010016239.1:0-5000 GCA_016584305.1 Chionoecetes opilio | reverse complement strand
GATGTGGAGGTATAGCTAGGTTTACATATAGATACGAAAAAGAGGGTAACATGAAAGAAATGAGAGAAATACTAAAGGGGATGAGTTGGTAGTTGATAAATATATAAGAAAAAGAGGGTAAAAGAGAATAAAAGAGAATAATACTGAAGGATATGAGTTAGTAGTTTACATATAGATACGAAAAAGAGGGTAACATAAAAGAAATGAGAGAAATACTAAAGGGGATGAGTTGGTAGTTGATAAATATATAAGAAAAAGAGGGTAAAAGAGAATACAAGAGAATAATACTGAAGGATATGAGTTGGTAGTTTACATATAGATACGAAAAAGAGATAAAAAAGAAGAGATAATGCGAGTGGTTAGGTAATGTGGCTCGGGAAAGACAACATATGTATCCGCCAGGCTGTTGCAAGGACTGAGAACTTGTAGCGCGAGATCAAGGAAGCAAAGAGAATAATGCTGAAGAATATGAGTTGGTAGTTCACTGATATATACGAAAAAGGAGGTAAAATGAGAAGAGAGATCTGGGAAAAGAGATTGAAGATGAGATGGAGATGAGATGGAAAGGAGATGAGTAACTGTTGGTAGTTCACAAATAGAATACGAAAAAGTGGTAAATAAGTGATAATGCGAGTGGTATAATGTGAGGTTTTTTATTTTGTCTCCTTTTCCTCTGTCCAAAAAAACTATCAGGAAGGAAGAAAACTATCGGTATCAAGGAAGGAAAGATAATAATACTGAAGGAAATGAGTTAGTAGTTTACATATAGATACGAAAAATGGGTAGAATAGAAGATAAGATAATATTACTAAAGGAGATGAGGTGATAATTTGTTTACATATAGATACGAAAATAAGGGTAAAATAGAATAAAAGAGTAAGGAGAATAGTTGGTAATTCACAGATATATATACGAAAAAGAGGTAAACATGACGAAATAATGCGAGTGGTTAGGTAATATGGCTCGGAAAAGACAACATATGTATCCGCCGGGCTGTTGCAAGGACTGAGAACTTGTAGCCGCGAGATCAAGGCAGCAAAGAGAATAAGGCTAAAAATGAGGTTATAGTTTATATATAGATACGAAAAAAGAGTAGAATAGAAGATCAGATAATATTACTAAAGGAGATGAGGTGATAGTTTACACATAGATAGAAAATAGGGGTAAAATAGAATAAAAGAGAATAATACTGAAGGAGAATAGTTGAAAGGTCACATATTTATACGAAACAGAGGTAAAAATGCTGAAATAATGCGAGTGGTTAGGTAATATGGCTCGGAAAAGACAACATATGTATCCGCCAGGCTGTTGCAAGGACTGATGAGATATTGTAGCAGCGAGATCAAGGCAGCAAAGAGAATAATACTGAAGGAGATGAGGATGCAGGAGTTGTTAGTTTATAAATAGATACGAAACAGGGATAAAGAAGCGAGATCAAGGAAGAAAGGAATGATGATGATACAGAATACATAAGAATAATGCTAAAGAAGAGTTGGTAGTTTACATATAGATACGAAAAAGGGGGTAAAAGAGAAGGGAGATCAAGGAAGGAAAAGAATACATCTAAAAATAAGCAGGTATAGTTTACATATAGATACAAAAAAGGGGGTAAAATAGAAGACAAGAGAATAATACTAAAGGAGATGAGTTTACAAATAGATTATGAAAAAGAGGTAAAGAGGTAAAGAGATAAGAGGTAAGAGGTAAGAGGAGGTGAAAAAGGTAGGAAGGGGCCCGGGGGACAAAGAATGTAAAAGGGATGGGGTATCATTTTACTGTAATACTAGAAAGGGGGTAATGGGGAAAAGACGTTTTAGGAAAAGGGGAAAAAGGAAAAAAAAAAAAAGAAAAAAGGAAGAAGGGAAGGAAATGGGAACTGAGAAGAGAGCTCAAGGAAGACAAGAGAATAATACTAAAGGAGATGAGTAACAGTTCGCAAATAAATACGAATAAGGGATAAATGAGAAACGAGAGAATAAGGTTAAAGATGAGTTGGTAGTTTATATTTAGATACGAAGAAGGGAGTAACAGAGAAGACAAGAGAATACTACTAAAGGAGAGGAGGTATACAGTTTACATGTAGATACTAGAAAGGGGTAATAGGGAAGACGTATTAAGGAAGGGTAAGAAAGGGAAATAAAAAGGGTAGAAGGGAAGAAAAGGACGTAAGAGAAGCGTTATCAAGGAAGAAAAGAGAATAATGCTAAAAATGAGGAGGATGTTTTTCATATGTACGAAAAAAAAGGGAAAGGTAAAAGAGAAGAAAATAAATCTACTACTAAATCTACTACTACTAAATCTACTACTAAAGGAGATGAGGTGGTAGTTTACAAATAGATATGAAAAAGAGGGTAAAAGAAAAAAGGAAAGAGAAAAAAAAAAGGAATAAAAAGGGGTAAAAGGAAGAAAAGGGAGTAAGAAAAGCGTTTTTTGGGGAAGAAAAAAAAAAAAATACACTGAAAAATTTTTGGTTTGGTGTTACTATAGATACGAAAAAGGAGTAAAAAAAGAAAATATATACTACAAAGAGGGAGGTGAATTTTGCAAATGATCAAAAAAATGGGGTTTAAAAGAAAAGGGGCTATAAAGGGAAGCCAAGAAAATAATGTATAAAGAGCTTTTTTTAAAATAGATTCAAAAAAAAATGGGAAAAAAGAGAAGGGGTTTTAAAGGGAAAGGGGAAAAGAAAGGGAAGTAAGAAGGGAAGAAGGGAAGAAAAGGGCGTTAGAGAAGCGTTATCTAGGAAGAAAAGATAAGGGTACTGAAGGATATGAGTTGGTAGTTTACAAATACATGCGAAAATGGGAACTGAGAAGCGAGATCAAGGAAGAAAAGAGAATAATACTTAAAATGAGGACTTTTTTTGAGGAGGTATTGTTTACATATAGATACGAAAAAAGGGGTTAAAGAGAATAAAAGAGAAGGGTACTGAAGGAGATGAGTTAGTAGTTTACAAATAGATATGAAAAAGAGGGTAAAAGAATATCAAGGAAGGGTAAAAAAGGGAAGTAAAAAGGGAGGAAGGGAAGGAAAGGGCGTAAGAGAAGGGGTATGAAGGAAGACAAGAGAAGGGTACTGAAGAATTTGAGTTGGTAGTTTAACAATAGATAGAAAAAAAGGGAGTAAAATAAAAAAGTAAAGAGTACTACTAAAAGAGTGAGGTTTGATACTTTGGGCAAATAGAAAAAAGAAAAAAAAAATGGGGTAAAAGAGAAGGGCTATCAAGGAAGACAAGAAAATAATGCTATAAATGAGCTTTTTTTACATATAGATTCGAAAAAAAAGTAAAGAGAAGCGGTATTAAGGAAGGGTAAAGAAAGGGAAATAAGAAGGGAAGAAGGGAAGAAAAGGGCGTAAGAGAAGGGGTATGAAGGAAGAAAAGATAATGGTACTGAAGGATATGAGTTGGTAGTTCACAGATATAAATGAAAAAGAGGTAAAAAAGAAGCTATAATGCGAGTGGTTATAGGAATTAGGTTTAAAATTTTTTCTCTTTCCTTTCCCAAAAAAAATAAAAAAAAAACCCCGGAAACTGATCTCTTAAAAAAAGGAGATGATTTTTTCCCAAAAAAAAAGGGGCAAAAAAAAAAAAAAAAAAAAAAAAAAAAAAAAAAAAAAAAAAAAAAAAAAAAAAGTATTGTTTAAATAAAAAAAATTTTCTTTTCCTGTAAAAAAAAAAAAAAAAGGGGTTTTTTGTTTAAACCAAAAGGTTTTTTTATTTAAAAAAAAAAAAAATGGGTCAAAAAAAAAAGGGGAAAGGGGGAAAAAAAAATGAAAGGGGGGGTAAGGGGGGTTTTTTAAAGTTATCCCTTTTAAAAAAAAAAAAAAAAGCCCATCTTACCCGTAAAACACAAAAAAAAACAAAAGGGTAAAAAAAAACCAAATTTTGGGGGCAAATTTTAACAAAACTTTTTTCCCTTTTTCCCCAAAAAAAAAACCAAAAAAAAAAAAAAAACCTAAAAAAACTAAAAAAAAACTTTTCTTCCAAAAAAAAAAAAAAATTTTCCTAAAAAATAATAAAAGAGACTTTTTGTTAAAAAAAAATTTAAAAAAAGTATAAAAAAAAAAAATTATCCCTAGACGGAAAAACATATCTTCCCCCTTTTTAATTTAAAAGGTTTTTTCCCCAAAAAAAACTTTAACTTAAAAAAATTTTTTTGGTTTTTGAAAATCTTTAGTTCCAAAAAAAAATTGCCTTTTTAATTTGCCCTTTAAACCCCAAAAATCAAAACAAAAATATTGACAAAAATTCCCCCCCCTTAGCCCCAATTTTTTTTTAAAAAACTTTGGTAAATTTAAAAGTAATTTCTTTTAAATTGCCGGGCGGTTAAAAAGGCTCTTTTTGGCCCCCTTTTTTCATTAAAAGTTTTATGCCAAATTACAATATAAAAATTTTTTGGGCTCAAGGGGGTTCAACCGGCCGACTAACTTTTGGGGTGAAAAGGGTTGTTGGATCCCGTCCCTTGTCCTTTTTCCATTGGGGTAGGGTAAAGAAAAGGGGGTTTTTTTTTCAATTGGGAAATAGGGGGTTTTAAATTTACATTAAGAACTTTTGGGGACAGGGTTTGAATTTTTTAAAAGGATAAACCAAATAAAGTCAAATTTTTTTTTTAAATTTTGTTTTTTAATATTTCATTAAAAAAAAAAAAGTTTTAAAAAAATTTTTTTTAAAAAAAAAATATTTTAAAAAAAATTTTTGAAAATACTGAAAAAAAAAAAATTAAAAAAAATATTTTTAAAAGGTTTTTTTGTTCGGGAAAAAACGAACTTATAAAAAAAGTTTTTAAAAAAGGTTGTTATTTTAGGAAAAAGATATTTTAAAGAAATTTTTTTAAAAAAGGATTTTGGGTAAAAAAAGGGCCCTGATTTGGGGGGGGGCCCCCCCCCACACCCCAAACCCGGGTTTAAAAATTAAAAGGCCTGGGGGGGGAAAAGAGAAGAGAGGGAAAAAGAAAGGGGGGGAAAAAAGGGGAAAAGGGAAAAGAGGGGAGAAGGGAGAG
>JACEEZ010016238.1:0-10392 GCA_016584305.1 Chionoecetes opilio | reverse complement strand
CTACTTTAAAAAAAACTTTCCCTCCCCTTTTTTTGTTAGGGTTTCGGGCGTTTCGTCTCGCTACTCTTCCTCTAGACAACTCACATGCCCTCGCTCGTAAAAGGGTGATCCTCAGGAGGCTACAGGTGGGGTAGATTAAGACCTGGGGGGCCCCGGGGTGTGGGCCCCCACTCGTTCGTAAAAAGGGGGCGGGAAAACTGATAAGCGACAACATCAAAGGTAATGTAAGGGTAATAAAGATGGTCGGCTGGTGACTGGCGCCACTCTAGCAGGGCGACCGTGGTGCTCAGCTGCCCGGGCAACTTGACAAGTGACTGACGCCTAAAACCGGGGGAGACATTTTGTCGTCTTGCCCGGGGAACATTCCTCTAAATACGAGCAATAAACTGTATCAGGGAGCCAGACCCGGTGTCTGAAAGAGTAATCACCTATTTAGATCAAGGGCGTTCTCCCAATTAAAGGGATAGTCTCCGTGCGTCTACGGGTCGGTCTGCATCACTTATTGGATGCTGGTGCCACACACGCGTCCTCCCCCTGTGCTTCTTTAAAATCGCATAACGCGTAAAACAGAACCGCACACGTGGTTTCTCCTAAAGCGGCCCCCAAAAAGTGGATGAGTCACCCCGGGGGGCAAGGATCAAAGCGTGCCCTCGACCCTCCCCCCCCCCTGCCATGCGTGAACGCTTGAATGTTTTCTCATCCCCAGCGTTCCCAGTTTTTGCCACAAAAACCTGGGCACGTGACACCTGCCCCGTGGCACCGCTGGTCAAGTTGGACATCCAGGTAAAAATTGTAAAAACCTGACGTCACCAAAGCAGGGGGGGGCAGTCTGGCCTCTGCGCTCGTTTTTTTTCAATAAAATTTTTCTGTATAGTTTCCCTCAATTTCCACTCTTTTCATGTTTAAAAGGACGATTTTCCTTACACGAATATTCGGAAAATTTGCGCATTCAAATTTGGTTTTCAAAAAAGGAAAAAAAACGGGGGCTTGGGGAGGATAGGAGGATATCGGGAAAAAAGAATTGATACTGATTGAGTTTGTAGAAAAAATTTTTAAATTTTTTAATTTTAGTGATTACATGAAGCAGGGGGGAACAAAACACCCAGACGACAACAAAATGTACTGCAGAAGAACATATACTAATAATAAAAAAAAACCCAAATAAAATTGGAATGACTTTAGTGTCTCTGAAAATTTAAATTCTCTTTGTAGTGGTAAAAATTTCCCTCACAGGTTTTTAGCGAGGCATTGTGGTATAAAGTATTCTTAATGCCTTATCTTTTTTTGGGGGTTCAAGTCAATCGTGAAAGAGAGAAGGAGGGGAGGGGAAAGGGGAGACGAAGGAGGGACAAAGGGAGAAGAGGAGGGGAAAGGGGGAAGGGGGAGGAAAAGGAGGGGGAGGGGTGAGGGTGCGCGGATGAAGCAAAAAGAATAAAATTCGCCAGAATGAGGGGCAGTGGGAGGTAGCACCCCTCCCCGCCCCCTCAATGAGCCTCTTTTTCCCAAAAAGCGCCCCCTCGTCTTTTTCCCCTCCATCAGGGCGCTTAGGGGTCCATTCCCTGTCCGCCCCGCCTGCCCCTTTGGGACCTTGCAAATCCCTTTTTACCCCGCGCGCTAAAATCCCCCGCAGCAATGAGTGTTGTATTAAGCAGTCTGTGTGCGTGATGGGTGGCTGTGTTGGTTTAAGCATGTCTGTGTGCGGAGGGCGGGGGCGTGTTTGAAAGAACATAAAAAATAAGGAAGCTACAAGGGGCCGCGAGGCCTCCCGTGGTGTTCTGTCACCTAACCCACCTACATCCACTTTCACCCCCACCCATAAACCCTTCCACCCCCCTTTATAGCCCCCCAATGACCCACAAATCCCTGTCTCGACCTTCCCATTCATTCACCACCCTTTTTGTGACCCGTTTTTCCCTATTTCCTTTCAAATCAAAACGCTTTTCCATTTAAACCCGTTATTTCGTTCAAACCCGGGTTTAAAAGCCGAAAGAATTTTCCTCCCTCTCCTTTATTAATCCCTTTATCCATTTAAAACTTCTATCAGTCGCCTTTACTTGCGTCTTCGATGGTGAAAATTTTAATAACTTAAATTTCCTCTCAAAACAAAAGTTACGCATCCCTTTTCTTTTTGGCCCTCCTTCTCTCCTTTTTTCTAAAAACCATATCCTCTGTAAATGGAGACCAAACTGAACTCCCTAGTCTAGGTGAGGCCTGACTAACCAAAAAAGTTTAGAAAAAACTTCCGCACTTCTACTTTTAACACTTCGGGTAATGACCCAAATATCTATTACTCTATTTCGGCCTAAATCATTGTTTCCTAGGTCGGGTCTGGGCTCACCCTCACCCAAGATCTTTTTCACCTTCTGATATTTTTCAGCGATACATTGCTTATTGTGTTCTATTCCCAGGGTTTTTTCTCCCAACATTCAAAAACGCTCATTATCATTTTTAAATTCCATCTCCCATCTGACTCCCCCATCGTTAGGTTTACTAAGTCCCCTGCTAGTTTACGTAGACTGGATCAAAAATCCTACCTAACTTAGTATCATCAAAAAACTTGCTGATATCACTGCTAATCCCCTATCCAAGTCGTTGATGTAAAAAAAAATTAAGGGGGCCCCAAAACAGCCCCTTGTAGAACTCCACTTGTCACCACCCCCTTCAGTTTTGGGAACCTTTAAATTGTAACCCTTTGTTGCCTATTACTTACCCCAAGCCTATCCAATAAAGAACTTCCCCATTTTTAACCTGGCCCTAACCTTTTTTAAAGGTCGCTCGTGTTGTCTTTGTCAATGCCTACTAAAGTCCAGATATATTATATCTAACCCTTATCATTATCTCGTCTCAAAAACTTTCCTTAAAAATTAAAAATTTTGGTGAGACATGACCCCCCTTGGGTGTCCATGTTGTGAATCTTTATCAACTATGTTTATCAAAGTGCTCTCAAAGGGTGTTTTGCAAAAAAGTTCCCAATAATTTACCCACCACTGATGTTAACTACGGGTCGAAAATTTGTTTTTAGTCCTCTGTCTCCCTTCTTAATAGGGGAAAAACTTTTCCCTTTCCTCCACAAAAATGACAAAAATCGCCTGTCTCAACCGTTTCCCAAAAAATTGGCCTAACGCTCAAAAAACCCCCTTTGCTTTCCCTTTTTAATACCCGGGGTCATTCATCTGGTCCGGGCGTTTTAAAAAATTTTTTTATTTTTCTATCCCCCTCCTCCACCATTTCCCTAGTTATCACAATATCTTTGATTTCCCCCTCATCGCCCCTTTTAAACATCTGTTCACTATCGGGTATCGTCTGTGACCCTTTCCTCCGTAAAAACACTTAAGAAATAATCTTTAGACTCCAAAACATATCCTCATCCTTTTTTTAAAGATCTCCCCCGTCCTGACCTTAACGGCCCAACTAATTCCTGTCTTTTTTTTTAAAAAACCTGAAAAACCCCCTTTGGGGGTCCCCTTTCGCCTTTTCTGCTACTTTAATTTCAAAAATTTTCTTAGCAACTCGATTAATTTCTTCCTGTCCTCGCCATCACTTTCTTTTTTCTTTGTTTACCTCCTCCCTTAAACCCTTAAATAATGTTTCTTTTTACTCCAAGTTGTGTTTTAACGGGGTGTCATCCATTTTGGATCACTTTTTTGGGCCTTTTTTTTAAAAGGGAATTTTTCTTTTCTGTCCTAAATTAAAATATTCCTTAAAAATGAGTATTCCTCCTGGGCTCCGACCTCATTCCCTTCTAACCTTCAAATTCCCTCCTCCCCCCTGACCTCACTTCCCTGTCTAACCGTTTCTAATTTCTCCCCAGCCTCGCCCACTACCATTCTGACCGCCCAATTACCTCCAGGTGCCTTCCCAAACCTTCTAAATTGGCCTTTTCCCCTGTCATCCGCCCCGTCCTGGGACAATTTTTTTGCTCCTCCTCCCACCTCTTATTAAAACCTCCGGTGTCTTCTTTCCCCTATTGGGCCCTTTTTGAAATTGGTATTTGATGCTATTGCCTTTAATTTTTCCACTTCCGATTTTAACTAAATCTGTCTCTAATGGTCGCTATTTCTAAATTCCCACCGACCTTTTCCACATTTGTAAATAAAAGTCTCTATTTGTCGCAAAAGTCTAGAAAAAATTATCTCCTCTAGTAGGTCCTTGATTGCTTGACTTAGGAAGTTATCCTGTTTTATTTTAAAATTCATCTCATCGCTGTCCCTATGATTTTAAACCAATCTATATTTCCCAAATTAAAAAACCCCCCAAGCATAAACGATTATTCTGCGGCCTTGTTTATTTTTTCCCATATAGGGGCTGAATCCTCTTTTCATAATTTGGAGGCCCATACCTTACCCAAAACCCTTTTCTCAGTTCCCTCCGTAACCTCTACCCATAAAACTCTAGCTGCTTCATCTGTTTTTTTAAACTTGTTAAAACCACCTGCAATGCATCTCTTGCAAAAGCCAAATCCTCCTCCCCGTCTGCCTACTCTTCCCCGTGAAATAAATTTCCAGCTATCCGACCCCCGGATCAAACCCCTTTCCCGACATTCCAACCAGTTTTCTGTTAATGCTATTTATCAAATCCTCTACCCATTTTTTTCCTCCAGGAAAACTTCTTTTTTTAAAAACTCCTACAGTTGATAGTAAAACCCTTTAAACAATCCTCTTTTTTTTGTCAATTTTCCCTTTTCTTTAAAATAAACCCCTCCTCTCTCTCTTCTACAATCCTTTAGTTCCCTGCCTTTTAACTCCTCCATGTCGCAAGTTTCCTTTTTCCCCGCCCCCGGTCAAACCCGGTTCTCTATCTTAAAAAACCTGCAGTGTATCTACCCCCCTTTCCAAAGGGATTCGACAAGATCTGAACTCCTTTCCTCAAAAATCCCCCGTCCCTGCGGGAGAGGTTGTTATGCCCGAAAAAAGTCCCACTGTCGACAAAGGCCCACCATTTGGCTTTGCAAAGAGTCCCCGGCAAACACCGAATCCCGGAGTACCCATGTCGTCAACAAAAACGTCTTGGGAAACACCCCAACCCCCAAAGGAAGCCACCCCTGTCCCTAAAATTTACCCACAGCTTCCTTGAACCGCCCTGGGAATTCCTCATTCTTAACACCCCCCATCTTTCCCCCCGCTCGGCAACGAGGGGGTTTTTCCCTTTGGTCCGCCATGCACTCTACTTCTTGCACTCTAAACCCCATCCTCTTCCCGGGTCTCACCGACTTTTAGCGCCCCTTCTTTCCCAGAAACCCGCTGTCAAGATGCCTACCTGCTTCACCAACAACCCAAATTTTACCTTCGGGGATGATGTATCGTCTACCTTCCTACCTCCGTTCTCCTCTTGCACCCGAGGTACCTGAATAGTTCGTGCACAAAATGGTCATTTTTACCTTTTTTCCGGGGCGGGGGTCCATGTCACTCTTCCAAAAACCAAACCCTGTGATTACTAGGAAACCCTTGTAGTCGCTTGAGTCACATCTCGCTCTGGTACCCCACAGGCCATCACTTTGCATGTGCCCCTTTCCCCTCCCCCACTGGACCCTTTACCTCCACACTTTAAAGAACGTATCTCTATTTCCTGCTTTTCACAAAGCTTTTCATTTGTTCCTTTACTTTGCAAGCTCCTTTTCGGACTTTGATCCCTCCAAATTCTTAGCGCCCCCACACCCTTTACTCACTCTCCCCCGCCCTTTACCTCCCTTACCTCACCTCCTTTATCCTACCACCTACCACTCTCAAACCCCCGCACCCCACACAACACCACTTCATCTCCGCCTCCCCAAAACCTCCCCATCACAGACGTACCATTCTAATCCTGAGGCTAAAACCAAAGCACAACCCACTTTACGGACGACAGGTCACTATTTTTATTTGGGGATGTCTTTTTGGCGTGGGGCGGGCCCTGTGTGTATGTAAGCATGTCTGTGTGCGTGGGGCGTGGCCGTGTGTGTATGTAAGCATGTTGTTGGGGTGGGGCGGGGCCGTTGGGGGTGTTGTAAGCATGTCGTGTGCGTGGGGCGGGGCCGTGTGTTATGAAAGCATGTCGTGTCGTGAGGGGTGGCCGTGTGTTATGTAAGAATTCTGTGTCGTGAGGGCGGGGCCCGTTGTGTATGTAGCATTATGTGTGCGGAGGCGGGGCCGTGTGTGATTAAGCATGTATTGTGCTGGGGCGGGGCCCGGGGTGTGTATTTTTAACAGTTTTGTGTCGTGGGGCGTGGCCGTGTGCATGGACCAATGGCTTAAAAAGGGGGGTTTTTTCCTTACGCCACCCCCGGGAGGGTGGTTTTTGGGCGGTTTGTATCCACTTTTTTTTTGGGGCTTGCCCCAACACTCCATCCCCTTTTTTTTTTAAAAAAACCCCCCGCCGGGAAAAAACCCCGGGGGAACAGCGTATAAAACCCCGACCCGGGGCCCCTTGGTGGACCTTGACCACCCACCCTCCCTCCCCTTTTCCCCCAAAAAAACCCCCCCCTTTTCTATTCCCCCCCCCGCCCCTCCCCCCCCCCCCTTTCCCCCTTTTTCCCTTCTCTCTCTTCCCTTTTCCCACCCGGCTCTCTCTCTTCTCTCTCTCTTTTTCATCTCTCTCTCTCTCTCTCTCTCTCCTCTTTTCTCTCCTCTTCTCCCCCCCCCCCTTCTATCATTTGTTTTCCCACGGGGCCCGCCCTACGCTTTCTTGTATGTGATGATTTGCTCGTTTGTTTTTTAAACATTTTTTGTTTTTACATACCATAGTGTTTATTTACAATTTTTTTGTTCAGCGTCTTCTTTCGTGGGTATAAAACACATAAACATTTTTTTCTTCTTAAATGTAAACTTTATTCAATAGGCATTACTATATCCAAAATTTTTAATTTTTAATCATAAAAAATTTAAATTAACAAAAACTGTATACCCAAATTTATCAAAAAAATATTTCTATCTACGTTTGGTTAAAAAATGTGATTAGAAGCTAAATTAGAAGAAAAAATTATTTTTTTTTGAAACCCGCGACCCTGCAACTGGTTGGAAACCGCACTTGCCCCTAAAAAAAAATTTTATTAAATCTGTGAATACACACCCACACCAATTTTTATAATAATATTTTTTAAAATATAGTTAGATCCCTAATAGATAGTTAAATTTAGAGGGGAAGGAGAGAAAGAGAAAGAAAAGAGAGGGGCAGAGAGAGAGGGGGAAGAAAAGAGAGAGAGGAGGAGGGGAAAAGAGAGAGAGAAGAAGAGAGAGAGAGGAAGAGAGAGAGGGGAAAAAAAAATGTATACAAAAAGATAAACCCCCATCACAGATAAATTCACGTCGTTGATCCGAACTCGAAAACCATAATCAGTTAACTTTAAATTACTTCTCCCCGAGAACTCCTTTCCCCCCTTCCAAAATCGTCTTCCTTTTCCTGCAAAAATGGTCCCCCCCCTTTCCCCCAAACAAAAGGGGACTAAAGACGCGGGCACATAAAAAACACATCCTCTCCTAAACAGCATTTTGGTGCGTCTTTCATGTCAACATGGCTTTTCTGTGTGAAAAGTTGTCTTTTGTCGTATGAGAAAAAAAGCAAAGGGAGGGTAGGAGGGGGGAAAGGAGGCAAGTGGACAAAAAAGCAATCCAATTGACTGAGACTTCCGGGGGGTCATTACTCCCCCCCCAAAAATATATATATATATATATATAGTATATTTGATGAATTTCGGGCAGGTATGCCTCTACTAGTGCCCCCCCTATTTTTTTCCTCTGTTTGACTCCTCGTGATCCTCTCCTTCATCGTCCCTCCCCCTTCCCTCTCCCCTTGCATGCTTTTTTTCCCTTACATCACCGTCGTATTTCCAACTCCTTTTCTCTAAAAAATATTGTCCTTTTGGTATTTAGGCCCTTTATACTAGTATTTATACTAGTAAGGAAATATAACAAGAAATCACATACACGGTCTCCATCAATCTGCTCTGCGGACCAAAACCGATAACCGTCGCCGGGTTTGAGGTAAAGCAGCCACAACATTACACTTGTATGCAAGAAAAAAAAGAACAAATCGAAAAAAGTTTTCATTTTGGTATTGGGAAACGGGAAACCTTAGTGTATTTGTTGGCACCTCCCCCTCACCCCTGCTGGCAGCGTCCTTCCTACCCGGTTTGGGAAACCCCCCTATCCCTTTCACGTCTACTTTTTCTTTTTTCCCATTCTCACTCTTCCCCACTACTCCCCCTTTTACTCTCTCCATAAAGGGTGATAAGGAAAATAGAATCTCGACAAGAAAAAAAATGATTCAGGCGAACGAATTCACTGGCGACTGACCCTTTAATGACGAACTTAGGAAAGTCCCAAATTTGGGGGTCATCGTCCGAAAACCCCTGTGACCCTGGCGGGGTTGTTGTGTTGCTGTTGTGTTGTGCCCCTGCCTTGCCCCCCTCGCTCCGCTCGCCCGCCTCAACCCTTTCCCATCGGGTTCCAACAAAAAATAGCAAAAAATGAATTAATTAAATCTAAGGAGCGTCCAAAATTCACATTCCCTCAAAGGGATCATGTATAAATATCTCTCTCTCTCCTTCCTCCTTTCTCTCTCTCTCTCTCCCTCTCCTTTCTTCTCTCTCCTCTCTCTTCTCTCCTTTTTCTCCCTCATGTATAATTGTACTTATTCACAAAACGTTTTTGATCTGATATTCTATTTCTCTCTCTCTCTCTCTCCCCCCTCTCTCTCTCTCTCTCTCTCTCCCCTCCCCTCTCTCTTCCCCCCTTTTTCCCCTCCTTTTCCTTCAACTAATGGAAAAGTGATCCTGGCTGACACAGTTTTGTTTGGGCCGCGGTACTACGGTTTTTATTCACTCTCTACTCAGGCCCGGTCCCAAATAGAGGAAAAGAAAAAAATACAGGGAACCCTTCTTCTGACCCCACCAAAGGGGGGCCTTGGGCCCCGTTTTCAAGAAATGGGTTTTCCTCGAGTAAAAGATAGTGAGTGGGGCGCCCCACTGTCGTGATACTTCATGATGAGTTTCATGAACGGCTGATTTTGGCCCCCATCGGCAATGATGTCCCGACGTCGGGAGCGAGGTGTACCAACCCGTGCCTATAAATAGAATGATAATATTTACTACTATAAAGAAATTCATTCCAGTCATTTCTATCATGAATTATTGTTTTCTATAACTTAAAATATACTAATACTTGTATTAGCAATGCTGTTTTCAATAGAAAGAGGCGGTACGAAAAGATTTCACAAGTTCTGAGGTTTGTCATTTGAGTTACCATGACAACGCCCCCGCTGTTTTCCCTCCTCCTCCTCCTCTCTCCTCTCTCTCTCTCTCTTTTCTTTCTCTTCCTCTCCCTCTTCTTTTCTCTTTTCTCCTCTCTCCTCTCTCTCTCTCTCTCTCTCTCTCTCTCTCTCTCTCTCTCTCTCCTCATGATTACAATATATTTGCGTTTGTAGATGATTCTAGTCAGTAATATTTAGCCATATTACTTATTATCATTTCAAAATGGTAACTGCATAAAAGTAACACATACATTCAATCATAGTTAAAGTCTGTTCACTAATATCCAGCGGGAATACCGAGCGGGTATAGGCGTTGGTTAGGGCTGCAATGAATCCGTTGAGGAACCATAGAGCCCTGGTGAATCGGTGTGTCCTATGATGCGTTTCACAGGCGTGGTATTGATCAGTCTTCTTCAGTTAGACCCGGTAAAGGTGGATGACAACGTATTGTTATGAGGTGTGGATGTACTCCGCCCGCCCGCCCACCCCCCCATATCACCCAGCCGCTGTTCAATAGGTGGCGCGGACATCCACCCCTTATCTTGGGTGCCCGGCAACTGAAAAATGATGAATCAACTGCCTTTTCGGCTTAGTAACCGCGTTGATTCTTCCTCAGAAATGTGGTCACATATTGAATATGTTTTAGTATTGATGTTCAATGGAAGTATTTGATTATATATGGTGCCCCATCGATCATCTCATCGTAGGGGTTACCGCCCGACGATTTTTTTTTCCCCAAAGGGGCACACGATGGGGGTGAAATGAAAGCTGTTTTTGGAACCTGTGCAGTCGGGCATTTTTCCCCGCCGGGACCCTATAGGGCACACGACGAGACCCTTCTTGCAACTGGCCCTTAGGGCTATATTCAAGAATGCTCGTCAAATCCCCGGGCCCGGGGGAGATTTTCCACCGTCGTACCTCCACTGGTAACATCTACAAGAACTGCCCCGACTGGTGGATATTTGACAGACGTACCAACACAAGCGAGGGCCCAAAACGGCATCAGTATTTTGACTGTTTTAAAATATCTAATACATTTTATTTGTGAAATTTATCATTTCTGACATTAAATAATAGCTAAGTTATGTTCGCCCTTGTCTGGGGTTTGGGGCAGAAAAATGGCCTGAGTGATGCTTGGGCTTTTAGGTCCCGACCCATTTTCCCCCCCCC
>JACEEZ010016237.1:0-22244 GCA_016584305.1 Chionoecetes opilio | reverse complement strand
GCTACGCACCAGATTTTCCGGAAAGTGGCAGATGCTATGCAAATGTACTTTATACTCTGTTGCAACCAAGCGCTTTTACTCTCCAAGTTTCTGAACAATTTCGTGTAATTACTTGCACGTGTATTTCCAAGAAAGTTTGACGACGTCTTTGAATGATAGCCAAGCATTCTTTTCAAGGTCTGACATAGTACCGTTGAATTGTTCATCTTTGATGAGCTGTCGAATTTGTGGACCATCAAACACACCGGCCTTGATTTTTTCAATTGACAGTCCAGGAAATGCCAAGATGATGTACTTCAAACAGTCGCCATCAGTTGACAATGCTTTTACAATTGTTTCATGAGACCTAGTTTTATGTGCAGAGGTGGGAATATTATTTTCTTCCTGTCAACAAGTGGCTCATGTACAATGTTAGGATCTCCAGGTTTAAGATCAGATCTCGGAGGCCAATTCGTCTGAACCCAATGCTTCTCTCGAGCTCTGCTATCCCACATACAGAGAAAGCAGGGATACTTTGTGTATCCACGTTGTTGACCAAGAAGGAAGGACACCATTTTAAGGTCAACACAGATGATCCAATTGTGTTTGTCATATTGCAATAACTCAATGACTCTTTACATCTCCATATTCTTCACGAAGACAGACCGAATGCCCAATAGGGACTGCGCCAAACAAATTGCCATTGTGTAGAAGGACACACTTCAAGCTCCGCTTTGAGCTATCAATAAACAATCGCCATTCATTTGAATTGTAGATTGAAAACCCTAATTCCTTCAGTAAACCAGGAATGTTATGGCAAAACACAAAACCGCTGGCACTTCGAAAGTACTGCAGAAATGTACTTTCTCTGGTTCGAAAGTATGATACCTTCACTCCTTGTTCAAGTATGTTTTTCTCGTTCAGTCTTGATGCTAGTATTTCTGAAGCTTTTTTGGATAGGCCCAAATCACGTGCTAAATCATTCAACTCGTGCTGATCAAATCCCCTACGAACTGAATCCTCGTGAATGTCAAAATCTGCATCATTGCTGTCACTGCGTTCTTCAACGTCACTCAGATCTTCTAGAGGAGGTAGTTGTTCGAAAACTGGCACTGGAATTTCAGCTGAATGAGGCATTGGTCTTATAGCTGACGGACACAAGTGGAATTTTGCTTATCTGGAGGGTAAGCTGTGGAGAAAAAACTTGACGTGCTAGAAAAAAACTGACTACAGATTTGGAATCAGCATGCCAATTTTAGTCTAAATAAGCTCAAAAATCTAACTCAACAATTTTTTTTTCTTCAAATTGTTCCCCAGTGTTATAGTTTTAAGGCGCCGCAACTGCGGGGTTATTGACGCCTGCTTACATAAGATACATGAAAAGTAAAACTAAAAAACTAAATTTAAAATAGAATAAAAATATTTAGAATAACAAATTACATAAAAGAACAAGAGTACATTAAAAACAATAAGTTAATATTAAAAACATCATAACTTGTTGAGAAGGCCAGCCTTCTCAATAAAGGTATGGACTTCATGTCCCGGAGAGAAACACCTCTCTCCCAATGCCAGGGAGAGACGGTAAGCACCGTCCGACCCCCGACACCGGGACAAAAATTGCACACGTAGGTCCCCAAGACTGAGACACTCGACCAGCAAGTGCCGCACAGTTAAGGGGACCAACCCGGTTTGGTAGTAGCAGCAGTCGTCCCTCGCTCCAAACCCACTTCGGCTGGCGCCAGCGATCAACTCAGAACTGGCACGGACCAGGGAATCCGACTGTCTAATTAAAACAAAGCATTGCGATGGTCAGAGATAAGATGTTGACGTCAAGGTGGGATTTCTGCCCAGTGCCTCTTTGAATGTCAAAGTGAGAGATTCAACCAAGGCGCGGGGTATGGTTAACGGCGGGCGTAAAACTATGACTCTCTTAACACCGAGAGAGAATGAGATCACGCATGGCCCCAATTGCAGGAGGCCTGGCCCTAAGCTAAAGTCAGGGTTACCAAAGGGCTGCCCCCCTCGTGGGCGTCGGTAACTGGGTTTCGCGACAGTTTTCCCCCCACTGTCTCGCTTAGTGAAAGCTAGCACGACCCAGGCCAAGCAGCCCTTACTTCAGTCAGGCAGTGACTGCAGTTAAAAACAATTTTTTTTAGTTTTACCCATTTTTTTGTGTTCCAAATACCAGGATGGCGGGAAAGCTGCGGTCCGCCCAAGGTGGTATGGACGACAAATCCCCGACGTGTCCCGCCAGATGGCGGACTGGATCTTCGCTTCCTTCCACGGGCGAAGACTTCACCAACGGAAGGACACGGGGAGAATTACCATGCGGCTCTCTCCCCAGGAGATGCTCGCCGGAAGAAAGTGCACTGGGGACCCCGAAGAGGACGCCTTGCTGGCATCCCTTTCTTTGTAAGAGACCATTTCGGCGACTAGAGCCGGGCGAGTTAAATGTGCTCCCCAAGGAGTACAATGCTCCCACACAGAAACAACTGCTCTCATTAAGGAGAGAATCCAATAAGAGGTCCAGTGTTTCACAAACACGATTTTACGGCGGAGCTGCGTTTAGAAAAATTGTGGGGAGGTCCGGAGGGAAGGAGTTGAAATGGCATCTCCACCACCCATGGGCTCCCCAACGTTTGTGACCCGTCAGAGGGCGGAAAGGCGTGGAGGAGGAGAGAAGAGACAGCCAGCTCCGAGGAGGAAACCACCCCGGAAGTGGGATTCAGCCTCGTGACCCAAAGAGAAACATCCGAAGCCGCCCCGGAGAGCGCCGAGTTCGGACTGGTCCTGATGTCGAAGAGGACGTCTTACTTATACGCACTTCAAAACCTTCAGTATTGGCCCCTCTCGCAGCTCTGGCCATTCCAGCAACGATCACCGTAAGGAAATCCAAGCGCAAGCTGGGACGCTTGGGCCCCCCCCTAAAGAAAAAAAAAACCCAAACCCACAAGGCCCGGAGTGGCCATCGGGATAAGGGGAGCCCTCTCCAAGGAGGCTCCGGAGGAGGAGGTTCGCAGCCTTTTCAGACGCCAATAATGGCGCCTGAAAGAGTAGAGGGTCGGGTTGGTCAAGAAAGGGGAAAGAAGTTCTCAGTGGGAGGACGTCCTGGGCCACCCCGGGCTCTCCCAGAGGGATTATACTTTTCTGCGAGAGAGCTGTACAGTCGGCAGTCCAGAGGAAAGCCGGAAACCGGCTCCGACACAGAGCATCGGCCCCGAACCATATGGGGCGGTTTGTCTTGAAGACGAGCTGGCGGGGGAAGGTCATGAAGGGCGACCCCCCGAGAGGGGACGGCACCCGGGCCGACGGCCGGTGTTACCGGCTCGAGTCGGAGACCTCGGGCGAGTTCCAAACTCTTGTGGGTGGTCAACGGGAATCTCTGGCTGGACGCCCCTACCCCGATATGTACTGGGCGGTGGGAAGAACAAACTCTTCTTACCTAAGGACATCAACCCACGTAGTAGGCCAGGGGACTTCCGGCCAATCACTATCACTTCCTTATAACGTGTCTGCGGGGCAATCAATGGTTTTGGCCAAGCGCCTTAGCCATGTGGCACACTGCCCATGCGCCCAGGAAAGGGGTTTCAGGGCAGAGGAGGGCCTGCGCGGCAAAACATCGCAATTATCCGGGCCATGGGCCGGAAAAGGCGCAGACCACTCCCCTTGAATCTCGTATTTCGCATGGGGTTTAGACCTTTACAAACGGCTTTTGATTCCGTGGGTCACCCCTCTCTTGTTGCTGGGCCCTGCCAGAGATGGGGGTTTTCCACCCAAGACTCACGGAATTAATGTCAAAAGACTATACAGGATCAGGCAGTACCGTTCGTTTTTGAAGAGGGAGCACCCCAGTCAAAAACTAGCAGGGGGGTGTTTAAAAGGGGGATCCCCTTTCCCATTTACCTCTTCAAAAACATCAGCCTCGACTGGGCTTTGGCATCCCCCCTCCCCCCCCATTGCGGAAAACCAATCGTGCGTGAAGAGTATGAGAATGAAGGACCATCCATTGCTGCTTTCGCCGGATGACGTGGCGTTCTCTCATGGCCAATACTCGCTCCGGGCTCAGGCCTCCATCAATGCCTAGTAGGGCGGCGGGGAAGTCTGGACTCGAAATGGGAGTCGGGGAAAATGCGCGGACCACTAGGGGCATCCATTGCTGCGTACAGAGAAAAATGACTTGGGCCCAGGATACAGAGGCCGTTAACATCAGCCGGTCAGCCTTGGCCGGGCACTGGCTCTCAAGGGCTTCTATAAAGTACCTGGGAGTAGTTCAGATGGGGGGCAGTGAGAGGGGCACTCGCCACCTACTACACAAGGACCTAGTAGTGAAATGGGACAGTACTGACGCTTTTTTAAAACTAAGGGACAGCCTTTTTGGGTGGTAAATTTTATTCAAGATAATTATTCTTGCTTCTAGTAAGTGTACTTTGCACAGAAGGAAAAAAAAAAAAAGCGGGGAGTAACTATGACTCTATCATGGAGGCAACAGTTACTAAGTATCTTACGAATACCTCCTCGCCGTCCGCTGGCAATGACGCCTCCGTTGTCCGCCCACGGGAGGGAGCCCGCCTGACAGCTTAGTACACACCAAACTTCGTAAGAATCAACTACAGTCCGACGCTTGCGTCAGACTTAGTTACAGCGGATATAAGGACACTGCCGAATCGGCCATCCAAAAAGATGGCCGATGCCGCCTGAAGCGTTGGACCGCAGCCCACGCTGCCCGCGGTGCGGACCTCGTCTTCGCCAATTACAGAAAGAGACAGGTCCATGAGGACATGCACACAACAGTCTTTCACCAGGAGAGTTGCAGTGAGATTGGGTTGAACGTCCGACGCAAGGTGGGAAACAGAGGGGGAAGTAGCCTTGTGATGGGCTACATACGAAAGGAGTTAGTTCCACCCGGACGTTCGTTTCATCAACATAGCCCTTCGCTGTGGGGACGTCACCCTTGTCGTGGTGCGGGGCTTGAAGCGTGGTCGACGGCCCCCGCCCACCTACTCTGGCGGCGCTGCTTGCCATTGTGGGTTCGGTGGGCCGTCGGCCTTCGTGGACAAAAGCGCTCCCCCTTCGTCCACTGGGAGGTGGAACCTTCCGGTGATGTTCGCTTTATGCTTTCCTCCCCCCCTTTTTTTTCCCTCTTCCATTTCTTAGGGCCGATTCTAGGCCCGGTGAGAACTTCTCTTCGTCTCAAGCTTTTCCTTTATACTTCACGCCTCCCGCCCCCACGTGTGCATGTGCGTGGCATCCTGTATATTCCCCACACGCCCCTTCTATCTGGAAGTTGAGGTCCACCGCGGGGCGGGTTTGTAGTTCCCTTCGGTGAGGCAAACACGCTTTCTTTGGTAGGGGGGTTGGGGTAAGGACGGCGATGGTCCAGTTGTGGGCCCCGCTGGATCATCGCTGGTCGCGTTGGTAGGGCCAAGCGGGGGAGGTTGCCTGGTGGGCACCGACCATCGGTCCAGCGGCTGCCACCACACACTAGGCAACCGAAAAGTAGTTATACTCCCCTGCTACCCTGGAAGCTTGTTGGGTGAGGTCCTTCCCCCAACAGAAAGCTTCCCCTCGTTGGCTCCGTGGTGGTGGGTGGCGGGCGTGGGAAGTGAGTAATTTGTTTTATGAGTCAATCAATTAATTTACCCCGGCCTGCCTCTCTTCCCTGACCGTTCGCTTGGTCCTCGACCAATCTCCCATGGATCCTCTCACATGCCCACTATGGCGCCTTCCAGGCCCGACGTGGCACGAAGCGGGCAGCCGCCCCTTCCTCCCAGCTCCCCCGGTCAGGCGATCCCCACTTTTAAGGGACGCAGAGAGGAAAGCAATTGATGAGACGAGCCTGGGCCCTAGGGGGCACTTCTAGTTGGACACCTTGGCTCTCTGTCAACGTGTCACAGGCCTGAACTTAACGGAGCAATACATGATATTTTCAAGGCTTATGGGTTGTTCGCCGCATCCGACTTATTTATGATGACAATGGACGACAAATAGGTGGCTCTACATAAATTTTGCTGCGGCAGATTTGATGCTTCCTCTGTGATGAGGAAGCCACAAAGATGGACATTGGAGACAGAGCGATGGAAAGATGGATGGAATAAGAGCGAGACATTGAAGAGCGAACATCAATTCGCTCTGGGTATGTTGGAGACGGCACCTGATGACTACATCCCCAAACACTTTTGAGAAAAACTACTACATCTACTCCCACCTACGTCCGCCATAGGCCCTCCCCTACTTGGGTACGTGGGCGTATTATAAGGAGAGTGGTTGGCAAAACTTTTCCTGCGTGCGGCGCGAGGTATATTGGAGGAAAGAAATGGAATGATCCCGGAAGGCCACCTGAACCCAGGTTATGGCAAGGGGGTTGTAATCCGAGCCAAGGACCTAACTCAGGCTCGGATGCTCTTACACATGCCCATCACCGAAGACAGCATTTTTTATACCATCAACCTCATCCAAAATTCAATACCAGCAAAGGCGTAGTCTACAACTACGACTCTTTGAGTGTCGGAGGCAGAAAACTAAACATCCTGTGACCAGAAAAAAGAGTTCAACAGTTTCTATAAGTCAGAGGAAGCAAAAAACATGATCATTATAACTTTTACGGTCAAGTCTCCCCGATTCCTCAGGATCGGTCCCTAGTCTCTAAGATTAAAAGCTTTATCGGACAGCCCTATGCAGTCTGCTATGAGTGTGATACAGCTTTGGGGCACGGGTAAAAAATTTTGTAAAAATACCCTCCTCGCTTGAGGCGAAGCTGCGGCGTTGGGTGCCTTTGCCACAGCTGACTGTACCCGTCAACTCCCTATGCTTCCACTGTTTCGTCGTGATCCACCACCGAAGTTCCGACAAGTGTGGGACTTATTACAATAGAAGAAGACATCCTTATTTGGCCAAACTTTCCCAATTTATCAGTCTTGGGGAAGGAGCGCCCAGAAGAGAACTTTTCCCACAGGACAAGCAGGCGGGGGAGAAGCAGGACCTACGCATCCGCGATGGCTGCCTGCTTCTTCTTAAGACGACACCTAACAGCCTCCTGCAGTTCCACCACCCACATTCTCTTAAACTAACACCATCCATCCCAAATGAAGAATAAGTTCTCGCTACTGCCAGTGTGATTATGTGGAGACTGCTGCACTCCTCTCATAATGATCCTCCAACCACCTCTCGTGTAGTGCATGCCGCACACGGGGAAAAAAGGACAATAGTGACTCCTCCTCTAAGAGGCTCCCCAAACAAGCCATCCTATAAAAGAGTTCTCAGGAAGCGGAACTCGCAGTTCCAATGAAGTCCTTAGACACTCAAGTGGGCGTCACTCCGGCTAAAAATATCCAATTTGCTTGAGCAGGAGGGGATGGACTTGCGTACAGATACAACCTACTGATAGGGTAGGGAGTACTGACGTGACTTCCTTATTATCAATGCCACTGTTTTACCACCCCTGAAAGCGGGCTAGCGACCACAGCCTTCAACAACACGCTGATGGCGAAGTGGCTTGACAACTTATGGACGCACAAGTGTAGTTGATAGCCATGCTGATAAGCACATCTCAAGACCTCGTCGGGAACTATTCAGTTAAACCTAAGAAGAAGTGGGTAAATCTTCTGTCAGTAAATCTGCATCTTTGGTGGGACATACGGTTCTTACTTACTGCCGCGGGTCCTCGTATGAGAACCCCCCCGGATTTCACCGCCGGATGTACGCAAGCGCCGAACCGACATCTGGGAATGTCAGAAAAGTACGGTCACCAATCTTCCTTACAACACATACAAAAGATGCTGGGGCTTTCAAATGGGCGCAGCGTCTCCAAGCCGTTAAAGGCTTACTGCATCATCTTCAGCACGAAAATACACACCTCAATCCTACAATGAATTATTCGTGGAGATTACGATGCAAACGGAGAAAAAAAAAAATAAACTAAGTCCTTCTCATCAACGAGTTGGACCCCAGTAAATTGTCTAATGTTTTACAAGAGGAGAGGGACAATGATAGGGCAGGGAAGGGTTAGTCTCTGCACGACAGGTTTTTATACCTGTCCACACAACCCCCCACCCCAGCAGGTGTGGCTTTAGTGGTGGTTGTGGCCTTTTACCCATCGTGGGATGTCCCCCTCTTAACTGGGCATTTCCCGCTGCAATCACCTTGCAGGCTGTAGCAGGTCGTATCCATCTGCACAAGACTACACTGTCTGCTCATTATATTTACTCCAAATGACGACCAACCTCTCCAAGATCTTGAGGGATCTTATCCGCCAGCTTCCCCGTCCATTTTTCCTCCTTGGAGGACATGAATGGGCGGCATTTCTGTGGGGAGATTCCACCAGGAAATCGTTTTTTTTTCGCGGTGATTCTCTCGTTAACTGGTTAAGATGCCAACAACTTAAATATATATAACACGGGAAACCAAACACATTTTCATTTCGCAGACGGGAACATTGGGACTGCTATTGACTATCACTCTGCAGGTCCACAGGTCGCCCCGGACTTTCATGGGAGGTGGCCGAATTCTCTTCGGGGAAGTGACCATTATCCCATGAACTCTTAAAGACAGTGTCCTCGCCCCCTTCCCGATGTCTCCCCCCAAAATTGGTGCCCCCCCTCTTTCGTGGCAGACTGGGAGGGCTTGTCAAAAAGGCTGTGTTTTTGACACATCATATAGATGACTTTCCAACATAGAATGAGGCCGTAGATTATTTTGTTGTCTTCCGAAAATTTTGCAGCCTCGCTGGAGAATCCCCCGCCACATCTGGATCTTTCTCTCCGCCGACCTGGTCCGTGGTGACTCGGGACTGTACGGCAGCGATGAGTCACTCCCGCCGTGCTGAGACGCAATACATTTCGACGGCCAACTTCCAGTAGACCCTTTTTTTTCAAAATATCTTTCAACAGGTTAAGAGCTAGATACCGACGGGGATATGGAAATTGAGTCTCGTTCCACTCCCTCTTGGAGGGCTTTATAAAGTACGATCTGTGCACTTCTACCCGTGTCCAAAGGTTTGGGCAAAGAGTGAGGAAAAATGAAAGGGGAAGTTATCCCATCCTCCCCTCCAGTTTCTATCGAATTAATGGAGACCCTGTGCAGATCCCCTTGACTGTAGAGAGGATTTGCCTTCCCATTTTGTCTTGTCAGTGGCGCAGACAGACCTTGCGTCTTCCAATGGTGCTAGGGACCAGACTGCGACAAGAAACAGAGATGGCATAGATTAGTTCATCCAGAGGTGGGGGATCTTACAATGTTTCTTTTTAAACCGATCGTGAGCTATTGTCAAGCCATGGAAGGTTTGCGACTGACACTTCCCCAGGCCAGATGATGTACCCAGATGCGATGCTCTGTCATCTAAGAGGATGAGGCTCTTAGATTTATTGTTGAGCATCTATAATAGGATCTGGATTGGGACGGAACCTTACCAAGGTAGCTGGGGGTGGTGGTGGTTGATCACGATCCCTAAGCCTGGGAAGGACCACTCACTACCGACGAATTTCCGGCCCATATCCTAACTTCATGTGTGTGTAAGTATTCGAAAAAAAAAATGGTTGTAAATAGTCGACTGTATGGTGTTGGAACGGGAAAACCTTTTTCTCCCGGTTCTCAGTGTTGGATTTCCGTAGCATCACTATACTTACGGAAGCGCTTATTTCATTAGAGGTCATCCCACATATGCGGGGCATCGCCTCTCGGAACAACACCATGTGACCATATTTTTTTCGACCTTGAAAAGGCTTAGACACGGCTTGGAGGGGGACACGGTATAGTGCAATCTCTGTATGGAGTTGGGCTAAGAGGTCGTTTGCATGTGTTCCTCCAGTAGTTTTCCTAGCCAACGGGTCTTTAGAGTTCGATGTTGGCAACATACTGTGTTTTCTGAACACCACGCTTCCAGTGGGCATCCTCCCCCCAAGGAGCGTCTCTGAGTGATAGCGCTGTCCCCCCCCCGCTGTGGCCATCAATGGATTGTTGATGTACTGCCAGAAGAGGGGATTGCTTTAAGTACATTATAGTGGATGATTATCATCTCTTTTTGCTGCTTCCAGGAGGATCGGTTGCCAGAGAGGAAGGACTCAACCTTGCTATTATAAAGTTTGTGAATCGGACGACGAATCGGGCTTCAGGTTTTTCTCCAACGAGACTGCTAGCGGTTTTCATTTTGCAGAAAAACCGTGGGATTCATCACTGACCCAGGACCTGTTATCTTTACGGTGAAGAGATTACATGTAGGGGAAGAGACCGGCGTTTTTAGGACTCATTTTTGAACAATAGACTGGACTGGGTACCTCAACTTCTTGCTTTCTCAGACTGACTGTTCTCCGGACCATGGATCTACTGAAAGTCCTCTCGCACACCAGCTGGGGGGCTGATCTCGCTACACTCCTCTATCTTCACCGCTCATTATCCCTTTCGAAAGCTTGAATTATGGATGTGAAGGTACTCCTCTGCCACACCCACTCGACTGCGGCATGTGGATTCGGTAAATCATGCATGGTGTCCGTCTGGCAACCGGGGCAGTTTTTTAAGGTCATCTCCCATCCCAAGTCTATTGGTGGGATGTCTGGTGGTGTCACTCCCACTGGATCTTCAACGCCAGTCCCTCCTGTTAAGATGTTGGTATCGACTCCAACGCCTTCCCTGACTCAATAGCTTGCCGTGCTGTGTTGTCCTTGTGATTCAGGGATCGCAACTTTACCATGGGCGAAGAGAAGTTCCCAAAGCCCATTGGTATTTCGATTGACAGTATTATGAGACGCTATCCTTCCTGCTTTACGGATTGCCCGCATCGGCCTACGACAGCGGTTCATGGCTTCTCCCAGGAAGTGTCCTTTTGCAAAGCCTTCCGCTCTCAAAGGGTCTTTACTCCTCAGGCTGAGCGTTGCCCAGTTTTTAGACCACTTTTTTGCACACATCAGAGTCGGTTCCCTGTCTTTCTCGATCGGTTGAAATCAGACGAAGGAAGTGGTTACGGTTGTTCTATTCCATGTTTTTAACAAAGGCGTCAGCCCTTCCAAGGTTTCATCTGATTTTACGGCTGAAATAAGTGCTATTTTTATATGCTCTCATGATTATTTTTACCCTTTCCGGAGGTTTCGTTTACAATTTTTAGTGGATTGCTTGTATGTGCTCTTCATCACTATGCCATTTAACTATCACCATCCGCTGGTCATATGCCATCCGGAAATGGCTTTATCTGCTCAAGAGGCGAAGGCCGGACGGTCAGGTTTTGTTTTGGTACCGGCAACATGTTACGGTCTGTTGCCGGGTAATGAGGAAGCTGATGCCTGGCAAAGACTGCAGCTAGAAGACAGCTCTATCACATTTTGCAAAGTTGCCGCGCACTACGGGACCTGCGCTCGGCGACCAAGATCAGTTCACAAACAGTGGCAGGAAACGTTGGATTTACTATAGGCAAAATAAACTGCCGGCGGCATCCGCCAAAGTATCGAGACTGGAGATACTGCGGTTCTCTCCCGGAGATGGGAGACTGCCACCTTGGCACGATTGCGTATATTGTTCACACTCTATATACCCATGGCGTTCCTCATGGAGGGGGGCCACCTCCTTACTGTTGATGATTGTTTGCGTCCCCTTAAACTGTGCGGCACTTGCGGGTCGGAGTGTACAGTCTTGGGGACGACGTGTGCAAATTTTTGTCCGGTTTGTCGCGGGTCGGAGGTGTGCTTACCGTCTCTCCATGGCATGGGCAGAGAGGTGTTCTCTCCGGGACACGAAGTACCCATACATTGATTGAGAAGGCTGCCTTCTCAAAAATTATGATGTGTTGTTACTAATTTAACTTTATTATTGTTTTTCAATGTATCCTATTCTTTTATGTATTCGTTTATTTAACATAGTTTTATTCTATCCTAAAATTTTTTTTTTTAGTCTTATTTTACAGTACCTTCTGTAGGCAGGGTCAAAACCCGCATTTGCGGCGCCAAAAAAACTAAAATAAATCAACAAAAATTGGCCAGTAAAGGGGGGCCCCCCGGCCCGGATGCCCCCCCTGAACCCCCCAAATGGGTGTAAAAATTTTTTGGGGATTTTGCCTTATGGCGGTCATCCACATGGAGTTGCGGGGGTCACTCACCCAGGTCTTCCTGCGCCCGTCTGCGATAACCCCCAGGGTCGCGCATTGGCGCCCCCAAATTTTCTAGGCCTATAGTCCCGGGCCGCTCGACAGACGGTAACCGAGGCGTAGGCCCACAAAGGAGGTCCCCAATAGCAAAACGCGTTGCGAAGGCCAGGTACCTGACTTTAAACCCCCCCGACCATAACGCCGACTTCCGTAGGTAACGGTCTAATGCGCATCCAGAAATATGTTGAATAGTGAGGGGGGACAATGGACCCCCTTGTACTACCCCCCCCCTGGGGTGGGGGGGGGGGGGATCCCCACAATCTTTTGAGTTTTTTGCAAAAAATTTTGGCCCAATAGGGGGAAAATTTGGCCCCCCCCAACCCCCACGCTCGCAAGCTCGACGAGGGGGGGGGTACCACTGATCAAAGGCCTTTTTAAATCAATAAAGGGCCCTTTTTAAAGAGGCTCCGAGGGGGAGGATTGGGCTTTTGCTAGGCCGTGGCAACCAACGTAATTTGGGCGCACAGCCCTCCCCTTCCGAACCCTTTGACCCGGGCAGAGGGGCAATGGCTATCCTCCCAGTAGCCCCCGATGGAGGGTTCGGGTGATAACCGGAAGGGGATTTGAGCGGCCTTTTAGTCGTGGCCCGAACTGGTAGGGTTTTTTTTCGGCAAAAGAGTGCCCGGGCCTTTCATCCACTCCCGGGAAGGTTCCAGCCCTAGCACTGAGTTTAACAAGAACGCGTTTCCACCCCCGGGGCCTTTGGGTCGTCAAAAGATTACCGTCAGGACCGAAGCCGGGAAGTGTTTGGTCTCCCCGTGCCTCCCTAATTTTCTGCCTCCGTCACCTGGGCCATCACTAGTTTCCCCCGTGGCGGGCAACTCGGCTCATCAGGGGTGGGGTCTGGGCGGGGCCCTAAGAGGATGCCCCCCCAAAAAAGGCCAGAATCCTCGGGAAGGTGCCCCTTCCCTGCGAGTAGATCGCGGCCTGGGGACCACCCTCTGGCCACTCACCGCGATCTCTTCCAGGATCTCGGAAAGCCCGGTACTCTGTGCCTGCGGGCCTGTGTTCTTCGGTTGACGAGCCCGTTCTGGCCCCCTTGCTCGGGTTCAGCGGGGGGGCACCCAGCCCACGGGGTTCAATAAAAAGTTGACCTTTTCTGTCGTCCCAGGAATCGCACTCCCAGTCGGTCGCTTGGGACTGCAGCTCCATTTGAAGGCGGGCCCTCACGGGAGCTCGTCCGGCATCCCCCTTTGCTGGGCCTTTTCCCCCAGCAGCTTTGGGGGGGCGGGGATCAGCTGCCCCCCGTCCCCCCCCGGGCCTCCTTGGGGAGAAGGGGGCCTTAAGGCCGGGACGGAGGAGAGTGTGGGATGTCCTCGGGCCCCTCAGGCGGTAAATCTGAGGGGCCGCAGGAGGTTCTGAGGTTCGGCGGGGAGAAGCCCTATCCCCGCCGGACCCCTGGCAACTAGCGCTTGGACGTAGTTCCCGCCGCTTGCCTTTGATGCCCTCAAAGGGTCATAGGGCAAGACACCCGTTGGAGGCTTTTTTGATAAAAACGAACGTCCGGGGGGTTTTTTCGTGGGTGGCCATCAAGGCCACTTCCTCCGGGCCCACCTAGGCTTGGACGTTCACCAATTATAGATTTCCCCTGGTAAAAAGACTTGGGTGGGCAGTCTCTATGGACTCGTTCCCCTGTAGCCCCGGAAGACGGTCCGCACGGGGGCAGCGGGCCTCGGTCCAGCCCCTCAGCGGCATCGACCATTTTTTGGATGGCCGATCGGCGGTTTCCTGTTCCGCTGTAGTCAGTGTACGCGTACGCAACGTAGGGTTACCCCCAAAGTTTGTTTGTACTTCCGCAGCGCGGGAAACCCCCGTGGGCGGGACACGAGGGTACAATGCTAGCGGGACGGCGAGGAGTATTGGAAGAATTTAGCAACTAAAAAACCAAAAGAGAGTCTGTTACTCTCGCCGTCCGGCGGGGAAGCCCCTTATAAGAGCCCCTTAAAAGGGGGCCAGAAAGGGGCGTCCTTTTCGGGGTCCAATGACTTCTTCCGGGCGAGCATCCCCTGGGGAGGCCGCATGGTATTTTTCCCCCGTGTGCTTCCTTTTGTGAAGCCTACGCCCGGGGAAAGTGGCGTAGGTTTTCCCGCATTGGGGAAAAACGTGGGGATCGTCGCCCCACCCCGGTTTTTGGGCAGTTCCCCCATCGGGGTTTTTCGAAGGGGAAAATATTTAAAATTGCTTTGACTACTGCCAACCCCCCAAAGGCAAAAAGGGGGGGGGCTTCGCGGAAAGCCGTGAACATACCGTTAGCTAAAGGTGGCGGGATACCTTCGCGACCCTTTTCCAGCGGGCCCAGTGGGGGGCCCCCCTTTGTAACTATGATATAGTTTAGAGGCCCCCTGCGTAGGCCTGCGTGCTTCTTTTGGGCATTGGGTCCTCCCCCCCCAGAAATGGCGAGGTTAGATGAAAGCGTATTGTCCCCCCAAATCCACCCTTTCCCCCAACCCCCACCCCGCCCCCCTTTTCTAGCCAACAAATTAAAGGTTTTAATTGGCACGCAGGCCAATTTCAGAGTGTCCCCTTTTGCCCGGACAGGCAGGAGATAGTACAATGGGGATGTTTGCATAGTATTTTTAAAATTTTAATGTGAGATTTAAATGTAATAGTAATTCCACACTGCCCAGGGGTGTCAATCAACAACCCCATAGCCAAGGGAGCCTGCCCTCCCCCGAGTGAGCGATTAGCTCTCACTCTATCCGTCCATCGGGACATTGGCATGACTTTTACAGTTAGGGTTTTAACATTAAAAAACTGGGTACTGCTAGCTGTCCCCCTAGCATGGCCCCCAGTTCACAGATGTAGACAAAAACCCACTAGTTGTCAAACAAGCACCGAAAAAAGTAGGGGGGGTAGACTTTGGAGGAGGGAGGACCCAAGCTATTTAGGCTTGAGCTTTTCCCTTTCAAGGCCTTGGGGTGCGACCCTTCACTGCATGGGACCTTGCCCACTGGCCCCCGCGGTCATGGTTGGAAAGATAAATTTTCACCCTTTTTCCAGACACTGAACCACCAGAGCTTAAGCGGTGCTGCGGCAAGCCCAGGTGCGCCACAGTTCAGTGTCTTCCGTATGGGCCCCTCCAGTTGAGGTGAACGAAGCCCCAAGGGAGAGGCACCTGTAAGTTGGGTACTTTTTCAAGGATGTCAGGGACAGTATTAGCTTTTTTAAGGTGGGGGCCCATGCAGGCCCCAACGGATGCGGTGTTATCAGAAACCACCTGCACGTCATACCCCGAAAACCGCCCCCCCCTGCAGGCCATGGTCGGGAAATCGCACCCCTCCGGGGGGGGTTTTGCACGCTCCTTCCAGCCCTGGAAGTTGGGGCATGCAGGCAAGGGGCCATTGTATCAAGGAGCAAGTTGGACGCTTCGTCCTCAGCCCGGCAACGGCGGGGCACTGCTGCATTAGGTCCGAGGGGGACTCAACCTTCGACCATAACACAGATCAAACATCAATCTTGCCTTTGCCCCCTCTAGATGAACCGTTTTTGTCCGCAACAGTTTTTCCCCGTAATCTGATGGCCTGAACAAGGGGACAGCGCCCCCCATAGGGGACGTCCGCACTAACCCGGGCAGAGGAAACAGCAGAGGGGGACGCTGCCCCTCAAACCGCACCGTTTTTGGGGACCGGGAAAGGAGTCACTCCACCTTTTCTGCTCCTCTCCCCTCCTAAAGGGGAGTCGTTCTTAGCTTCAGCTCTCTCCATCAGTACAGTCTAAACTGCCGGGCCGCGGACAACGACGGGTCTGTCCAAAAGGTCCTCTTTCAGTCTTTGGACACGTGTGCTCAGAGCAAGACTCCTAGACCACCCTTCTCGTGGGGCATGATAGTACCTAAGACGTTATCGCGGGGGGTGGAGCGCCTTCCGGAGAAACTTGCGTGTTACGGTCCATCCTCATAAGAGTGCCCTTTTGGGGTTAAAAGGGCACCAATGGGTAGAGCGGGGGTTGCGGGAGAGAACATTGTTTCAAATCCAAAGTTTGCTGGGGTTTTAGATGGAGACCTCTGTAGACGACTAATCCATGATGTAATTGGCCAGTAACATGAGGGCCCCGGCCCAGGATGCCCCACCTGAACTCCAAATAGGTGTTTTAAAACTTTTTGGGAGTTACTGCCCTTATGCCTGGTCTTTCAATGGAGTTGCCCGGTGGTCACTCACCCAGGTTCTCCTGCGCCCGTCTGCGTTACCCAGGGTCGCGATTGGGATCCCAATTTCTAGGACATAGTCCGGCGCTTGACCAGAGCGGTAACCGAGTGCTGTAGGCCACGAAGGAGGTGGGCCAATAGCACAACGTCGCTGCCAAGGCCAGGTCCCTGATCTTTGAACCCTCCGACCATAAGGGCCGACTTCCGTAGGTAACGGTCTAATGCGCAGTCCAGGACAGATGTAAATAGTGACGGGGACAAGGATCCCCTTGTACTACCCCGGCCTGTGTTGGTGGGGGGGCATCTCCCACAATCTTTGAGCTTTCGGGGAAATTGGCCACATGAGGTGGAAAATGGCCCCCAACCCCACCGCTCGCAAGCTTGACGAGGGCGGGGGTACCACTGAGTCAAAGGCCTTTTGAAATCAATAAGGCCATGAAAAAGGCTCTGAGGGAGGATTTGGCTTTTGCTAGGGCCCGTGGCAACCAACAGTAAGTTGCTGGCACAGCCCTCCTCTTCCTGAACCCTTCGGACCCAGCGGCAGAGGGGCCAATGGGGGCTATCCTCCCAGCTAGCACCGATGGAGGTTCGGGTGATAACCGGAAGGATTGTTAGCGGCCGTAGTCGCTGGCCGCAACTGGTAAGGTTCCTTTTTGGGGCAAAAGGGGTGGTCGGGCCTTCATCCACTCTCCGGAAGGTCTCCCAGCCCTAGAATGAGTTTACAGACCCCCGGCTTCTCCAGCCCCAGGGCTTAGTCGTTCTAAGATCTACCGTCAGGCCCGAACCCCGAAGTCCCCTTTGGTCTTCTCAGTCCCTCCGCCAATTCTCCCTCCGTCACCTGGGCATCACTAGATTCCCGGGGCGGGCAAACTTGGGCGTCCATCAGCGGGGGGGGTCGGGGTGGGCCTGAGAGGGCCCTTCAAAAGGCCAGAGTATCCTCGGGAATGTTCCCTTTCCTGCGAGTAGATCGCGGCCCGTGACCACCCTCTGGCCACATCCCCGCGATCCCCCTCTTCCAGGATTCTGGAAAGCCCGGTACTCTTGCTGCCTGCGGTGCTGCTGTTTTCGGTTGACGAATCCGTTCGGCCCCCTTGCTCGGTGTTCAGTCGGGGGGGCACCGCAGACCACAGGTTCAATAAAAAGTTACTCTTCTACTGTTTCCGGAATCAGCACTCCCAGTCGGTCCGCTTGGGACTGCAGCTCCACTTGAAGGCTCCCCTCACGTGAAGCCTCGCCGGCATCCCTCTTCTGTGTCGCCTGTTCCCCAGCAGCCCTTTTGGGGGGTGATCAGCTGCCTCCATCCCTGCCTCCGGGTCCTCTCTGGGGAGAAAGGGGCCTTAAGGCCGGGACGGGAGGGAGGTGGGAGTCCTCAGGCCCTCAGGTCGGTCAATCTGAGGGCCGCAGGCCGGTTCTGAGGTTCGGCGGTGGGAGAAAACCCTATCCTCCCGGATCCTGGGGAACTAGCGCTTTATACGCTAGTTCCCGCCGTTGCCCTTTTATCCCTCAAGGTCTATAGGGGAGTCCCGTTGGATGGCTTTGTGATAACGAACGTCCGGGTGGGTCCTTTGGGAGGTGGCCATCAAGGCCACTTCCTCCGGGTCCCACCTAGGCTTCGGAAAGTCAGCCAATCTCTAGCACTTCTGGTTTAAAGACTCTGGGTGGGCCATGTCTCTCATGGGCTCGTTTTTTCCCTTGTAGTCCCGGAAGGGCGAGTCCGCACTGTGGGCAGCGTGGGCCTGGTCCAGGCTTTTAGCGGCATCGGCCCTCTTTGGGGGCCGGGAAATGGCAGGTTTCCTGTTACGCTGTAGCTGCAGCGTACGCGTAAAGCACGAACGTAGGTGTCACTCTCAAAAGTTTTTCTTAGCCCCGGGGGGTTGGGCGGGAAAGGGCGTTTCTTCCCAGTGCGCCGGGAGGCGTTTCGGGAAAGGGTAGTCCAGGAACTTTGACCTAAGAGAGTCATAGTACTCCCGCCGTTTACCCGCGCTTTTTCCGCGTTTCCGCGCGGAACCCCCGTAGTCCGGGGACAGGAAAAAATCCTATACTCCTTCCAGAAAACGGTGTAAGTGGGCCGTAAGGTCTGACTTTGCAAGGGCCCAGTTGGGGCCACCTGTTCTTGGTGGGAGTGATATGATTCCCCTCCAGTTTTCCGTGATGTGGAACCAAACTGGGTGAAATCTGTCTTGCGTGGACCCCCCTGACCCACATCCTCATTCTGAGAATAGTCCCCGCTTTCCGTTGGTGTGCCGCGCTCAAGGGCCCCTTGCTGCCGCACGGCTACCACTTGAGCGTCCAGCAACCACGAGCCCACGCCTTTTTTTCCAGGCCACGGATGTCAGGGACGCGGTTGCCCCACGTGTCGTATAACCGTTTTTGCATAAGTGGAATCCAGCCCCTTCCAGCCTGGTAAGGGTTTAAAAACTCGTAATCGGTTATGACGATTCGAGAGCCTTGAGACTACAAAAACACTTTGCATTAGTGCCAGAAGACTCGGGACGGCTTGGCAGAGGTCACACACGATGTCTTCCGTCCCCCTCCCCCCGGCGGCTTGGTCTTGGGGTGTAGGAGATTGCCCCGGATTTATCCTTCACAAAGTCCCCGCCCTTTAGGAGGAGTTCATTCTCCCCCCACTTGGGGACTCGGGGTTCGGTGGCGCCCTCGAGTCCTCTACGCCACAGCTATGAGAAACTGCTCCAAATTGCTCTTCTCTACCCTGCGCTGGCTGATGGTTAAGGTCGTGTCAGCAGCTGGTTTTCCCCTTTAGTATTTATGGGGCCCGCCGCACTGAGGGTCCTCCGAGGATAAAGGCCAAGAGATCTTTCTCAACTAGGATCCTCGTTTCTTAGGCAAGGCACCCCCGACCGCCGTCCCCTGCCATGGATGAAGTAGCATTTGCGTTTTCCTTTGGCCAAGGGAGGCCATGACCCTGACGGCCCGTCTGAGGCCCCTGTCTGCGCGTTGCAATTGACCTTGGGTTGCTGCATATTCATAATGGGTTAAAACAGCTGGGGCATTAGGAGTTCTTTAGCCCCAGAACTTTTTTTGTGGGCGAAACTGGAGCTTTAAAAGCCCGTCCATTTCACTACAAGGTCTTGGTTGTAGAGGGGGCAGTTTCCCCTCTACTGCCCCCCATCTGAATCCCAGGTCTTATAGGGAAACCCCTTTGGAGCCAGTGACCGGACCCGGCTGCCGTGATGTTAAACGGCATTGTGTCCTGGGCCCAAGTCTTTTTCTTCTTGTAGGTGAATGCAGGTCGCGCATTTCCCGACTTCCCCTTTCGAGGGCCCGACTTCCCCCCCGCCCCCACTAGGGCATTGATGGAAGCTGGAGCCCGGAGCGAGTGCTGGCCATGAGGCCCACGTCATCGGCGAAAGCCAGGTAATGGATGGTCTCATTCCGTACTCACGCCGATGGTTTGGCAATGCAGCCAAGCCAGTTTTAGGCTGATGTTGAGAGGTTGGGGAAAGGGGGGTCCCCCTGTAAAAACCCCCTCGCTAGTTGATGGGGGTGCTCCCTCCTCAACGACGGAGTTTTCCTGTCCATAAAGCTTTGGACTATTTCGTGAGGTCTTTGGGGGAAACCCCCATCCTCGCAGGCGCAAAAAAGAGAGGGATGACCCCCCCGGATCGAAGGCTTCTTAAAGTACCCATGGGGAATATGAGATTCGGGGATTGGCTGCGCTTTCCGGACCATGGGCGGATAAGGCGATGTTTGCCGGGGCAGCCCTCTTCTGCCTTGAACCCTTTCTGCCGCATGGGCAGTGTCCCATGGCTAAGCCGCTTGGCTAAAACCTTGTGCACCAGGGCGCGTTATAAGGGGAATGAAAAGTGATGCGGAAGTCCCCTGGCGCTACGGTTGATGTCTTAGGTAGGAGATGTTTTCCCCACGCCCAGTCATCGGGTAAAGGGGCCCCCCGCAGAGGATCCGTGACTACCCACAAGGGGTTTGGAACTCCCGAGGGTCTCCGACGTCGCGGTAACACGGCCGTCGGGCCCGGGTTTCCCCTCCCTCTTGGGGTAGCTTCAGGGGCCTTCGGCATCTCGCTTAGACACCGGTCCATTTGTCGGGGCCGCTCCTCTTGTGTTTTTTTTTTTGGGGCCGGTTTTTGCTTTCTCTGGGCTGGCCGACTGAACAGCTCTCTTTCCCGAAAGGTATAAGTACCTCTGGGAGAGCCGGGGTGGCCAATACGTTTCCCCCCACTGAGAACTTTCTTGACCCCGACCTCTATCGGCGCCACTGCGCTGAAAGGTGCAACCTCCTCCTTCGGAGCCTCCTTGGAGAGGCTCCGATGGCCACCCCGGGTTTGGGGGGCCTCGGCCACGGGGTCTTTAGGAGGGGCCCAAGCGTCCAGCTGCGCTTTGGGGTCCCTTACGGTGATCGGTTTCTGGATAGCCCAAAAGCTGCCGAGAGGGCCCATACTGAATTCTTTAGGCGTTAAGGGCGTCCTTTCGGGCATCAGTAAACCCGTCGGGCCGGCGCTCTCGGTGACGGTTTCTGAGTACTTCCGAGGCTGAATCCATTTCCCGGTGGGTTCCTCCTCGGCTGGCTGTCTCTCCCTCCTCCCCCCTTTCCGCCCGACGGGCACCCACGTTAGGAGCCGGGTTTGGGTAGGTGGGTTTCCCCGGACCCACAGATTTACGCAGGGTCCCGTAAACCTGTTTTAACACTGGATCTTATGGGTTTTTCTCCTAATGGAGAGGGAGTGTTTTTGTGGGGAGAAATGTACTTTTGACTAGCACATTAACTGCCCGGCTCTAGTCGCCAAGGTCCTTACACAGGCTTGCCAGCAAGGGTCCCTTCGGGGTCCCCAATGCACTTTCTTCCCGGGTAAGCATTCCTGGGAGAGAGCCGCTGGAATTCTTCCCCGTGTGCCTTACCGTGGGGGAAGTTCGCCCGGGGAAGGTAGCGAAGATCCCGTCCGAATGCGGACATGTCGGTGATTGTCGCCCCACCGGGCGGGCTGCAGTTCCGCCATCCTGGTTGAATTTTGGGAAAAAATAAAATTTGCTTTTGCACTACAGCGCTGGCCTGACGGCAGAAAGGGTGCTTTGGCCGGGTCGTGCTAGCTTTAACTAGCGAGGGGCAGTGGCGGGATACTGTCGCGACCCCCCGTTTCCGACGGGCCACGAGGAGGGGCAGCCCTTTGGTAAATGCTTAGCTTAGCAGGGGGCCCCCTGATCGGCCTACGTGAGCTTTTTCGGTCTTAAGAGAGTCAAGTTCCCCCCCCGTTTTCCGCGCTTGGTTTAATCTCTTCACTTTGCATCATTTGAGCATGGGCAGAAATCACATGCTCAACATCTATCTCGACATCGCAATGCTTTGTGTTTAATAGACAGTCGGATTCCCCTGGTCCGTGCCAGTTCTGGGTGATCGCGGGCGCCAGCGAAGTGGGTTTGGAGCGAGGGACGGACGTTGTATACCAAAACGGGTTGGGGCCCTTAACTGTGCGGCACTTGCTGGCGAGTGTCCAGTCTTGGGGACCTACGTGTGCAAATATTTTCCCGGTTGGCCGCGGGTCGGACGGTGCTTACCCGTCTCTCCCTTTGGGATTGGGAGAGAGGTTTTTCGGCCTTTAAACAAGTTGAGGTTTTTAATATTCAATTTGTTTTTTTCATGTACCCCTTGTTTTTATGTATTTCTATTTTAAAATTTTATCTATCTTAAATTTAGTTTAAACTTTATGATCTTATGAAACGGCGTCAATACCCGCAGTTGCGGGCCTAAGACTATAACAATCAATCAAATTTCACAAAATTTATAGGATGAAAATATCATGAGTTCAAGAGGCCCTCCCTGTGGTTGATTGGGAAAAATTCATCGAGAAATATGATGACTATTTTTCATTGAAAGTTCTTTCCCGGGAAAATGTAAACTTTATTCGAGAACGTAGTTAGACCCCAATTTAATAAAAGAAAACCGGCAAGACTGTATTCCCTGGTAAAAGGGGCAAAATAAATTTCCCAGAAACACAATAAGTATTGAACCCCATTTTTTGTTAAA
>JACEEZ010016236.1:285000-325769 GCA_016584305.1 Chionoecetes opilio | reverse complement strand
CGGGTTTTTTGGGGCAAATTTTTTCCCCCCCAAGATCACAGCCCTGTACATGATACCTTCAATATATCACTGTTTATTTTACTGGTTATGCTGGTTCTGATGATAGCATAACTGGATCTGCAGAACTTCTTTTTTTTCTCCGAACTTACTTTTTTTTTCTCAGAAGAACTTACTCTTTTTTTCTCAGAAGAACTTACTCTTTTTTCTCAGAAGAACTTACTCTTTTTTCTCAGAAGAACTTACTTTTTTTTCTCAGAAGAACTTTCTCTTTTTTCTCAGAAGAACTTACTCTTTTTTCTCAGAAGAACTTACTCTTTTTTCTCAGAAGAACTTACTTTTTTTCTCAGAACTTACTCTTTTTTCTCAGAAGAACTTACTCTTTTTTTCTCAGAAGAACTTACTCTTTTTTTCTCAGAACAACTTACTCTTTTTTTCTCAGAAGAACTTACTCTTTTTTTCTCAGAACAACTTACTCTTTTTTTCTCAGAAGAACTTACTCTTTTTTTCTCAGAAGAACTTACTCTTTTTTTCTCAGAAGAACTTACTCTTTTTTTCTCAGAAGAACTTACTCTTTTTTTCTAGAAGAACTTACTTTTTTTCTCAGAAAAAACTCTACTCTTTTTTTCTCAGAAGAAACTTACTTTTTTTTCTCATAAGAACTTACTTTTTTTTCTCAGGAAGAACTTACTCTTTTTTTCTCAGAAGAACTTACTCTTTTTTTCTCAGAAGAACTTACTTTTTTTTTCTCAGAAGAACTTACTCTTTTTTTCTCAGAAGAACTTACTCTTTTTTTCTCAGAAGAACTTACTCTTTTTTTCTCAGAACAACTTACTTTTTTTTCTCAGAAGAACTTACTCTTTTTTTCTCAGAAGAACTTACTCTTTTTTTTCTCAGAACAACTTACTCTTTTTTTTTCTCAGAAGAAACTTACTCTTTTTTTCTCAGAACAACTTACTCTTTTTTTCTCAGAAGAACTTACTTTTTTTTCTCAGAAGAACTTACTTTTTTTTCTCAGAAGAACTTACTCTTTTTTTCTCAGAAGAACTTACTCTTTTTTTCTCAGAAGAACTTACTTTTTTTTTCTCAGAAGAACTTACTCTTTTTTTCTCAGAAGAACTTACTCTTTTTTTCTCAGAAGAACTTACTTTTTTTTTTCTCAGAAGAACTTACTCTTTTTTTTCTCAGAAGAACTTATTCTTTTTTTTCTCAGAAGAACTTACTCTTTTTTTCTCAGAAGAACTTACTCTTTTTTTCTCAGAAGAACTTACTTTTTTTTTTCTCAGAAGAACTTACTCTTTTTTTCTCAGAACAACTTACTCTTTTTTTCTCAGAAGAACTTACTCTTTTTTTCTCAGAAGAACTTACTCTTTTTTTCTCAGAAGAACTTACTCATGTCTTTATTGTTTTGTAGCACGGCAGGTAATTTTTTTAATCTTTTTTATCTGTCTATCCTGATGGCTGAATAGGGAAGAGGTCGAGATAGGTGGCGTCCGGGGTCATCGATCTCCTTGTATGATGTCCTGTCCGGCGGCCTAAGCGGTTCACTCGGGGTCACCAAGAAACACAATTGTTAAGTCATAGATAAAGTGACGAGTTGGCGCCGCGCGAGGTACTGTGGTTACCTTTTACCTGCGTGCAAGGTTGACGGATGGACGGTTACCGGACAACACTATAAAAAATACTACTACTACTACTACTACTACTACTAACTACTACTACTACTACTACTACTACTACTACTACTACTACTACTAACTATACTACTACTAACTACTACTATACTACTACTCACTACTATACTACTAACTACACTACTACTACTACTACTCCCACTACTACTACTACTACTACTACTACTGCTACTACTACTATACCTATACTACTACTACTACTACTTTTTTTTTTCTACTACTACTACTACTACAATATACCTCCACCGCCTCTTTATTTGCAGCGGTAAAGCCATAGCCCCACCTCGCTATTGACTGTGGCATCAACCTTACAAAATACCCCTAAAAATAAATACTTTTACTAACTAACTACCCCTAAATTTACAAACCTACTCTTTTCCTAACCTATCCACCCTTATCCCACTCTCTACCAATGTGGCCTCGCAATCAAAGGTAAACCTATGTCCGGTTAGAGGGAGTGGAGTATCTCGTACCCCTGAGACACAGGAGGGACGGGACCGGAGCAGGGAGAAGGAGAGGGGGACACCTCATCCAGGCGGCGACGGAGTCCTTTAGTGGTGCTTCTTTACTGACATCAAGTCAGCTAGTCTTGAGTAGAAGCTCCTAGCCTTGGGGGCCATGCCGCCAGATGTGGTGAAGCCCAAAGGGGCCCGGGGTAAAAGGTACCATGGTCGACTTGCAGGTTTCCTATCGCCATAGGCCCTTGTCTTCTCCAGCTCGTTCCTGTGGTGGACGCCTCGAGGGAAAAGCTCACGATGGGGGAGGCGGCCATCGGGTCGAAGACCCGGATGTCCAAAAAGGCCGCTGCCCTCTGGTCCAGAATCCCCGAGCACAGATGTCCACGCGAGCCTCAGGGGCGGTATTGGCTGCCCTGTACCGCAGGGAGTTCCCCATCTAGAGGCAGAAGGGTTGGCTCGGTGGAGACGTCGTGGCAAAACCCTCCTTGAGCATGCTGGCTGTCAGGTCCCCAAACCTGTCGTGCCTGATACACACGAATCCCCCCTTTTTGCAGTCATGGTGTGGTCTGCGCTTTTGGGGGATCCACACACACAGGTGTTGGGGAGTCCTTCCACTGGCCAGCCGTACCTCAGAGCAACGGCATCGACAAATTCTTGTTTGTTTGAGGTTGAAGCCCTTTGCTCGATTGGTAGTGATGTTAGCCAGTTGGGACGCTCCGTCTCCTGTGCGATGTGGATTTTCTCACGGTGTCTGGATGCAGGATGGTCGAAAGGTGTTTCAAGGTTGGTCTTCTGCCCTTGCTGCCTGTCTCGTGAGAATCGTTTCTTTTGCTCAGCGATCACACTTTGGTCGATTTCACCTTGTGCGTCCTGAGCGATGATCATATCCGTGAGGGCCCTGGTAAGGTTGAGGGAAAGTGAGGTTCTCCCCCTCCGCCATCTTCTCAGGAGAGGGTTCCATCCGCCTAGTCTTGGGGGGAGTTCGAGCAACGCCCTCGTGTCATTCCTCAGGACGGGAGATCCAGTAACGCTGGTATAAAGGGTTTGTTCTTTATAGATTCCTCCAGCGGTCTGAGGAGAGGGCTGATGTCCCGGGATGGTGGCGCATGACGAAGTTCCACCGATGTTGCGGGGCCATGGTGTATGCTGCGTAGGCTGCGTGAGGCTCGGTTTTGGGCCCATGGCTGACAGGACTTTTTGACCTCGTCACCCACTCAGACACTTTCTCTCCGGGCCCTACTCCTTTTATACTCTCTGTTCCAATAAACAGCACCCAAGTGCCGCTGTCCTTCCTTCGTTACTACAACTCCACTGCCACTGGAAGATGTACTACTAAATAATACGACTACTACTACTACTACTACGGCTACTACTACTACTACTATGCTATACTTTCTACTAATACTACTACTACTACTACTACTACTACGACTACGCTCACTACTACACTACTACTACTACTAATAACTACTACTACTACTACTACTACTACTACTACTATACTACTAATACTACTACTACTATACTACACTACTACTACTACTACTACTACTTTCTACTACTACGACTACTACTACTACTACTATGCTACTACTACTACTATTTCTGCTACTACTACTACTACTACTACTACTACTACTACTACTACTACGACTACTGCTACTACTACTACTACACTACTACTACTACTACTACTACTACTACTACTACTACTACTACTACTACTACTACTACTACTACTACTACTCATAATAATTGGGTGTCGCCTTTTTTGACGTGCAGATAATAAGGAAGATAGGATAGGTGAACCGTGATGCGCTTGGTGACCTGGAGGCTCTGGCAGTCATCTATCCTGTGTTTTTATTTAGTGCCATTCCCCCATCGAGGTCGACCTAAGTATTGACTTTTCACCCTTCTTCACATAGAGTTAGTGATATTTTTTGGGGGGGAAAAGATGGAACCAAGTGTTTCGTCTTGACTGTATGATCTTAGTCTTGTGATAGAGAGACTGTCCGCCTTAAAGTATCTTCAATATTTTATTTTATTTTCTGAGTCATAAAGATTGATAATGCTAGTTTTGTTTTTGGAGATAATAGATACTTCTTTACTTCTTTAGATAGTTTTGTTTCTTAGTTACTTTTTGTGTTACTTTGAAGTCTTGTTTAATTTTACTCCTGTGTGGCGGCAAGTGACTGTTGATGTGACGCGTATACTTAAAAAACTAACGAGTGTTGATCTCCCGTACTATAGATCTCTCTACATTCGCCTTCCTTTGTACACCCCTTGTTGACCTGTCACCACTGAGTATCCTGTGTATATATGTTGGTCTGCCATAGCTAACCACCTTTGTATGTAGACGTTTACCTTCTAAGATTGACTACCATGAGTCTGTGTATGTGTATGTGTGTGTGTATGTGTGTGTGTGTGTGTGAGAGAGAGAGAGTGTCTGTGTGTGTGTGTGTGTGTGTGTGTGTGTGTGTGTGTGTGTGTGTGTGGTGGTGTGTGTGTGTGTGTGTGTGTGTGTCTGTGTGCTGATCTTCCTATGTGTACATTGATGTTTCAAGAGTAAGCGCATGTCGAGCAAGCTCACTCTGTCACCAGCCCTAGAGTAATGGCATGAATTAATCTTCACGACTGAATAGAGGAGGGTTTTCATGCGTCCCATTAAGGGTGGCAACGGTCCTCTCGGTGCCCACCTGCGGGAGGGAGGTGGAGGGGGGGAGGGCGGCCCAGAGTCACCTTCAGAACACGAGTCACGAGATTTGTGATGGAAGGGGTGGAGGGAATGGCAAAGGAGGCATGAGTGATGATGGACAAGTGGGTGGTGGTGAAGGTTGAGTCTGATTACATGTCCTTCGCTTCCTGTTGATTAGAAGCTGCAAGATGGCTGGGAATCCTAAGGGAAATCATCTTCATTTTAGTGCACACTGCAATGATTATTAGACACGAGAGCTCTAATGACAAGGTGTGGGTGCAGGGTGTAGGAGGGGAAGACGGAGGTTGAAGGGGAGGGATAAGAAGCAGCGATGGAAGAGGAGGAGGAGGAGGAGGAGGAGGAGGAGGAGCTATAGGGCATCTCCACCCACAGGGACACGAATCTCCAGCCGTTTTTTCCTACCAGTAGAGGAGACGAAACCCTCCGCCTTCCCCATATTCCTCACCGATCTAATAACACCCATTTTCTAGATCTATGGAGGCACTTATGCAAATTGGAATCCTTACCTTTTCGGATGTAGGGGAGGGAGGCCTCTCATTGACTCCCTCCCTCCCTTCCTACCCAACCTTGCCTCCTCTTCCTAATGCCCGCTGTGCAACACCTTTGTTTAATCTTTGCCTTGCCGATGTTTATGCTCCCAAATTACTGGCATTGCGGGGTGAAAACATAGAATCTTGTTGATGCAGAGTTTTCCTGCCTCACTTTTGGAAGGAGACGCGAAATCTCACTTGGGAAAATATAAATAAGAGTCCCGTCGCGTTATAAGGAGGCGAGTCTGTGGCTGCTTCGTTCTTCCTCAAGTCGAGATTGTCGCCCTGGCATCGTGTGGCATGGCAATTGTTCTCCTTTGTTCAACACTTGATCTTATCACTCGGCCACCACAGCCGGTCGCTCATGACACAGCCTGGCAACAAAAATATAAAAAAGGAGATATACCTTATATATACCTTATATAGGAGCCTATATACCTTAAGCCCAGAAAGGTAAACAAACTCAGTATTCCTCACAGCCATTGTTTTGTGTATCACGCGGCATCTCTTGAAAATTTTTGTACATTACGTGACCACAAACGAGGGTCGCAAAGTCACCCACAATAACGCTGTATAACACACACGAGGTACTTTATGTAACACAGAAGATACACTTTTTTTTTTATCAAAGTGGGAGTAGACAGAGCCTTTCTCTTTCTCTGTGTTTGATCTCGCATCTTGACGTCACGCCTCGAGGTGCCCCCAGCGATCTCGCCGATATGTCCTATATGAGAAGAAAGCAACAGAAAGTAACTCGAGATGAGTGGGAGTTACGTTTCAAGAAGGACATCACACGCTGGCTTATGAGATGGAATAAAGGGGATAAAAAAATGCGTGAGGTAAAAATAGATGTAACATTGTATCTTGGAAGGAGAGAAGACCAGGGGAAGGGGGGTGGAGGAGGCAACGGTGCTGAGGTAAGGGATGCTGAAGGGACGAAGGAGGGGTAGAGGGGGGCGAAGAAGGACAAAATAGAAGCCAACCATTATTTCTCTCTCCTCTCCTCACCGCCGCCTCTCGGGTCCGACGTTCAATTAGGAAACATTCCTGGAAGTAATGGGATTTTCCATGAAAGAAGAGAGACGTTGATGGAGGGAAAGTCGACATTCCTCATCCACTCCTCTTCATCGAGTGCTTCCTCTTCCTCTTCCTTTTACTGTAATTGACGTTTTCCTTCCTCTCGCCCCTTGAGCGCTTATCTTCCTTCTTCCGCCTCTTATGGAAGGTCTTCTCTGCAGCCTTAGTATGACCCGCAATTTTGACCTCTTCCCTTCATTCCAGGACATTGCCAATCCCTTTCCTACATTAGAGCAGGGAAACCTCCACCATTACAGCAGCCGTCGCCGTGTTGTTTAGTGCCGGTATTTTCCTTCCCTTCATGCCGTGGTCAATGAGTCATGAACGGTAGGGCGCGCGTATTATGCTTGGGAGGTTCCCTGACTTCCTCTTTCTGCCGTCCGTCCTTTCCTCTCTCTTTCATTCTTTCCCTTCTTCCCTCCTCTCTTTTCTCCCACCACCAGGTCACTCCCAAAGGTCTTTTGTTTTCTTTCCTGACCTAATGACACCGAAAGAGACAATGATCCAGAAAGAAGGAATAAAAGAAAGATCCTCTAGATTGTAACTCTTGTATCGCTGCATAAAGTGACTCAGACAACGACTTCCCTGCACCACATCCATCCTTAAGGACCCCCACCTATGACTGCCGCCTGACGGGTCCCGCTTGACGCTCCACACGACGCACCTGAGTGAGTGGAAGCATGAATGGCAGCAGCTTAGCGTCAGCCCGGGTGATTAATAACGCAAGAGCGGCCAGGTAGCACACCACAGCCGCCGCCTCCACCGCCTCCAGGGTCCCTCACGAGGCACCCGTGAAATAAGATTTGCCAGCGAGCACTGTCTGAGGCCGCGACGTGTTGTGCTGCCGCGGAAGTTGGTGTTGTGGTGGTGAGAGAGTGAGAGAGAGTAGGGAGAGAGAGAGAGAGAGAGAGTTGGGAGGTGTTTGTGCGTCGCGGTCCAGTGGCATTGGAAGGGGAGGGGAGGGGAAGGAAGGGGAGGAGAGGGGGAGGACGTGCTTGCGGTGGCCGGGAGTCGGGTGGGGCTGAGGATGGAAGGAAGGAGGAGCGCTGATATGAAAAGGTGTCTGGTTTTGAGGCCACCGCGATTTGGCTTTAGGGAGCTTGGTGTGGGAGGGGGGGAGGGGGGAAGACGCGAGGCAGCGACACAACATAAGCACCACTTCCATGCCAGCTGTAGTGATAAACCCCGAAATATACTGATCGTTTGCGTTGGTTGGGAAGCTGATGTGCGTGTCGAGTAGATGGCAACTTGAGATCAATTATAATGGTAAATGAGACAGAACAGGAATTCAATAAATGCGAGAAGAAGGAGACATGACGAAATGAGATAAGAAAATGATAAAAAGTCAAGAGAAAATTATTTACAAATGATACTTGGAACAGGAGTGCGTGGCATGTATGTAGATGTAGATGTATGGCTCTGTTACTGTTTGAAGCCTTCTTTATATTTCTTTATAATCTCACTGAATAATCATGACACGAAAAATACATGCAACCTAAAAATTCGGTAGTACAAACATGTATAAAAAAAAAATGTGAATGTTTTTTATTTAGTCACATTTTCTGTTCTGACGAAGCAACATCACTTAAATTAGTTTCCATAATGGCGGGAGGAGCAAAACATGGGCAAGCTTGGGAGGGCTGAGGGCTGGGGCGCCTTAAAAAAAATCCGAGGAAATTATTTACTAACGATACTTGGAACGGGAGGAGTGTGTGGCGTCTGGAGTGTGTGGCGGGAGGAGTGTGTGGCGTCTGGAGTGTGTGGCGGGAGGAGTGTGTGGCGTCTGGAGTGTGTGGCGAGGGGAGTGTGTGGCGGGAGGAGTGTGTGGCGGGAGGAGTGTGTGGCGTCTGGAGTGTGTGGCGGGAGGGGTGTGTGGCGTCTGGAGTGTGTGGCGGGAGGAGTGTGTGGCGAGGGGGGTGGGTGGCGGGAGGAGTGTGTGGCGTCTGGAGTGTGTGGCGGGAGGAGTGTGTGGCGGGAGGAGTGTGTGGCGTCTGGAGTGTGTGGCGGGAGGAGTGTGTGGCGAGGGGAGTGTGTGGCGAGGGGAGTGTGTGGCGGGAGGAGTGTGTGGCGTCTGGAGTGTGTGGCGGGAGGAGTGTGTGGCGTCTGGAGTGTGTGGCGGGAGGAGTGTTTTGGCGGGAGGAGTGTGTGGCGTCTGGAGTGTGTGGCGGGAGGAGTGGTGTGGAGAAGGGAGTGTGTGGCGGGAGGAGTGTGTGGCGAGGGGAGTGTGTGGCGGGAGGAGTGTGTGGCGGGAGGAGTGTGTGGCGGGAGGAGTTTTGTGGCGGGAGGAGTGAATGGCGGGAGGAGTGTGTGGCGTCTGGAGTATGTGGCGGGAGGAGTGTGTGGCGGGAGGAGTGGTGTGGCGTCTGGAGTATGTGGCGGGAAAGGAGTGGTGTGGCGGGAGGAGTGTGTGGCGGGAGGAGTGTGTGGCGTCTGGAGTATGTGGCAGGAGGAGTGTGTGGCGGGAGGAGTGTGTGGCGGGAGGAGTGTGTGGCGTCTGGAGTATGTGGCGGGAGGAGTGTTGTGGCGGGAGGAGTGTGTGGCGGGAGGAGTGTGTGGCGGGAGGAGTGTGTGGCGGGGGAGTGTGTGGCGAGGGAGTGTGTGGCGGGAGGAGTGTGTGGCGTCTGGAGTGTGTGGCGGGAGGAGTGTGTGGTGAGGGGAGTGTGTGGCGAGGGGAGTGTGTGGCGAGGGGAGTGTGTGGCGAGGGAGTGTGTGGCGGGAGGAGTGTGTGGCGAGGGGAGTGTGTGGCGAGGGGAGTGTGTGGCGGGAGGAGTGTGTGGCGTCTGGAGTGTGTGGCGTCTGGAGTGTGTGGCAAGGGGAGTGTGTGGCGAGGGGAGTGTGTGGCGAGGGGATGTGTGTGGGGGGGGAGTGTGTGGCGAGAAGAGTGTGTGGGGGGAGGAGTGTGTGGCGGGAGGAGTGTGTGGCGGGAGGAGTGTGTGGCGGGAGGAGCAAAACATGGGCAAGCTTGGGAGGGCTGGGCAAGTGGGCATGGACGCCTTCAAGTTGTGGGCAGCGGGGTGTGGAGGGTGTTTGTGCCGGCGGCCGTGCCCTGCTTCACGCCTGGCCGCCCCCTTGATCTGTCTGTCTCTGGTTTACCGCCAAGGCACCATCCAGCACATGCTTCTGCTACACACACACACACACACACACACACACACACACACACACACACACACACACACACACACACAGACACAGACACAACACACAGACACACACACACACAGACACAGACACAGACACAGACACAGACACAGACACAGACACAGACACACACACATATACTGGGATAATCTTATGCCTCTTGTATACATGCCTCTTCATTATCCGTCTTAGAATTTGTCACAATGTATCTAAAACGTCTCCTATTTTGAGCGAGAAAGACAATGTCAAGGCTATATTTTTCCTTTAAGTAATGAGTGTGTATTTATCCACGTCGAGGGTTTCCCTTTTTGCATTCCAGCGGCGGAGGGAAAAAACTAGTGGAGGCTTTGATTACCTTTATCTTTATTTCGTCTGCGTGTGTGTGTGTGTGTGTGTGTGTGTGTGTGTGTGTGTGTGTGTGGTGTGTGTGTGTGTGTGCCGCCCGACCGCCGCTCCAAGGGCCTCGGGGCGACCCTCTCCCGCGTGTGGTCCGGCGTCGCCACCCGGGACTCCTCCGACATAAAACGCATGTGAGAGCCGGCAACTGGAGGTAATTTGCATAGAGAGCAGACGTGGGTTGAGGCACTGGGCGTCCCTCTCCCCTGACCACTCGGGGAAGTACTTGTACTACCTGGGAATGATAGGTCGCGTATACTTACCGCTGCCAAAAGGGTCTTGTTGGAGGCTTTTTGTTGGTGGTGTTGTAAAGACGAAGAGCTGCGTCCGGCCTGCAGGATAAGTGTGTCCAGAAGATAACCACATGCCTTGAAAAATGTAGATGTAGGCGAGTATGATATAAATACGTCCGACCTGAAGTGTGCCCAGAAGATAACCAAACCATATCCCTTGAAAAATGTAGATGTATTAGAGTGCAATTAAAATATACCTGAGAAATAAGGAGAACCAATGATTTGCTTGCACATTTTTCACTGATTTATTATATTTGTCTATTCATCTTTTCATCTATTTGGACATTAACCATCTTTACTGTTCTGTTCCTGCACACTCTTTTAAGTTAGTGTATTACATTAAGTTTAGTCCAGTCAGGGGCAGTGGGTCTGTTACCGTTTGAAACCTCCTTTGTATTCCTTTATAATCTCACTGAATAATCGTGACACGAAAAAATTTATTCAGGCTACAAATAAGGTAGCGCAAACATGTATCAAAATAATATGTAAATGTTTTTGAGACACCTCTTCTGTTCTACACGGAACAACATAAACTTTAACTCATAAATCTGTGTCCATCGATTTCCCTTATAATGTCGATTTGATGACAATTAAAATACTTTCCATACACCAATGATAATTACCGATGGGTACATAGACACAACCAACCAAAATATATCAATGAATAGATCATATACTAACCCACATATATAAACACACATATACGTATATAGAGACAGACAGATCTCACACCACTCCCATGAACACAGAATGCATAACAACAAGTAACACTGTCTATCGGTATTCGCAAACTCTCACACGATGTCTTTACTATTCACAAGTCATGCGGAACAACCAGCTATATACATCACTATGTATGACCACGTACATCAATATGCAGATCTTATACTAATGCAAATATAGAGACAGACAAAGTTCACGCCACTCACTTATAAACACAGAATACTTAAAGACAAGTAACAATGTCTATCGATACACAAGTTTGCACACGATTTCTTTATTATTCACGTATTATTTAGGTCTCACGTATTTTTCACGTATTATTATTTAAGTCTCACATGGGAAACAAAAGATTAGCATGTGTCTGCCCACCGATAGAGTCTGTTTCTACACCCCAAACGCCTTCCATACTTCCCTTTACCGTGTCCAAGGCTTGCTGATGGCGGCAGGTTGAAGGCAGTGAGGCGTGCGGCAGCTGCTGAGGGACATTGACAAGATGATGAGGAGAAGGAGAAGAGGTGGCGGTGGTGGTGGTGGTGGTGGTGGACGAGGATAAGAACAATTAGAGAGGAGGAAAGAATTAGAAATAAATAATAAAACAGAATAAGAGCAGACGACAAACTAAAGACCCAGACAGCAAGAAGAGAAACATCAGGTACTGCCGATAAAAAAGGCCAGACTCTCGACCCACAACTGAACTGAACTGAATGGCAGAGGACGACTTAGAGGTTAAAGAAGACAAGAAAAAGTGTTGACATGGGAGGTAAACTTCTAGTAAAATAAAAGAGAACAATTATTCACTATAGCAATCGAAGGTGAAACGGAAGAGAAACTATAAAAACTATGATTTGTATAGTGACTGCAATCTAGGGGAATGTGATGAACAAAAAATGGCAAATTGAGGTTCAGAGTTTCTTCAATATTAAAAATCCTCGAATCTTGTCTCACGAATCCACGTCTTGTTTTATTTTCCTTTCCTTGTTTTCAACCAGTTTTCAACTTTTTGGGGAATGTCATATTGCTCTCTCTCTCTCTCTCTCTCTCTCTCTCTCTCTCTCTCTCTCTCTCTCTCTCTCTTCCTCTCTCTCTCCTCTCTCTCCTCTCGCTCTCGCTCTCGCTCTCGCTCTCGCTCTCGCTCTCGCTCTCTCTCTCTCTCTCTCTCTCTCTCTCTCTCTCTCTCTCTCTCTCTCTCTCTCTCTCTCTCTCTCTCTCTCTCTCTCTCTCTCTCTCTCTCTCTCTCTCTCTCTCTCTCTCTCTCTCTCTCTCTCTCTCTCTCTCTCTCTCTCTCTCTCTCTCTCTCTCATATCATGCCTTATCTCTTTTCGCACAGACAAGAAAAATGTAATGTTTTTTTACGATAATACCAGAAGTGATGACCTTACTGGAGGTTAAACACACACACACACCACACAATACACACACACACACACCACACGCACGCACGCACACCGCTTCGCGCGCGCGCACACACACCACACACACACACACACACACCACACACACACACACACACACACACACACCACACACACACACACACACACACACACACACACACACACACACACACACACCACACACACACACACACACACACACACACACACACACACACACACACACACACACACACACACACACACACACACACACACACACACACACACACACACACACACACACACACACACACACACACACACACACACACACACACACACACACACACACACACACACACACACACACACACACACACACACACACACACAACACACACACACACACACACACACACACACACACACACACACACACACACACACACACACACACGTGCCCCATAGCCGTCTAGCCGAGGCCCCGAGGAAGATGAACACCCCCGGAAGGCCATTAATCGCTGCCTTCCCTCCCGCCGTGGTTTGTAGGGTGACAGCAAGACCCACCTGGGCACTCACACCCACCTGTAATTACGTGCTTACGTTATGCCCTCACCTGCCCTTCACGTGCTTGAGGGGGCAATTAAAACATTATCCTTCTTTGTTGTTTGTATAGTGAAGAGATTTATGATTTTCTTTTCTGTCTGCTTGCTTCAGGGTTAAAGGTTGTGTGTGTGTGTGTGTGTGTGTGTGTGTGTGTGTGTGTGTGTGTGTGTGTGTGTGTGTGTGTGTGTGTGTGTGTGTGTGTGTGTGTGTGTGTGTGTGTGTGTGTGTGTGTGTGTGTGTGTGTGTGTGTGTGTGTGTGTGTGTGTGTGTGTGTGTGTGTGTGTGTGTGTGTGTGTGTGTGGTGTGTGTGTGTGGTGTGTGTGCTATTCACTCATGGTCTTGTCCACGCAAGCTGGCTCGCGATCGCCAGTTTTCACCCTCTGTGTGTGTGTGTGGGTGTATGTGTGTGTCTGTCTGTGTGTGTGTGTGTGTCTGTCTGTGTGTGTGTGTGCAAAAAACTGTGCATACATAAATGAAAATATATAATTTTTAGCAATAGTTCAGCACCGAGAGACAGACAGACAGACAAAATTATAACTTGTTGCTCGTTGTTATCAGATAGATAAATATAATATCAGTTGTGAAAAATAGACTGGAAGTTAGTTTGATTTAGGTGTATAATATATATATATATATATATATATATATATATATATATATATATATATATATATATATATTATATATATATATATATATATATATATATATATATATATATAATATATATATACTTACATTCGCATCCGTTGTTTAGATTTTAAAAACAAGCTAAGATATGAAATTCAAGAACATTTTCGTTTTTAGAGATGTTGTAGAGATAGATTAGTGAATAGTATACTCAGTGTGAAATGACAATGCATAAATCATTAATGTGTACTCTCACGCACTTGATGCATACCAGTTATATACCTACCTTCCTACATACATACATACATACATACATACATACATACATACATACATACATACATACATACATACATACATAAACACATATATGCATAGCTAGCTAGATACATAAACAATGAAAAAATTATATTAAACTCGAAGAAGCATACGGAAGGTTGTGATCTCAGTTTGAAGTTTTTTGAGTTTGAGGAAATAAACACAATTAAAATTCGGGGATGAATTTCATACTTTTATACATTGAGCCACCCTCTTGTCTTAGTCTCTTACGGTCTGCATTGTAGGGTCTGGTAGCTATCGGGCTTTGACTTAATTATCTTTTTTACTCTAGGCCAGTCCATTATGGTGTATAAATAAATACATACAAACAGATGCACAGTGCAATTTCAACTGGTTGGGTCTATTCTCTCATAATAGATATAAAACTTCTTTTCGAGATCACAAACTCTCCTGTATTTTTCCAACTTTGCTTTGATTTCCTTCACTGTTTAGTTATATAGTGATACAAACACGTGGGCGATTAACTTTACAAATGTACCATGTGAATATTAGGGCATGTAAATCAAAATTACCGAGTCAACACACACACAACACACACACACCACACACACACACCACACACACACACACACACACACACACACACACACACCACACACAACACACACACACCACACACCACACACACACACCACACACACACACCCACACACACACACACACACACACACTCTGATGACCGCGCGATGGTCAGGTGACAGCGTGACGGCCTCCCATTCTGTGGGTAGGCGATTCGAGTCCTCGCGCTCCCGGGGATTTTTCACTGACAAATCCGGCGTTACTGTCCCCCTTGAGCAAGGGATGGGGGGTGTGGTGTGTGAGGTCCCAGCATTGCCCAAAGATCGGTAATAATGAGCTCGAAGCTCGCACTGAGAGGGTGAAAACTGACGATCGCGAGCCAGCTCGCGTGGACAAGACCAAGGGTGAATAACACACACACACACACACACACACACACACTTTGACCAATAATACCATAAAACTGGCGTGGCAAAAAGCAGTTACTTTTAAATCCGTTGTCGCCGCGGGTCACGGAGTCTTTTCCAAGGGCAAGGCCAGCCGGTTGAAGGGCGGAGGGTAGGCCCTTGGGTAGGCCCCTTGGGTAGGCCTACAAAGCATGTCGATATGGGCGGCGGGGATCCAGAAGTTGAATTTAAATGTCCAGTAAGGATTTGAGTGGACAGGTGAGGGAAAGGAAAGAGGAGGAAGGGGCAGAGAGAGGTGGGTGCGGCTACGCTTTTAAAGGTCATCCACGTTCACAATTTAACTCGTGAAGAAGTGATGCTAAGAATGTCTCTGGCTCAGTAAAAAAGAATACGTAGGTGTGTTTGGTGTTTGGGAAAAGCTCGCTTGATTCTGTGAGTGAGGAAGCGGACGAAACATTGTGATACGAGACTTAAAGCGCGGCACACACCAGCTGGCGGGCGGCACCTCCCATAATGCTTCGTTGTGTTCACTTTGCCAGGTCGTGAGCGTTGATTTTAGGGTCTTGTGCCACCTGTGTCACCTAATGTGGCTCTTCTAAAATTTAAGGAAGCTGACTAGGACCCGCCTGCTTCCCCCTTACTCTCTTTAACCCCGATGGCGATATCATAAGCACACTAAAACCCATACATTTGTTGTTACTAGAACACCTGTGACATCATGTATGACTGTAGCAGCAAAAAAAAAAAAAAAATTGAGTGATCTAAATCGTTTAATATTTTTTTGTCTAGGAAATAAATAATATCTCTTTGTTCATCGGTGGTATAAATAGACAAAATATTCCAGTAATTTCGTATGATGCAAACCTGTTGTGTTATAAAAGTGCACATGGTGTATGCAGGGTATAACAACAGCCCGCCAGGTGTCGAGGTAATCACAGGCAGGTGGCGCTGGGTTCAACGCCTGCCAACACCTGCACAGCCAAGGTGCATCAGGAGGAAGTTAAAAGTTTTTGGACATCTGCAAAGATTACGACGAGAGAGAGAGAGAGAGAGAGAGAGAGAGAGAAGAGAGAGAGAGAGAGAGAAGAGAGGAGAAGAGAGAGAGAGAGAGAGAGAGAGAGAGAGTGAGAGTGAGAGTGGGGTTGTGTGTGGTGTGACACCTGCATAGCCAAGGTGCAACTACAGGAAGTGAAAAGTTTTTGGGACACATGAAAAGATTACGACGAGAGAGAGAGAGAGAGAGAGAGAGAGAGGGGGAGAGAGAGAGAGAGAGAGAGAGAGAGAGAGAGAGAGAGAGAGAGAGAGAGAGAGAGAGAGAGAGAGAGAGAGAGAGAGAGAGAGAGAGAGAGAGAGAGAGAGAGAGAGAGAGAGAGAGAGATCAGATCAGATCAAAACGTTTATTGGGAATAATGTACACATTATACATAATACATATATAATTAAGGGTACAAAATAGACAGAGGGCGCACCCCCCATGCAGGTTGCATGAGAAGGATTGCCATGATTAATGAAGTTAGATAGTAACATTGTTGATTACATTTAGATATGCATATACAAAAAACTATGTTATGTTACATATATATTTATTAAGTCCTCTATGAGGCATTGGCAAAGTTTGGGTGACTGTTTTTGACTTGAATAAGGTTACATGATTGTAGATAATAGTGCAGCAGCCCAGCATAGGAGGCATTGGCACAGCTGCCTCTAAAAAAGATAATTTCTTGACATTCCATTACATAATGGCGGAGTGTGTGCTTCTCTTCTGTTTTACACAGATTACATTTTTTCATATTAATGTTGTCACTGCCAGCTACCTCCCACATGTACTTGTACCCTAACCTTAGCCTACTATAACACACCTGCTGGCGCCTAGGAATTAGTCCATTTTGTATGTAGTGGGGTTGACACCCTTTTGTTAAGTCCATATATGTAGTGAGAGAAACAGACTGACCGAGCATGCTGTCAATATGTCTCTTATTGTACGTTTCCATTTTCGCACACATTTCTGTTTTTAGACGGCCAAGGGACAGAGGGAGCGGAAACCCAACACCATCCTTAGTCGTAGCACTGTTGGCGAGTTCATCTGCACGCTCGTTACCCGCTATCCCACAGTGTGATGGGGACCATATAAAGTTCACAGTTCTGTCCTGCCACGTTATCTTATACACAAGTTTAATAATTCTGTTCACGAGGACGGTGTGAAGAAGGTTCCTAGATGTTATCGACTGTAGGGCAGTCGTGCTGTCAGAGCCAATGATGACGTCTCCGGCCTCTCGCTTGACTGCTGTCAGAGCTGCTGCTATCCCGAGAAGCTCCGTTTGGGTCGAGGAGCAGCCATCAAACATTCGGATGCTTAGCGCCCGGTGTTCACCCCGGCTTTCTCCCTTGTAGTACACGACCCCGGCCCCCGCACGCCCGTCCTCATGCAGCGACCCGTCGGTGTACAGGATATTGGGACACTCAGGGAGGGCATTCAATCTACTAAGGAAGTCCTGCCTCATCAGCTCACATGGTACATTACACTTCTTAACCTTGATGGCAGAATAGGACACATTGAAAACTGGCAGTTCCCAGGGGGGGAGATCAACTGGTTTGTGCTCCCTATCATCCATGTATTTATCAAAATTAAATGAACTGAGCAATTTCCTGACTGATGAGAGCCAAACATTACATTTTCTTTCCACTTAGGACTGAAAAGAGCCTCATATAACTGACCATCATCATTAGTATTTAGTGATCTCATAATTTGGAGGGCTGCCATTTGCTGTACTCTATGTGTGAGAGGTGGTAATCCTATCTCGTGTCTTGCACTATCCTGCTGTGTTGATCTTGGGCACCCTAAAATTATCCTAATTGCTGTATTTTGAATGACTTCAAGTGCTTTAGATTTTCCTTTGTTAAGACGTGTTAGGGTGCTAGAGTTGTAGTCTATGACTGATCTGATTAAGGAAACATATAGCCTCTTAAGGACGAGGACAGACGACCCCACGTCTCCCCATGCAACCTTCCTTAGCAACGCTAGTCGAGGCTGACAGATGTGCTTCAGTCTGGTGACTTCGTTGTGTCTTGTGTTGCAATGCCCAACAAGTACACCCATATACTTGTAGGTGGAGACTTCTTCTAGAGTTTTCCCTTGTATTTTTAAGGAAGCTTTATCCCGATGCCGTTTATACAGCACCTTGCTTTTCTCTGGTGATATGATGAGGCCGATGGAGTTGCACAATCTCCCCAGTGTTCGCAACGCGTTTTTTATGTGTGTTTGTGAGTCAGCTTGTAGCACTATGTCATCAGCATAAACAGTAATAACAACCCCATCAAATTTGAAAGAAGCAATGATATTCATAAGTGCGTTGAAGAGCATTGGCGAGAGAACACCCCCGGTGGTGTTCCTAATTCCATGTGTTCCCACCTGGAGTAAGCCCCCTCAAAGTAGACTCGACTGTGTCTGTCTGTTAGGTAGTCTTGTACTATTCTGATGATGGTCCCCGAGGTTATATTAGATAGTTGGGAAAAGATGACACTGGGGTTAGCTCTATCAAAGGCTCCCTTCAAATCAATAAAAACATAAAATCGTTTCCTTATGCCAGCAAGGACTCTATGAATGCAATTTTGTGTGCTCCTGCCAGGAATGAACCCATACAAATTACTGGAGAGCTGGGGTTTGATACTATATAGTAGACGATTAAGGACTATTCTTTCAAAGCATTTGCACAGACAAGAGGTGAGAGATATTGGTCTGAAGGACCCTGGGTTTCCTGGTTTGGGAATAGGGACAATAATAGCTTTTTTCCAGGGTGTTGGTAGGCGTCCCCCGCTCCATATCATGTTGTAGAGTCGCAGAACAGGATTGCCATCAATCGTCGTAAGGAAGCGAATACCATCGTAGGTGACACCATCCATGCCGGGTGCACTAGAGCTTGCCTTTTCCAGGCTCCTGACGAGCTCCTCTTCGGTGATGGGCATGTTATCGGAGACATTAGGGTCGAGTAAAGCTGCTTCAATCTTCCCAATACAATTCCTGGCGTTGGTGGCGAGAGCACTTCGCAACTGCAGGGGCAGACAGTCATAGCTGGAGGCGTCCGCCCACTCCTGCATGAGTTCGTTGCTCTTCTTTGTTGGGTCAGTGTGGAGGGGCGATGGTGCTTTCTTCCCCTGTACGATTTTTATCTTCCTTGACACTTCAGCAAGTGGCGTTCTGTGATCCATGGATTGTAGAAAGGACGTCCAGTATTTTTCTCTTGCTTTCTTTTTGACATCTTGCACTTGATGCCCCATCCGCTTGAGTATCGTCAGGTTATTATGAGTGGGGTTGTTTTGCCATTGATGCTTAATTTTCTTGTATTGTCTGTCAATCCGCTGAACGGCTTCATCACTGTTATACCATCTCTTCATTTCACTCATTGTGTTCCTCTTTCCATGCCTGACTGTCATATCAATTTTACTCTCCAGTTGGTGTATTATGTCTGTATTGAACTCTTCTGTCGATGAGGCGGTGTAATGTTTATACCAATTATTCATTTGTTCCCTAATGCGTTGCTCATGTTTCTTCGGAACACACAGTCTCTTTCTGGACATACTGTGTCTCCTTACTGTATCAGGGAGAAGGATCTCTCCATACACACCAAAGTGGTCGGATGTCAACGTGTCAACCACCTCACAGTGATGACTCAGTGCAGGGTCATTGATCAGACAGATATAATCAAGCTTGTTCCCCTGTAAATGTGTTGGCTCAGGTCCATTGAGAATATTCAGAACATCTTGGTTGTTTTCCATGCAAGAGACAAGCTTTTTCCCATTATTGTTGGAGCGCCCAGAGGCATTATCTCCCAGCTTATAATGGTAGGCATTCAGATCACCATCAAAAGGCTTGGGTAACCATCAGTGAGTTCATATGACTGGCTGAAGTCAAGCATGTTATCCGTTACATAAACATTTATGATTTTAATAAAGATTTTCCCATTTGTATCATATATATTGATTGCTTGTGCTTGACTGTTATCACCCACAAAGGCGTGTTCAATACAGTCAGCTGGGATGTTATTCCTGACATACAGAGCCAGACCTCTGTAGCGACCATGTGCGGCGGGACTCTGTATGCTGTCCACTGTGAAGAGCTGAAACCCTCTGATCTGTATATTATCTGTGGGATCATGGCGTGTTTCTTGTAGACACATGTGGGATCATGGCGTGTTTCTTGTAGACACATTATGTCAAAGTCATTTTGAAGGGAGAACTGTTGTACTTCAATGAGTCTGTTTCTAAGCCCGTTGATGTTCCAGGTTAGAATCTTTAGCGGCCTGTCGTTCATTGTGCGTCTACATTATTCTTGATAAAGTCATTCCTGCTGTTGTGTCTTCTCTAAGTTTAGTTATCAAGTCAATGATATCCGCAATTAGGATGTTGTAAGGACGCGATACGTCCAGTGGTGTTTTCTTAAGTACAGCCCGGATATCTTTGATATGGAGGTCACGCGGCCATACCGTATTGCTCATAACCAATTCGGCTGAGGCAACAAGTTTCTCCTCAATAGAATCTTGTGGCTGTTATGGAGTGGTCTGTGGCATTGCTGCAATGCTGTCTTGGATGGCATCAATACGTTCATTGACTTGCTGCAGTGCAGACGCAAGGGAGTCAATTTTAACAGCCATCGTTTCAATCAGATTGGTGACGCTGGGCGACAACTGTAGGGATGGGGGGGGGGGGAGAGAGAGAGAGAGAGAGAGAGAGAGAGAGAGAGAGAGAGAGAGAGAGAGAGAGGAGAGAGAGAGAGAGAGAGAGGAGAGAGAGAGAGAGAGAGAGAGAGAGAGAGAGAGAAGAGAGAGAGAGAGAGAGGTGTTGTGTGTGTATGTGTGTGTGTTTTACCACACCACCATTAGTTTTGAAATGTATTTTTTCTATAAATGTTGGGGTCAAGTATCTCAGAAAACTGCGTATCGGGAAAATTATCAGTCTGGCTGACAAGACAAAGATCACGAAAGTCCCATAGCCTACATACAAATAAAGAACTTTTTTTACCAGCATTTCACGAGACAAAGACGCATTATTCTCTTACTGTCTTCTTTATCAATCAATCATTGGGGGCATACGCCGGAAGGCGCGTCGCCTCGCCCACCCTACGACGCCACTCCCGGGGGTCACCACGCGCGAGTTCCCATGCAGGCTCCTTTCCCATACCAAGCAGCTCTCGACAAGAAACATCAACTTGCCCCAGCCACGAGCCTTGTGGGCGCCCCCTTGGCCTCCTCCACGCCGGATTGTCTCTTACAGATACAACCCGATGGGAAGGATCGGTTTTAGGGTAGCTTCGGCCCATATAGCCGAAGTTGGCGCTGACGGACTATGCAGGTAATAGGCCTCGATTCAGTCTCACGGTGCAATCGCTGATTTGACACGTAATCATCCCAGCGATACCCCATGATTATGCGAAGACACTTATTACCAAAGGCATTGATTCGTCTCTTCAAGTCACTATTTAGTGTCCATGTCTCACAACCATAGAGTAAGACAGGGATCACAAGCAACTTGAAGATCCGGATCTTTGTCCTTCTGCACAGGTACCGACAACGCCAAATACTCCTGCTGAGCGAGTCCATAACCCCGTGGGCTATGCCAATCCGCCGTAAGACTTCTTGACGTGACCCGCCGTCCTTATGGACTGAGCTACCAAGGTATGTAAAACTTTCCAAGATCTCAATGTCCTGGCCACACGCATGAACAGACTATACTGCTTCATCTAGTAAGTCTCCAAACACCTGGACCTTGGTCTTGAGCCAAGAGACCTCAAGTCCCAAAGGCTTTGCCTCCTCGTTCAGCGCCTCGAGAGCCATCACCAGGACCTCCAGTGACTCAGCAAAGATTACTGCATCATCGGCAAAAACAAGATCAGTGATCTTGGTGTTGCCGACGGATGCTCCACAATCACTTTGATCTACAACCTTGTCCAATACCCAGTCCATACAAGGTTGAAAAGGATGGGGCAAGGACGCACCCCTTGCCTCACTCCTGTATTCACAGGAAAGAAGCTGGATACACCTGCCCCACACTTCACAGCACTCTCAGTCCCAGAATACAGACCAGTTATCAAACCAATAGTCCTTGCAGGAATCCCTCGAAGTCGCAGAAGATCCCAAAGTGACTCACGATGCACTGAGTCAAATGCCTTCTTGAGATCAACATAGGCTGCAAGCATCCCCTGTCGAAACTCACGTCGGCGTTCCACCAGGACACGAAGCGCTAGGATACGATCCGTTGTTGACTTACCAGGCGTGAACCCAGACTGCTGAGGTCTCTGATGCTTCACCAGATGACTGCGAATCCGTATCAGCAATAGATGGGCAAGCACCTTGCCTGGTACGCTGAGCAGTGTAATACCGCGGTAATTGTTGCAGTCCTGACGGTCTCCTTTCCCTTTCCAAATAGGGACGACCAGCCCCCTTTTCCAGTCAGGAGGAATGGTACCTGATTGCCACACGGCAGTCAGAACAGCATGCAACCCGCGGATCATGGCCTCACCCCCAGCTTTGAGGAGCTCCGCACTGATATTACAAACACCAGCTGCCTTTCCACCCCTCAACTTTGCTACAGCCTCTCTGACTTCGTCAAGAGAGGGTGCGGTTTCGTCAATGGGAGGATCGGCATCCACTGCCTGTAACCCAGTAGTGGGAAGCTGCTCAGTTGGAGGGTCCACCGTGAACAACTGCCCAAAGTACTCAGCCCAACGAGCCATCTGCCCATCCATGTCCGACACGAGGCGCCCATCTGCTGTTCGAATAGCACTCGTCCGAGAAGGAGACTTGGAACGGAACTTCTTCAGGGCTAGGTAGGCGGGTCGGAGGTCATTAGCGTTCAAATGATTCTCGACATCCTCAGCGAGACTCCTGACATACCTCTTCTTGTCTCTCCCCAGGAGGGTTCTAGTCCGGCGTGACAGAGCCCTGTGCTGGTCCCGGTTCCCGGGACCAGCACAGGGCTGGTCCCTCTTCTTTATACGGGACTGGCAACTCAGCGGGCTTTTTGTTACCTCATCTTTTTGCCCTTGGCCAGTCCTTTGTGATGTAGAAAAAAAATGTCCGTAAAGCGCAGCAAGAAATAAAAAACAAAGGAGGATTGTATGGCGTGCGGACGAAGAAGAGATGGTGAATCTTGCCCAGGCCTACGTTTGTGTCTTTTTTCTCACTCGCATTGTCACCCTCGCCCTCTGTTCGTCCCCTCGGTACTATATACTGCAGGGTTGGTGTGACGGGCTTAAGATCCCAGCGGCCAGTGACACACCTGACCCCCGGGGTACCGTTATCGGGCAGGTATACCTGCATCCTGCGGGTGATAAAGGCCGCACCAGCCTCCTTGCCTTCCATACCTGCCGTCCAGCCCACCCACCTCCTCACCCTCCCAGCTCACCGCCTCCCAGCCCACCGCCGCCAGCCTGCCTGCCTGCGTTCCTGCCTGTAGTACACACATACATGCTTCCTGGTCATCTTCCCGCCGCTGGATGCCCCGTTATGAGGCATCCTCGTTACCAGGCAACAACCAACCTTGGAACGCACATGTCTTGGAAGCGATGATATGAACACCCACAAGCACAACCGTATTTTCCCACCATGACTCTTGGTCAGAATAAACCAGTAGATTGTAGGAGAAACGAGATAGATTCTTAGAAAATTCATCATGTGACAGCATAATGCCTTTTTGTCCCTCACTAATGCAATGTGATCAAAATGAACCAGTATTATAGAGATTGTAGGAGAGAGAGAGAGAGAGAGAGAGAGAGAGAGAGAGAGAGAGAGAGAGAGAGAGAGAGAGAGAGAGAGAGAGAGAGAGAGAGAGAGAGAGAGAGAGAGAGAGAGAGAGAGAGAGAGGTTCTTAGGAAATTCATCAGATGACAGCGTAATGTCTTTTTGTCCCTCACTAATGCAATGTTCTCGGTTGTCCACAGGTAAGATGAAGAGGCGTCCGTCCACTCCAAGGCCCCTCGTCTTCCCGCCAGACTGTGACCGATGAGGTAACGGGAAGTGTTCCTGCTCTTTCTCTCTTTTCATCATTTTCTCCAGTAGAAAGGTCGTGTGGTAAAACAATAAGACTTTACAACGGGGAATTACACAAGAGATAACGGAGCGGCGAAGGCATCTGATTACAGCGGCCCAGAGCATAGTGGACAGGGTACTACTTGAGATTTGACATCCCCGAAGCGCCGTCCGGTGAGGCTGGTTACGGTGGGAGGAGGAAGCAGGGGATCAGGTGTCCGATCTTGTTGTTGATATGTGAATTAAGTCGTCAGGTGGTTTGGGAAGGTCGGCTGAAGAGGGTCATACAAGATAGGGGGTAAAGGAAAAAAATAGGGTGGAAATCATTATTAGAATCGAGGTTTTTGCTTTCACAGGTCCAGGGGCTATTTTAGGGGCTCTTTGAAGATAAGCTTGAAACGGAAACTCACGAGAGGAGAGCAAAAATTCCATTAGAAAATAAAGAGTCTAAAAGGAAAGCCGTTTTTAGACTAAGGTTAGAATATGAGAAGCCGAGGATAGAGGGAAGGTACAGAGGGATTGAGGCTGAGAGGAGGGGGACGTGTGGATAGACCAACATAAGGAAGGAGCAAATAGGAGGCCGTGTCCTTAGCCCTCCAGGACCCACCCGTGGAGGATACATTACCCGCAGGACCTGCACACGTCAGAGAGAGAGAGAGAGAGAGAGAGAGAGAGAGAGAGAGGAGAGAGAGAGAGAGAGAGAGAAGAGAAGAGAGAGAGAGAGACAGATAAACAGAGAGGGAGACAGATAAACAGAGAGAGACATAAACAGAGAGAGAGAGACAGATAAACAGAGAGATAGAGACAGATAAACAGAGAGAGAGAGACAGATAAACAGAGAGATAGAGAGACAGATAAACAGAGAGATAGAGACAGATAAACAGAGAGAGAGGGGAGAGAGATGAGAGAGAGAAGAGAAGATAAACAGAGAGAGAGAGACAGATAAACAGAGAGAAGAGAGACAGATAAAAGAGAGAGAGAGAGAGAGAGAGAGAGAGAGAGAGAGAGAGAGAGAGAGAGAGAGAGAGAGAGAGAGAGAGAGAAGAGAGAGAAGAGAGAGAGAGAGAGAGAGAGAGAGAGAGAGAACGAGAGAGAAGACAGATAAATAGAGAGAGAGAGAGAGAGAGAGAGAGAGAGATAGAGAGAGAAACAGAGAGAGAGACAGATAAATAGAGAGAGAGAAACAGATAAATAGAGATAGGAGAGAGTATGAGTAGAGAGAGATAGGACAGTGAAATAATGTAAGAGATGATGAGAGAGAGAGAGAGAGAGAGAGAGAGAGAGAGAGAGAAGAGAGAGAGGAGAGAGATGAAAAATATTACCCTGAGATGAAGGAAGGGCAGGGCGGAGGGCAGGAAGTAGCACTTGCTAATTACTTCATCACGCAGAGTCCAAGGGGCGGCCATTAGCGCCAGGACGGTGGCTCCTCGAGGCGAGGCTCCTGCTGCCGCGCACCAGCTTGAACACTCCCTCAAAAATCTTAATTAAGTAATTATTATTCACTCACCACGCTGAGGTTCGTCCTTTTGCTGCCGAGACAAACACTCGGCTGCCATCTGTCCGCTGCCTCCCACACTAATTACAAGTAGCAGAAAGCGTTTCCTCGCCGAGATTGTTGCGGACCTTTAATGTTTATTCTTCCGATGCCGTCCGCCAGCCGCCCCTCGCGAGCCAAGGCGGTGCCAGACCCACGAGGGACCATCCAAGGCCTTGGGACCATCCTTGTCCCATCGTATCGTCGAAACAGGAACAGATAAGATTAAGATTTTCATCCTATCTAGACACTTTGCAAGTACCAACTACAAGGTTATTGACTATACAAAGCGCCGCCACGTCAGCACGAACTAGGCGGACTCGAACCGCTGACCGAATGCACAGGGACGCTGCACATTGCGAACTCACGTCTCTACCAACCTTGCCACACTGACGGCTGAAACAGGAACAGCTCAAGATGCAGCAGCGGAATGAATACACTGCAGAGATTTAGTAACGTCCGCCTCAGAAATGTTGCTGCTTTGCGGTGATTGATATCGGACGGGCTGCCTCACCACGCCTCAAGCCATAACAAGGGATGTGTGGACGAGCTTTCTCGAGATTTTCCATCCGGTTGGTGAGGCGCGTTCTGAACAGAATGAGATCAGCGTCCACCAGGGAATCGATGGAATGTTCCCGTGTTGTAGGATAAAAAAGACATTGAAAGAATTCCATAAAAAGGCAGAAAATAGCCTTCTAAACACCCGAGCTCCGCGTGTCGCAAGTGACAGCGTGAATGGCCTAAATTAGGGCTTTTTCACGCCCATAAAAGATTCGTTCTCACAGGTCTTGCCTTACATCCCGTCTCCCTTCCCTTCATCACATCCTGCGTCCCTTCTCTTTCTTCCCCTGTAAGTCTTGTACGCACCGTTGTCCCTCACTCCCATCCTCGGCTTAGACCTCCGCCAAGTGCACAGAAGGGATCAGGTGGTGTGGACAGGTCACCTTGGGCTCCATCGGTGAACTTCGCATTCCAAGGGATCGAGAAGGCCGTCTCCCCCGCTCCGCCCCTCGTGACACTCCCTCAGTGACCCGCGTTTTGTGTCTCAACGTGCCTCGCATTGTACAGCTGGAGATGTGACCGCCCTCGTGTTGGTCCAGCTGTCACCCGAGTCACGACGACGCATCACGACTCGTCCAGTCTTTCCCGTAGCGTGTTTCTCGTCGTCAGGGAGGATGAGCACATGAGTAATATATGAATAATGATCCCTGACCACAGCCAGGCCATGCTTCACAGAGGCAAGGCGCTATATCGCCCACCATTGGCAGCCACCACTTACCTTCTCCAAATTACAGTTTGTGTTGAAGTCACCCGTCAGACCGGCACTACCTGCCCGCCACACATGCGTCCTCGTCTCCCATCAACCCTTCAGGTACACCTCAGCGTCTGTAATCACACGGTGTGCTTGATTAGTGCCCTGGGCAGCGCGTTCGTAATGGAGACGAGCAGCATAGTATATATACAGCAGCAGAAACAGCAGCTTGCCCTTAGCAGACACAACCTCTGCCTCAGCGGTGCAGTCACATGGCAGGGCCCCGCGGGTCTCCCTAGATTGGACCCGGACGAGATTCCATCCAGCGTCTGAGATTGCTGCAATATGTATTAATGCCACGACATAAGTATCGATTATCTCTGATTCCGCGTCACAACCGCTTCCACGTCGAGACTACAGCGTGTGTCAATCGAATGTGTCTTGCATCATACACGCGTCGAAGTGTCATTCATCGACAAGTCTTCTTTTTTTTTTACTTTACTGCCGATCACTTGACAGGCAGCCGTCACCCCTTTGTCAGTGAGGCGGCTGAGCGTGCACTGCTCCATGGATCCGTCCCATGCCCGGGGCGGCGAGAGTAAATGTCAGGGGAATATGTTCAAAGTTAATGAAAGGTTATGGAGCGAAGCATGTAATACACAACACACACACAACACACACACACACACACACACACAACACACACACACACACACACACACACACACACACACACACACACACACACCACACACACACACACACACACACACACACACACACACACACCACACACACACACACACACACACACACACACACACACACACACACACACACACACACACACACACACACACACACACACACACACACACACACACACACACACACACACACACACACACAACACACACACACACACACACACACACACACACACACACACACACACACACCACACACACACACACACACACACACACACACACACAACACACACACACACACACACACACACACACACACACACACACACACACACACACACACACACACACACACACACACACACACAACACACACACACACACAACACACACACACACACACACACACACACACACACACACACACACACACACACACACTGTTACTGTCCCCCTTGAGCAAGGGGATGGGGGTGTGTGGGGTGTGAGGTCCCAGCATTGCCCAAAGATCGGTAATAATGAGCTCCAAGCTCGCACTGAGAGGGTGAAAACTGGCGATCGCGAGCCAGCTCGCGTGGACAAGATCATGGGTGAATGACACACACACACACACACACGCGCGCGCGCGCACACACACACACACACACACACACACACACACACACACACACACACACACACACAGGTTAAAGCTTCTATTTTCAAGAAAGAAAATTGTTAAGTACGGCAGAGATTACATGTAGGAAGGACGGCAATGAGGGAGTCCTTGGCGAGCTTATGTAAGGAAGGTGAGGGTTGCGGCGGGGAAGGGAGGGAGGGCGGGGAGGAAGGGTAGGGGGAGGGCGGGAGAAGGTAGGGGAGGGCGGGGAGAAGGTAGGGGGAGTGGGGAGGAAGGGTAGGGGGAGGGCGGGGAGGAAGGGTAGGGGGAGGGTGGGGAGGAAGGGTAGGGGGAGGGCGGGGAGGAAGGGTAGGGGGAGTAAGGGGAGGAAGGGTAGGGGGAGTAAGGGGAGGAAGGGAAGGGGGAGGGGAGGCGTGCATGGGGTCACTCCTCTGCTTTTAACTCCAAGAACTCTTCTCGCCTCCAGACTGACTGTGACTGTGATACGACAGAAGGAACACAGGAACTCCCACCTTTTTTCCACGTTCTTCGTTTATTGTTATCATTGTTGTTATTGTCATTTTTATCATTTTAATTACTATGAATAACAGTATTATTATAAATATGTGTTGTTATTGTCATTTCTATTATTGGCATTACTTTATTAGTAAGAATAATATATTTTCTCAAAAAAAAATTTAGATAATTAATCATGAGAACCTCTTTGAATGCTCCAGTCAGGTGACAACAAAACCAATGGTTTAAAATTAATAGGGCGGCGTTTCAACACAGATCCTCGAAAGAATTGTTGCAATGCCAAAGTAGAGTCAACCGATGGAACTATAGTTGCCAGCCAATGTTGTTGAAGCCAATACAACAAATACATTAAAAAACTACTATAGCACATACACTAATTGGAAGATAATATATTAAGAAATTGCATCGTGGATTATTTACCCCCCACCTCTCCACCCCTCTCCGATAAACCATCACCGTTAGGAGTGGTACAGTGGCATTATAGTGGTACAGTGGCATTATAGTGGTGGTCTAGCATACTATAACCTAGCATAGCACTGCAGCATAGTATATACCTTTCAATTTTTGTTCCATTCACAACCGTAGAATTTCTCTGTACGAATACCTATTTTCTGCAGGATTCATGGTGTTCCTTTGCTATAGTTTCCTACCACCATGTTGTCAGATGAAGGGGTGGGTTGGAAGGAGTCTTGTTCTATGCTATAGTGTTCTTCCACATATACTTTACTTGCAATAGTACGTAGCTCAGCAAATCCCCCTTTTATACGCCAACAGGAATAATTCTGGTATCTGTTTTTGCAATGTAATCCTATGTAATCCTCCTCGCGATCCTTCCCTTCTTATCAGGCATTCTTCTTCTTGCAACTGTCAGTGTTTATTAGTTCATAAAAGATATTAGTGTATTTCTCTCTCTCTCTGCCCGTCAGGGTGGCAAGGTTGGTAGAGACGTGAGCCCGCAATGTGCAGCGTCCCTGTGCATTCGGTCAGCGGTTCGAGTCCACCTAGTTCGTGCTGACGTGGCGGCGCTTTGTATAGTCAATAACCTTGTAGTTGGTACTTGCAAAGTGTCTAGATAGGATGAAAATCTTATCTTATCTTCTCTCTCTCTCTCTCTCTCTCTCTCTCTCTCTCTCTCTCTCTCTCTCTCTCTCTCTCTCTCTCTCTCTCTCTCTCTCTCTCTCTCTCTCTGTATCTATCTATCTATCTATCTATCTCTAGCATATCTCTCGTATAGAAACTAATAGTGGTAAAAAAATAGTCACACAGGCAACCCCGTTTGTCATGTAGGGCTGTTTCTGGCTGTTCTTCCCTTGTATTCCTTTGTATTCCATCCTAGGTCATGTCGATTAATGTATTCTGGGATTGGTTGCCTTTGCTGCCATTCGTTCGTACCCTTGACCTTCCGCTCCCCTCTGCTTCCTTCTAGCAAAGGAGATCTTTTCCCCCTCCAGGCTAACTCTGCTACTTGTTAAAAATCGCATCGCACGTTCTTTCATCTCTCTCTCTCTTCTCTCTCTTCTTCTCTCTCTCTCTCTCCTCTCCTCTCTCTCTCTCTCTCTCTCTCTCTCTCTCTCTCTCTCTCTCTCTCTCTCGTTTTTTTCCTACTAGTTTCCTTCCTCTGTTGTTTATCTTTTACTTTTTGTATTGCAAGCTTTTTTTTGGGGGGGTGGGGTGAATATTTCTTGCTTTATTTCTATTTTTATTTTTTTGCGTCTGTTCATGTTCTAATTTTTTTCCAACCCCTTCTCGCATTTTCCTTCTTCTTTTTTATTTTCTTCCTATTCTTCTTCTTCGTTTTCTTTTTTCTCTCTCTTTTCTTATCAGTCTTTGTTATTTTTTTGCTTCTTCATTTTCTTCTCTGTTTTTTTCCTCTTCCTCCTCCTTCTCCTCTCCTTTTTTTCTTCATCTTCTTGATTTGAGTTTTCTTTTTCTTTCTCTTTTTTCTTTTCAACCTTTGTTATTCTTCTGCCTCTTGGTTTTATTTTCTATTTTTTCCTCCTCCTCCTCCTCTTCCTCCTCCTCCTCCTCTCTCCTTCCCCTTCTTCTTCCTCACCCTCTTCCTTCTCCTCCCTCCTCTCTCCTCTTTCCCCTTCTTCCTCCTCCTCCTCCTCCTCCTCCTCCTCCTCCTCCTCCTCCATCCTTCTTCCCCTTCCTCGCCCTCCGCCTCGTGTCCCTCTGCCGCCCCGGGCACCTCACCTCCCAGGCGGGCAGCACGAGATGCTTTCCTGATCGCGTGAGGGACTTGCGAGGGGACAACGTACTCTTCAAGGCCGAGAGTGAGAGAGAGAGAGAGAGAGAGAGAGAGAGAGAGAGAGAAGAGAGAGAGAGAGAGAGAGAGAGAGAGAGAGAGAGAGAGAGAGAGAGAGAGAGAGAGAGAGAGAGAGAGAGGGGGGGGGGGAGGATTTTTATTTAGTCTGGTCAGGTGGTCTGTTATACTCTATCTGTTATGACAATCACAGCAGTTTAATTTTGTGTGTGTGTGTGTGTGTGTGTGTGTGTGTGTGTGTTGTGTGTGTGTGTGTGTGAGTGTGAGTGTGTGTGTGTGTGTGTGTGTGTGTGTGTGGCCATCGTTGAACATGTGCGTGTACATATACCAGTTATTAGCGTATACTGGTTATATAAGCTTTCATAACCGATTAATCATCTTTCCTTTTCCTCCTCCTCTTCTCTACATATTTTCCAATTTCTTACTCTTTCTGGACTCATCATTAATGTTGCTGATTGAGACTGATTACTTATGTTCATGATGAAGAGCACGAGAGAGAGAGAGAGAGAGAGAGAGAGAGAGAGAGAGAGAGAGAGAGAGAGAGAGAGAGAGAGAGAGAGAGAGAGAGAGAGAGAGAGATGTGCCCCCTCGCTTACCTCCTGCTGCTGTCGTCTTTCTGCCTTAATGTCCAAGACGTCCAACCACATCAGTATCTGTCGAGAGCTGGCGATGAAAACTGCAGGAGAACGACGCCGCTGCTGCCCTTTGTATATATCTTGCCTTCATTGGTGTCATTAAACTGTGATATCCTACCCTCGGACCTACCTGCCTGCCTGCCTGTCTGCCTGCCTTCTTTGTGGTTTTGTATCTGGGTGGCAAGCTGAACCCATAATAATCCTTTCGTTATACGTGAAATCCTTATCGTTGGGAAGCTGAGTCGTGGAGGAGGAGGAGAGGTGTTGGTGGAGCAGGAGGAGGAGGAGGAGGAGGAGGAGGAGGAGGAGGAGGAGAGAGGAGAGGAAGAGGAAGAGGAAGAGGAAGAGGAAGAGGAGGAGGAGGAGGAGGAGGAGGAGGAGGAGGAGGAGGAGGAGGAGGAGGAGGAGGAAGATTTACAGAGATGTGGAAGGGGTTAGAAGGAGGAAAGAGGTTGTTGTTGCTTTGTGTGTGAGTTGATCTTTTTATTTTTGTCTTATGTGTTTACTTGTGTGTGTGTGTGTGTGTGTGTGTGTGTGTGTGTGTGTGTGTGTGTGTGTGTGTGTGTGTGTGTGTGTGTGTGTGTGTGTGTGTGTGTGTGTGTGTGTGTGTGTGTGTGTGTGTGTGTGTGTGTGTTTATATACTGTACCATAGCTGTTTCATTTATCTCTTCATATTTTTCCATTGCCATCTCTTTCCTACCTTCTTTTCCACCTCTTCTTCCCAAATAATCTTTCGTCAATCCCTTTTTTCCTTCTCTCCTTTCTTATTGACAGGTTTATCCCTTTTCTTCGAGTCCATTTTTCTTCTTCATCCTTTTTCTTCTTCCAATACCCATCCCATCTTCTCACTACGCCACACATTTTATCTTTAACCTAGAGAAGTGTTACTGTTACCCTATTTAAAGATATCACTTTTACTCTATAGAATCAAGTGGAAGTCTGCACCTCGTTTCCTCATCAGCCTCCCCCTCTGCCCCTCTCAAACACTCTCCTTTTCTATATTTACCTAATTCACTTCCATCCATTTGCTACCTGTCTTTCTCTTCCCCTCCCTCCCTCCCTACTTTCCTTCCCCTCTTCCCTCATTATATCCTTCTTCCTCTCTTCCTTTTTCTTCCTTCCTTTCTTCATTTATTTCAACCCCCTTCCTTCCTCCCTTTCTTTCTTTCTCCCATCCTTTTCTTTTTCCCTTCCTTCTCTATTCTTTACTTCTTCCATCCTTCCTTCCTTCATCCCTTCATTCCTTCCTTCTCTTTTCCCTATCTACCTATTCCCTTCCTTTATATTCTCTCCTTATTTCAACCTTTCCTATTCTTCCTTCCTTCATTTCCTGCCTCTGCATGATCCTCCCTCCTTCCTATACTTATCCTCTCTCCCTCCTTCCTACCTTCCTTTCCTTTCCTTCCTTCTTACCTTCCTTTCCCTTTATCCTTCCTCCCTTTCCTTCCTTCTTACCTTCCTTTCCCTTTATCCTTCCTCCCTTTCCTACCTCTTCATGATCCTCACTCCTTCCTACCCTTCCTCCCTTCTTCCTTCCTTCCTTCCTTCCTTCCATCCTTGTTTTGACAACGTGAGAACACCGCGTCCCTGTCTGTAGTGTACCGGCGGTCAATATTACAATGGCTTGTTTTGCTGCGTTTTCCTTCCATCTTATCTTGGCATCTCATCGTAGATTCACTTGTTTATTGCCTTTGACTTTCGTTCATATTTGCGTTTTTTTTTTTATGCACCGTTTTATTGTTAAGCCAGTTTTTATTATTTTCTCCCTCTTTTTTTCTGTTTTTCTTCAGGGGCATTTGAGATCCATACATTTTTGAAAACATATTGTACATGTTTTTCTTTTGTCTTCTTTTATTCGTTTCCATTTACTTATTTAAGTCCAATTCGAGTGTTTGTTAACGGGTCTGGCTTTATTTCGAGTACCTTATATTATGAAAGCATGAACATTATTTCGATCTTTTTTTCTTTTGTCATATTTTATTAGTTTATTTAAGCCCGATTCGAGTTTTAGTTAACGTTTATAGCTTTATTTCAAATACCTTATTATGAAACACACGTCGCGTCTTCTGTGTTGAGTAAATTCATTCTCTCCTGTATTTCTAATTACTGTTCAATTTTATGTTTATTTCATTCTTCTCCTTCTTCTCCTTCTCTCATCTACATTCTCTTTCTTCTGCTCCTCAAGACTCAAGTTATATATTAATAAACAAGAGCATCCCATTTATGGAGTGGGCGAAGGCTCTGTGTCCACCTGCGAAGACCAACACCTGGTGAAGACAAACTATTACGAGGCACATTGGCTCCTTCGTGCGTCCTTTATCAGCAGGAGCGACCAAAAAAAAACAAGAGGCAGAAAAAAAAGGAACTATACACACAGGTGAAACGACGAGGGTTCCTTCCTTCCTTCCTTGGCCGCCCATACAAACCATTTCATCCATCCGTAACCTTTCCACTCCCTCAAGCATTTACCTCCCACTCACCGTGTTTTATCTCCCCCTTTTCCTCTTCCTTTTCTTTCTTTGTGCTCTTCTAGTTTATGATCCACTCCTGCTTCATCCATTTTGTCATATTTGCTACATTTTCTACTTGTTTTTCTTTTCAGATATCCATTCACCGTGTTTTATCTTCCCTTTCCTCACCATGTTCTTTCTTTGTGTTCTTCTAGTTAGATCCACTCCTGTTTCATCCATTCTGTCATATTTGCTACATTTTCCACTTTTTTCTTTTCTTTTTTTCCTTTCCCAGATTAAAGAGTTTAGATATGCATTAGTCTCCCGTCCTTTATACCTTGTCCTCCTTCTCCATGTGTCGTACCTCCCACTCCTTTTCCTCCTTTACATGTCTTTTTTTTCTATTTCCCTATCATTATCATTTCGCATTTCATCTCAACGGTCCAGTCCCTCGTAAACACCACCATGCAGCAACACCGCCACCACAAGAATCGCACCGACCGCTGGTGCCCGCGAGGAAAATCTGGGGTAGTTTAATGGAGTGTGTTGGCGCGTCGAGGCTGGCATTGTATGAGCGACAAAGCTGTTGTGGGGCCAGTGTGTCCAGTTTCCCAGATTTGCCCGTGCTAAATCCTGCCCCAAGGCTGCTAGGACACACCCCGCCGCCTTGCCTACAGAAGCGCGAAAGAAGGAGGAGAGAGAAAGGAAGAAAGGAGAGAAGGAGGGGGATTTCTCACCTTCCAGCCAAGTTTGGTGTTTGAATCGCCTGAGTGACGCCGAAACAACAGTCAAGACACCGCGTGCACATGTTTGTGTGTGTGTGTGTGTGTGTGTGTGTGTGTGTGTTGTGTGTGTGTGTGTGTGTGACTGTGTGTGTGTGTGTGTGTGTGTATGTGTGTATGTGTGTATGTGTGTGTTAACATGTGTATCAGTGCATATGACACTCATGGCCGTTAGAGGGAGTGTGTTTGCAATGCCGTATGGACTCAGCATGTTTCATCACCATCGCAAACATAGATTTGGGGACGCATGCTCATGACAGCTCTGAAGAGAAAAGCAATATAAGCTCGTGTTCCTGTAGGCTCTGTATCCTTCGTCAGCGGCCCCTCCAGGAGCTCCCGGTGTGTCAACAACATATGGCACCCCCAGTCACGCTTCGTACGCCCACCCCCTCCCAGTGCACACAACCCAGTCTTGTGCAAACACCATATTGCGCACACACAGTCACGCTCGGTGCACACGTGAACCTCAGCCAACAAATCCTCGCTGCTGGAAGGTGGAGAGGCGAAGGGGGAGTACTTTGCAAGGTCGTCTATAGGTCGTGATTTGTCGATTCTGTCTCGGCACGTGGCTCACCGGCAAGAAGGAAGACGGCCGAGTTATCGACGCTAATGATCCAGTGACTCGATTTCGACGCATTCCTCCTCTCAGCTGTGTTTGTATTGATCGTCCTTGACCTTGAAACCCCGAGAGCTCCCTGGGTGTGGCGGAGGATGTCTGGAGGGACCACAGCCACAGCTCCCTAATTGCAGGCTACTTTTGTATTAAGAGGATTGTCTATATACTTAAGCAGACACACATGTTTATCACTCTCAACATCACTACATCACACACACACACACACCACACACCACAAGACAGAGAGAGAGAGAAGAGAGAGAGAAGAGAGAGAGAGGAGAAGAGAGAGAGAGAGAGAGGGAGAGAGAGAGAGAGAGAGAGATATTGAAGAGAGAAATTTAGGAGTTTTGTACATATGAACATATACAAAGGAAAAGCCAGTCAATGAGAAGAGAGAGAGAGAGAGAGAGAGAGAGAGAGAGAGAGAAGAAGAGAGGAGACGAGAGAGAGAGAGAGAGAGAGAGAGAGAGAGAGAGAGAGAGAGAGAGAGAGAGAGAGAGAGAGAGAGAGAGAGAGAGAGAGAGAGAGAGAGAATATATAGGAATAATAGATAAAGGAGGAGGCGAGAGAGAGAGAGAGAGAGAGAGAGAGAGAGAGAGAGAGAGAGAGAGAGAGAACATAGAAAATAAGGAAGCTACAAGAGGCCGTGAGACCTACACGTGGTAGTTCCTGTTATCTAACGAGAGAGAAAGAGAGAGAGAGAGAGAGAGAGAGGAGAGAGAGAGAGAGAGAGAGAGAGAGAGAGAGAGAGAGAGAGAGAGAGAGAGAGAGAGAGGAGAGAGAGAGAGAGAATTATTATAATGGGGAATAATAGATAATAGTGTCAGGAGGCGTAATGGGTCCCAGGCTCCCAGCTTGTGTGTGAGAGGGACAGGTAGTCAGCAAGGGTGCCTCAGCAGGTGTTCGGGTTAAACGAGAGGATGACTGTGCACTGTCACGCCACGCCAGCCCCCTCCCCCCTCCCCCCCCTTCCCTTCATGACGACCACATCATCATCCCTTCCCCTATATTTCCCTACACACCACCCCTTCCCTGTCCCTTCATCACCATAGCCCGCACGCATTCACCTCATAAACTTTCATCTGTAACTCTCCCAAACTGCTTCCTCATCACTCTAGCTTACTCTTATAGCCTCCCTAAGACACCACTCACACCACTCATCATTATAGACCTGAGCCCATTTTTTACTTTAATTCCTCAGACTATCGCTGCATGAGGGCCTTCCACATCAGCCCACCTCGCAGTCTCAAACCCACGTTCTTCAGACTGACCCAACCCACACTCCCTCCTGCTGGTCCACTCTTAACCGTAGGCCCACGTGTCCCTCTGGTCGTGCCCTCGCCTGGACCAGACTCAGAGGCTCTTCTCGCATCCTCTCTGGTTTCCCTGCCGCCTCCTCGTTAAGCACGTTTGGTTCTCCCACGGTTCTCAAAGTTATTCTCGATTCCTCCCTTTCCCTGCCTCTTTCCTACTATGTCTTACTTGATCCGTCTCCTCTTCTTGCATCCCTTCTCACTCGTGTTCCTTCTTCTTCGTCCAAATCCTTTTTCTCACACATCTCTCTCCTTCTCTTCTTTCTTTCCCCTCTCCCTCCCGTCCCTCTCATCCGTAGGGCCCTCGGCTGTCCTCTTCTCGGGTTAATAACGTACAGATAATCTATGAAAGACATTCACAATTGTCACTCGGCACTCAGCCTCCTTCAGCACAAACAACCTGCTCAGCTTGCGTCGCGGCTCTCAACTGACCATGGTGACCATGGTTCTTCACGGCCTTGTTAAATGCAACTTTGATGTTCATATGTCAGTTACTTTACTTTACTTTAGAGGGGGATAGACAGTTGGGGGAAAGAAAAACTGGGAAAAAGTTAAAATAAAATTAAAAAGAAAAAGAAAAAAGTAAAACAGGCGACGGGCTGAGCGCCTTGCTAAACATTGAGATGTGTATACCTGTGTTTATCATTGTAACTAGTTAGTTATATGTTTGAATGAAATTTAATAACATAGACTAAATAAGTAGGATGTCAGTTATCATGGTTTTTGCGAGTTTAATTAATAAGATTTCGGGTCCAACGTCCAAGAAACTTTTTTCGGGAGAGCAGCGCCGTATAGCACGTGGCGGACGGGCGACAGGCAGTAGCCAACCCACAAGTCGGTAGCTCCGCCCCCACCAGCCACACGCCGCCTGATTTGAGGTTTCCTCTGCCTCCCATTGGCCTGCTCACTCGTGACGTCGGAGGTGAACGCGCTCCTACTGGCGAAGACGTGAGCTCCCCTGTGCACCGTTCTTATAAATTCTCGCGAGTGGAATAATCTCGCCAGTTACTTCAAGACGTTTATCGAGTCGTGATTTCGTGCGAGACTCGGGTAGTGAGGATGCCGTCCAGCACCACAGACAAGCAGGGCGTGGAGGCCAAGGCCGCGGCGGCAGCGCGGAGGCGCACCAACAAGCCCATCATGGAGAAGAAGAGACGCCAGAGAATTAACGATTGTCTCAACGAACTCAAGAACCTGGTGCTGGAAGGACTTAAGAAAGACGTAAGTATCGTGTTGTGGTCCCATAGCGAGTGAGAGCGAGTTCCTGAGGCAGAGATGACGCGGAAGAGTTCAAACTGACCTTGGGTTTAAATGACTGGTGCTACAAGGTTACACGTGTCTCAGATGTAGCTGTTCACTTGTTTAGTTTTCATTTTCACTTTTTTCTTGTTTAGATAGATAGATTGATGCCATACATTATTTACTTATGTGTCACAAACCAGTAGCGCCTCGGGACGACTCGCTCCACTTGTCGCGGTCATTGAACATCCTTGAGATAACAAGTGTCGCACACCTGCCACCCCATTCTTACAATTTCTTTTCTCCCGCAGCCGTCACGCTACAGCAAGTTGGAGAAGGCAGACATCCTGGAGATGACTGTGCGGCACGTGCAGGCCCTTCACCGTCACGAGGCCGCCGCGCCCCGCCAGACTCCAGTCGACACCGCTGCCAAGTTCCGTGCAGGCTTCGGGCAGTGCGCGTCGGAGGTGGGCAAGTTTTTGGAGAGCGACACAACGCTGAGCAATGTTCAACGGTCGCGCCTCCTCCTGCACCTGACGCAGGTGATGACCGGGCTGAGGAGCAAGTCTGCCCCGCAGAATGCCACCGCGCCCCTCACCCCTGAACCTCAGAGCGTCCCTCAAGCACCCTCATACGACCACCTCGTGGTTGGTGGAGTGTCCCTCGTCCCTGCCCACCTCTTGAACAACCAAATGACGTTTATTCTGCCCAACGACATGACGACCTCCCTGCCGGGCTTCCCGGGGGAGCTGCACCGCGTCCCTCCCTCCCCTCCTCCCAGCTCTGCCTCGCCCTCCCTCTCCATGGTCTCCTCCTCGCCGCCTCCCTCACCCTGCAGGAGCCCCTCACCTCAGCCCTTGGATCTTGCCCCGGTCCGCCACCCCGAGGACGACAATTGCTGGCGCCCCTGGTGAGCCTCGGGGGACCACCACAGATCTACCTGATGAGGGAGAAGCACCTGGCAGCCACGCCCCGCCCTTAATACTGGTGTACGATAAGGGTTCGTCGCCTCCCGCCCCCCACCGCTGACAACCGTCCCTCAAGCCGAGAAAAGGACCAGAACCTCGGCCAGACATCTTTCCATGGACCCAAGAGCCACACGGCCACCTGATCCTCCTGAGAATGTCAAGTTCGCGGCCAGTCGTGCCGATTCCTTCCCCCTCCCCGCCTAGCAAGCACAACAACCACTTACCAGCCTCTCCATCACAATAGTACAAAACAGACAAGAGAGATTCACGTAATGGCGGGAACTTCGTTTTTAAGGAAAGTGAGAATTATAGAATATATGTATGTGTCCAAATTAATTAGAGTTAATTATAGTTTCTGTGATACTCGTAGGCTTAGTCCTTCCAGTGATTTAAGATAGTACAAATGTCTAATAAAGTATATATATTTAATTGTATACCATTCTGTTTTCCCTTTTGTAAGTCATTCAAATATGGACGTAAAAAACAATGCGTGTGCGTGCATATGTGCAAGAAAGAGAGAAAGGAATTATGAAATGTGTGTATTACGCAAGTACTGAAAATACCTTTGTCACTAACACCTATAAACAAAAAGACAGAAGACAGTATTACCACGGGATAGTTGATAGTAGATGGAAGCTTGGGACAAAGAACTTAACACCAAACACGACAACTGCGATTATGAAGATGCAGGGAAAGAAATGCTAATACAAAGGATGATAATATAGAGAGCAGACTGAAAAAGTAAGGAATTCTTCAAAATATACTGCAAAACACACACATGCTTATACCTGCAGGAACCCAAACGTCGTCTGCGTCAGGTTGTTATATTCTGGATCTGCAAGTTGACCTTTTTTTAATTCTCTTATTTTATTTTTGTCAAGTGCACATGATCCTTTGGGACTTCAGACCAGTTGCTTACTTTTTGTTTGTTTGTTTGTTTTATCTCGTGGAATGGAATATGATTTAAAGGATATTATTTTTCTGCCAATGATGACGTAGGAACAATGCAACAGGGTACATTATCTCTCTCTCTCACAAACACGCCGACACGACAAAAAATCGCACCACTACATCAGCTTGCCTTTCACGCGGGTGTGGTTAAGCAGCCCGAGGTGGTGGTGGCGTTGAGGGTGACCAGATGGCTGCCACACCCGCCCGCCGCCACACCACAGAGGGCGCCGACCGGGTCACCTGAGGAGCGCGCCACACCCACTCCACCCCCTCCACCCTGCCGCCCTCGTGACCTCTGTGGCGCATGTCTGACACACCCACCAACACCCTCACTTTTATCACTTACATCCACACCTTCCACCTCGTCTCCCTCCACCCGAACCACCCAGCTGCTCCACACCCTAGCTCCATCTTGTCTCCCTCCACCCGAACCACACCCACTAGCCAGCCTGCCTCCAGCTACTCCACCTCGTCTCCCTCCACCCGAACCACACCCACTATAGCCAGACTCCCTTCATGCTACTCTACCTCCTCTCCCTCCACCCGAACCACACCCACTATAACCAGACTCCCTTCATGCTACTCCACCTCCTCTCCCTCCACCCGAACCACACCCACTATAGCCAGACTCCCTTCATGCTACTCCACCTCGTCTCCCTCCACCCGAACCACACCCACTATAGCCAGACTCCCTTCATGCTACTCCACCTCGTCTCCCTCCACCCGAACCACACCCACTATAGCCAGACTCCCTTCATGCTACTCCACCTCGTCTCCCTCCACCCGAACCACACCCACTATAGCCAGACTCCCTTCATGCTACTCCACCTCGTTCTCCCTCCACCCGAACCACACCCACTATAGCCAGACTCCCTTCATGCTACTCCACCTCGTCTCCCTCCACCCGAACCACACCCACTATAGCCAGACTCCCTTCATGCTACTCCACCTCGTCTCCCTCCACCCGAACCACACCCACTATACCAGACTCCCTTC